>CM076570.1:1179892993-1180383033 GCA_034641835.2 Pinus albicaulis
AAGACAATTTTGTCTCTTATACATGCAGGAGAAATGAAAAGGATAGTGAATACAAGTCATAATTTGACATTGTTGATGATCAAACATAGATATGTTTTGAATCAAACCTTTAAAAAAGATGAATTGAATGAAAATTTTGATTTCAATAAGGTTTCTTATGCTTGTAATGAGATGTTTCAGGACTCTAACAGGTTTCCTTTGAAAGGATGTGAGCAAGATGTGACAAATTTGCAGCAGCCAACATCAGTGTTTAGCAGTGTTGGAAACAAGATGTTAGTGCAAGAGAGTAAAAAGGTAAAAGAGAAAGCCACAAAGAAATTTTACAAAGAAGGCATGGATTCCAAAAGTTCTTTTCTTTGGTTTCCAAAGGGTACATGGCAATGGCGAAGATACTTGGTCAAGATTTGACACAAGTACAAAGAAAGATCAGTTAAGAATCACCATGATGACAGTATGCAAGGTGAGACAGTTTTTAAATTTCCTTTGATTGATGACCAAGGTAGGAACAAGTTGTTTTCTACAAGAATATCTTTCTTCTCTGAAAATTCAATTAAATTTCAACATGACAGTGTTAACGCCAGCAAGAGAGGGTCACAAGAGTCAAGGAAAAAGCTTATTTTTTGTGAAAAGCTCCAATTGATGACAATGGGAAAATTTCAGTGGATTGAGATTGAAAAGGTGAGGGGACTGTACCCTCATCCACATGATCAGTAATCAAAGATATTTTGGGGTCCAAAATGCTTCTAGTGGGGAGGAATGATCAGGTGCTCAGTGTTAAAGCTCAAAAATGAAAGTGCTTGAAATCGAATGGAAATTGAATGATAGCGAAGTGCTCGTTGCCAGGAATCCGGCACAATTCATTTCATCAAAAACAGAGTTTGAATGAAGAAGATAGAGCCTATTGTTCATTTTCCTAAATGACTAAAAAATTTGCAGAAGTGACAGGTTGGTGACATGTCAGCCCAGTCAGAAAATTTAAATATATTCTAGGAATATTCTTCAGTTTTCCCAATGACACTGTGACAAGTGTCACTTCAAGATTCTCCAACTAGTTTTGAAGGTTAAATTTTTTTATGAATGTGCTCCAAGGTTGAAGTTGAATTTTTTTTATTATGGTTGGAATGGTCCAACCAGAGGCGGACATGTGTTTCATCCAGGGTCCGCCACGTGCCCCCTCTAGTGGACCCTATCCAAAGGTTGAATTTCATTTTCTGGGTCAAAGTCCGAATCATATATTATGTGTTGTATTGGTGGTCAAATTAAATATTATCAAAGGTTCGAATCATTGAAATATTTGGTGGCGCATTTTTTTATACAAACCAAAGTTTGAACCATACATTAGATGGTCGAAATATATATCAAGTTCGAAGGTCTATTTAATGTATGGTAGAGAAAAATTATCCAGTGAAAGGATGGAGGTCGAGGCTTGACCCTGCGACCTCCACCACACCAACCAATAGACATACTTCCACACCATTGCGTTGTTCCCTAATATGTATAGGCCGCAAAATATATTTGAATTTAATTGTTTCGACCGACGGGAGTTTGGAGGGGGCTAGCCCTACAGGCCAGCCCCCTCCCCATACGACCTATCCACCAGACCACGACGGAGCTTAACATAATGCATGGGGGATTAAGGATTTTTATAATGGTTTAATTACCATAAACCATTACTTAGAACACACTTATCCAATTGTTCATGCGCAAATTGTTAAACGCTCTTACAGCACTAATCCAGCATTTAATTTCCACTTAGATTTGATTAAACTCTGAGTTTATTTTGGAGGCATATTTGGCGAACCTCCAAATTCGGCACCACCTCCTTAATTGGCAGGGCCATCTGGAGTCTTCTCCAGTTTTGGATGTAGTTTACTAGGCCAAACTGTTTTGGCCATATATTTGGAAACATTCAACTAAATTAAGAGCAAGAAGAGTCATTTCTAAATTATTTGTACGTTTTGGACACATTGAAGTAGATTTTAGGAGCAGTAGGTGAATGTAGACATCATTTTTTACACATTTGAGCTAATACAGAGGCCCAAGCCATGGAAGCTAAACCAAGGAGATGTAGCCCAGCAGGGGTGAACTCCTTCATCAAAACATTGTGTTAATGGATCAATTGTGATGGTTTGTTACATATTTTGTTGTTGTTGTTCAACATTATGTTTTAATGTTTTTATGTTCAATAATTCAACATAGTCTCCATAAATTTACTTGTTTTAACACTCACAAACACCAAGGAAAAATATTCACATAAAGCAAGAGATCAAAAAATGTTTTATAAATCTGAAGATGAAATTAGCACATCAAAATTAACATTCAAATTTAGATCACAAGGGAACCCAAAACTCCCACAAGGGTACCAATCATCATTCAAGAATCACCAAGTAAGAAAGAAGAGGTAGGACCCAGTGAAGGAAAATTTGAAGAAGTCGCCTCTCCTAAACAAAGATACATGTACCATCTGTGAGTAGGCCCACCACAAGGTCAGCTACCTTCAAGAAGCCAAACACACAAGTTTCCCTTGAATAAGAAGAAAAAGGTAAGCTACAGGAGGGGTAGGGTTTTCTACAAGAGGGAAAAATGGAGCTATAGGAGAAGAAAAAGGAACCACAGGAAGAAGTATCCTCCCAAAAAACATTTGAAAAGAACTTCCTAGAGCTCAAAGAGCCTATTCCATAGCCTAGTCTGGGGTCCTACTATAATTTAATTAAAGGAGGAAGGATCATCCCTGAAAATTTTTCCACTCCACTCCTCTATGAGCTGGAAATAGAGAGAGGAAGGACCCAAAGGTGGATGCAGATTGCTAAATCTAAGAATGTGGAAGATGTGGGACTTATGGAAGAAAATTCCATTGAGATGGGAAAATAATTAGCTAATTTGAGACTTGGGGATTCTATGATGAAAGAGCAACTACAAGAACATAAGGCTAAATGAGAGGTTGCAAGAGAAAGAAACAGAACTTTACACCATGAAAAGTCTATCTATCGAAGCCCTACAATGCATGAATCCTTCAAAATATTATGCTCTCTTTCTTAAAGAATATTTCTTATAGTACCAAATCAAGACACTAGCACAATATGGATCTCAACCCTTCCAATACTACAGGAATTTTATTGAGTTTTGCAAGAAGACTAGTATGGAGGCCAAGGCAAAGGCATTGAATTCTACATGCACAACTTCTTTTTTACTGGTTTAGATTTTTGGGACCCCAACTACTCTAGATTGGGAGACATGCAGCTCATGAATTTAGCATCCTGGTAATTTAAATAAGAGCAAAGGGATGGGGAGGAGAAAAAGGAAATGATAAAAGAGGAGAAGGAACCTTTGTCCATCAGGGCATAGCTGGTGAGCACTAAATTTGTCATTAGTAATAATAACCTTATCTCTTCTGATGCAACTTTGGCACCCAAATACATTACAAACTAGGAACAAACCATCCTACACTTTGAAAATACCTCTAGACTGTTTGGAACAAAAAAATTTCTAGCTTTTCATAATAGATGGCATGCCTTACCCCGCAGCCTACAAGTCAAAAAATACGGCTCACATAAAAGGATAAGAAAGGCCTTGGTAAAAACACCATTATACAAGGGAAAATGCAAAGAATGAAAATACAGTGGATAGGACTAAAGCTCATTCCACCTTTGCTGCTTCGCTTACAGGAAGGAAAGGAGAAAATAGAAGAGCAGGAGGAATGGACTAATATTGAGAAAATTGTAGGATTTCATCCAGAAGAAGGAACACCATCTGAGGTGCCTTGGAATGTTAGTGTTGAAAATGGTGACAAGAAATATTGAAAATGGCACCCAGAAATGGCACCGAAGGGGGCTTCTAATTTAATTTTCCCTTAATTAAATTGGAAGAGAAATTGTAATTTCATCTCATGAAAACTTGTATTAGTTAAATGAATCAAGAGGACTCAGTTAGATTAATAAATTCGAGTTTAGGATGAGATAGGAGGCATGTAGAGTTCTCCCATGATTTTATGGTGTCCAGTTGTAGTTATTTGTGAGTTGTAATTAGTTAACTCAATTAATTGAGTTAAACTCAGTTCAGCTAGTTCTAAATGAGAGATGAGCTAGTGATAGGTCCAGTGAATTAAATATGATTTAATTCACAAGTAGTGATCAATTAGTTAACTAATAATTCAATATAAATAGTTGTTAGATTTCGGTTCTAAGGAATTCCCATCTGAGATTGAGGTTAAAGGGAAGATAATTATCAATTGTATAATTAGAAAATTGTACAGGTCATGCAAGAGGTCATCGAGAAGCCTTGAAGGTATTGTGCAATCATTAATTTATAATTTCCTAATTAATATGGCCTCAATTAGCCCAGGAAGTCATAAGCAAGTCTAGATAGGAAGAGGCAAGAAAGAGGTTAAATATTGGACCAAAATTTATTATATCAGTGCCATTTTCGAGTAGGATCGGAGTGAGACAGTCAGCAGAGTGCAAAGGTTTCTCAGTAAGGGAAATAAAATTTATTGTTTCATGATCTTCAATTTATGAAATATACAAACAGAGGGATTTTGAGCAGTTTCTGTCAGATCAGGAGGTAACTCCACTAAACTGAAGATGAATTAGATGGAGATTGTGTGTGCACTTATACATGGAGGTGAGGCTATTGGGATTCACTTCCCAATGTCTCTTGGAATTCCTTATTTACTAAATTAAAATAATATACAATCTAACCCAATCCCTTAGGATTAGGTTTCAACATTCCCCCTTTTAATCTGAAGGGATGTTGGTGAGTCCAAGCATCATTCTGAAATTTTGAAACTTTTCTCTTCTAAGTGCTTTGGTGAAGATGTTTGCGGTCTACTCATTTGTGGAACAATGACATAGATGGATGGTTTTGGCCTCAACGTGATGTTGAATCAAATGGTATTTTGTATTGATGTTCTTTGTTCGATCATGGAACTTCGGGTTCTTGGCCAACTTTATTGCAGAAGTTTTGTCGATCATGAGTGGTGTTGAATGCATTTGTTTCATCTGCAAATCTTCTAGGATTTTCCTGAGCCACACAATTTCCTTTATTGCTTTAGCTGCTGCCACATATTCTACCTCAGTTGTGGAATCTGCTGGAATTGGTTGTTTGCGAGATCTCCATGAGATAGCTCCTAATCCAAGACTCATGGTATAACCTGAAGTAGACACCCTAGTTTATTTTTCCCCATAAAAGTCTGAATCAGAGTATCCAATCAAGCTGAAATTGCCTACCTGTGTATATTTGGGTCCAAAGTCTTGAGTCCCTTTCAAGTACTTTAGAACTCTTTTTGCAATAGACCAATGTCCTTTACAAGGTTTTTGCATAAACCTGGAGAGGATTCTAACAAAAAATGAGATGTCTGGTCTGGTGATAGTCAGGTAGATAAGACTTCCTACAAGCTATCTATACTTTGTTGCATCCTCGAATTCCTTCCCTTCAATGGATGTGAGCTTCAAGTTTTGTTCCATTGGAGTGGTTAAGGGATTGCATTCATCCATGCCAAACTTGTTCAAAATATCTCCAATGTTCTTCTTTTGAGAAAGAAATATAAATTTAGGATGTTGAGTTACTTCAATACCCAGATAGTAATGAACATAACCCAAATCAGTCATTTCAAAACCTTTCTTCAATTCTTTCTTTATGGATGCAATATAACTCTCATTGTTCCCTATCATCAAAAGATCATCTACATACATCACAAGATATACAACTGTTTTTAAAAATTTCTTAACAAATAAAGTTGTATCATCGAGATCAAAATGTTTGAAGTCAAGTTTAAGAAGATGCTCAGTTAATTTCTCATACCAGGCTCGCGGTTCTTGCTTGAGGCCATACAATAATTTTATAAGTTTACATACTTTGTGTTCTTGGCCCTTCACAATAAATCCTTCTGGCTGGGACATAAAAAAAATTTCCTTTAGATCTCCATTCAAAAAGGCAGTTTTTACATCCATCTAATGGAATTTCCATCCCTTCTAAGCTGCTAGGGCAAAGAGTGTCCAGACGGTGGCCCGTTTTGCTGTGGGGGCAAATTTTTCTTCATAATCGACCACTTCTTTCTATGCAAAACCTTTTGCCACAAGCATGGCTTTGTTCTTGTCAAGTGAGCCATCTTCTTTGTACGTGTTCTTGCAGACCCACTTACAGCCAATTGGTTTGGTTCCCAAAGGAGGATCAACCAGCTTCCAAGTGCCATTCTTTATCAAGGCATCATACTCCTTTTGCATCGCTTCATTCCATTCAACATGCGAAGCGACTTCTTTGAAGGAAGTTTGTTCATGATCTGTACACAAATTCAATTCATAGTTATAAGCAATATCCATATTAACAGGTGAATGAGAATTATCTATGTCACCTTCGTTTTGTCTAGTGGAAATTCTTGTTCTTGTCTCTACAACCTCATCAGGACGAACGTTTTCTAGTGTCTTTGTCAGCCATTTGGGGGGGAATTTCTGAGATGGCCCAGGCTTCTCATTTGACTGAGTTGGAATTGAATCAAGATTCAATCTCTCAATTCTGTCAATCACATGGTTCAAGGTGTCATCCATGGTTGGTTCTTCATGTGGGGGAGAGAGTGCTTCGGAAAATGATTACACATATTAATTCAGTATAGGAACCCCCCCTTCAAGATGTGGAATCTGATTATCAAATTCTTGAAAATAATTTGCATGTGTCAATCTATCCAGGCGATCAAGTTGTCGCTCAACAACATTGTGAGTCTTGGAAGATTCAAGGAATATGACATCTCTTGCTCTTACAAACTTCTTATTGACTTCATCACAGAGACAATATCCTTTTGAGGTATTGGAATACACCAAGAAGATACATTTTAAACTTCTAGCACCAAGTTTATTCCTTTGTACCTTGGGTATCAAAACGTAACAGGTGGAACCAAAGACCCTGAAATGCTTTACCAAAGGAATGTGGTCATGCCACATTTCATAAGGTGTTTTTTTTCTGATTGAATTTGAAGGACACCTATTCTTTATGCATACATCAAATAGAACTAAATTATCCCAAAACATCAATTTTACATTCTTAAAAAACATCATGGAGCGAACCATATTTAAACTGGTCTTGTTCATTCTTTCAGCTACACCGTTCTGTTGGGGATTATAGGGCACAGTTGTTTGATGTTTAATCCCATGTTGACAAAGATAATTTTCAAATTTGTTGAAGTGTATTCTTTTCCATTATCAGTACGCAAAGAACCAATATGATTTTTTGCATAATTTTCAATCCATGCATGAAAATTCTTGAATGTTTGAAAAGCATCATATTTGTTCTTCAATAAGTAAACCCAACACATTATGGTGTAATCATCAATAAATTTCATCATATATTTATTTCCATTTGTAGAAGCAACAGGCATAGGGCCACACAAATTTGAATGAATAAGATCAAGTTTTCTATGTGCTCTGGAATGTGAATCATGAAATGGTTGTTTTCTATGCTTTCCTAGAATACAAGCATCACATTGCTTAAGTTTCCTAGGAATTGTACGCATTCCATTAACACCATTTTTCTTCAACAATCAAAGGTTGTCATATTTTAAGTGTCCAAATATAGCATGCCATAAAATACTTGATGGGAATTTACCTTCATCATGATGTGAACTGAATGCAAAGTTTTTTGCATGAGCAGAGGAACCTTGCAGCTTTAAGAGTCTTCCTTCTTCTATTCCCTCCATGACAAGTGAGCGATCTGATGCTTTTCTGACCTCAACCTTGCCCTCAAACATTTGAATAGAGTGTCCTTGCTGGCGAATGTGGACCAAGGACAACAAGTTTCTACTCAAATTATGAAGGTATAGAACCTCATGTAGAAGATGATATGGAAGACCGGGCAACTTAAGCTTGATTGTGCCAAGTCCTGATGGCTTGAGTTTGGATTTATCTGTGAAGTATACTACTCCATCAACTTTGTCACTAAATTATTCAAAAAAATATTTTCTAAATGTCATGTGACATGTTGTTCCTGAATCTAGTAACCAATCATTTCTCCAAGAAGTAAATGAAACATCAAACAAGTCTTCAGTTACTCCATTTTTACAATGTTCTATAACATAATGAGAAGATTCAGGTCAATTAATTTTGTCTCTGTTATGAGTTTTACTTTTTTCTTGATTTATTTTCTGCTCAATTTTATCCCAAGGCAGCTTACATGTAGATGCATCATTCCAGTCTTTATTGCAGTGTATGCAATGAAGATCATATTTTTCAGTTTGAGTTTGTCTGCACCCCTTCCTCTGAAATATATTCTTCCTCTAGAATAATATTGAGCATGATTCTTCTCTCTATGTGCAAATCATACAGCCTCCTTAGAAGACAGAGGGGTTGTCATCTTTCCAAAATCCTTCTCTCGTTCTGCAAAATTTTTCATAAGGGAATCAAAGGTGATTTTCATGAGGTTTCCACTTGCTTGCAATGACTCAAGATAATGTGAGTAAGTGGGATACAATGTCTTAACATATGCTATGAGAGGTATATCAACTTCTACACCAGTGTTCTTAATTTCATGCATGATATATCTTACTTCTACAGCTAAAGCATGATGGTCATCATTTTTCAATTCAAGACTGGACAACTTAATCATTAATTGAACAATTTCAAGTTCTGAATGTGAGTCATAGAGTTATTTTAGCTTTCTCACGGCTTCATAGGAATTTCAAAATGGTGTAATATGGTGACTCACCTCTTCATTTATGGAAGCTGCAATCAAGGCATAGGCCTTGCAGTTCTTGTTTTCTTAAATGGCGATCTTCTTGTCTGAAGTGGCTTTTGTCGTTGGAAGGTCTCCTTCTCCTTCACAAATTCCTCTTCACAACTCATTAAAAATGAGAGTGTGCTTTATTTTCCGAGACCATTCAGGATAGTTCTCCTTGTCGGAGAGAAAAAATCCTACAATAGATATGAGATAATGCATTCTTTTGAAGAAAAAAAATACTTTGTTGACACGATAAAAACTCAAATCCAGTTTAAATTCTACAAAAACAAAAACAAAAAAACAAAAAATTGTGTAAAAAAAAATTGGGGAAAAAACAAAGGTAATATCTGACGGAGGTATTTTCTAGGGGAGGTGTTTTCTGGGGAAGGTTTTTACCATGGGAGTTATTTATGGGAGAGGTGTTTACCAGGGCAGGGGGAGGCGTTTTCTAGGTTGGGTATTTTTTGTAATAAAAAATTTAAATATATATATATATCTGAAAAAGGTTGTACAGGCCGAGGGCTAGAACGGGAAGGGAAGGCCGAGGGAGGTCGATGGCTAGAGGGTGACGCCAATGGGATGAGAGGGATGGGGGAGGAAGATGAGAGGGGACGTGAGGGGTGGGGTGAGCGTGTTGAGGGGATGGGTGAGGGAGGGGTGAGCGGCTAGAGGAAGGGTGGGCTCTGATAGAGGTACGGGAGGTCGAGAGCTATGAGGGGTGGGTGGGAGGTTGGGCGGAGGCTGAAGGTTGTGAGGGAGGGACGGGAAGCCAAGGGTTGTGAGGGGTGCGCGGGAGGGTGGGTGGGAGTCCGAGGGTTGTGAGGGGTTGGCGGGAGGGTGGGTGGGAGGCCGAGGGTTGTGAGGGAGGGAGGGAATAGGTCAGTGTCAGGGAGCTTGAGCGGGGTTTGGGAATGAGGAGTGGGAGGGTGGGCTGTGAGGGGTGAGCGGGAGGCCGAGGGGTGAGACAGGAAAGGGGGAGTGTGAAGATGTGAGGGAATGTGTGCAAGCGAGGGGGAGTGTGAAGATGTGAGGGACTGCATGCATGAGTAGGGTGCGAAGATATGAGGAAGTGTAAAAAAATTTGCACAGTAAATTTAAATGTGCTCAAAATTTGAGTTGAAATTGCACAGTGGTGTGCATAAACAAAATTATGTAGAATGTGCAAAAAAAAGAATGCATAACTATTCCAGAATTGCAAAATGGCAGGAACAGTAAGAGACTGAATGCCAAGAGCACTAAAAAATGAATGCACAATGACAGTCTGCAAAAAATTTAGAGCATGAGGGAGTTACGCCAAAGGTAGGAATGCCAAAAATGGGACTGGCTCTGATACCATGTCAGACCAGGAGGTAACTCCGCAAAACTGAAGATGAATTAGATGGAGATTGTGTGTGTACTTATACATGGAGGTGATGCTATTGGGATTCACTTCCCAATGTATCTTTTCCTTCCTTATTTACTAAATTACAATAATATAAAATCTCACCCAATCCCTTAGGATTAGGTGTCAACAGTTTCTTTCCCTAGATATATCTTATCTTGTGTGATTGATTGATTCTTTCTCTTACTTGTTATGGGATTGTGTGATCGTAATTGGTTTCCACAACTTATAGAAGGATTCAGTATTTTGATTTAGTACATTACAAGATTAGATTGAATCCCCTTGGATAATTTCTACATGGTATCAGAGCGCTAGGAATCACACTAGAAGATAAGAACTAAAGTTTGTTTTGAACAGGTAGATCGAATTTTCAAATTTATTCTTTAGGGCAAGCAAAACATCAAGATGTCTTTCAATGGCTTAAGACTCCAATATGCCCTTGAGGTAAATTAGAATTAAATATCATGGAAGGACAAGATGGAGGCAATGCTAGAGGAAAACAGACTGAAGGAATTAATTGACAATGATATTCCCCAACCCATAGAATCAGACGCTCAACTTCTTGATGCATGGAAGAAGAATGTAGCAAAGGCGAGAAGGATATTGTTAGAGGGAGTTTTAGATCATATTGTCTCAAGTCTCCATGGAAAGGAAACTCCATCTGCTATGTGGAAGGCCTTAATAGATCTATTTTAGAATAGAAATGACCATGGGAAGTTGGCATTGAAATACAAGCTCAAAAATATCAAGATGGATGAGGGCAAGATGATACCAAAATACTTGATGAATTTCACTCAATGTCAAGATGATCTTGGAAGTGTTGGTGTGACAGTAGCTCAGGATGATTTGGTGAACCTAGCACTTCTAAGCCTTCCCAAGAGCTGTCATAGCTACCAGGACTCTGTGAATGGTAGGGATAAGCTACCAGACTGGGATCAATTTCAGTCTGACTTGGTACAATAAGAGATAAGACAGAGCACTAGAGATGGGACCTCTTGCAATGACAAAGAAGAATATTTTGCATTAGTCGAAAAAGGAAAGGAAAAGAAGTCCCAAGGAAAAGAGGGAAAGAGAGACTTTTCTAAGATCAATTGTTTTCATTGTCACGAGTACAGGTACTATGCCATAAATTTTTCACATAAGGAAAAAAAGAAGGATCTTGTAGTTGCAGCAGTGGGAGAAGCGCTAGCTTCACAATTCGACCTTGATTTTACTCTCATTTCATGCATGGCCAACACTTTAATGGGATGCACATGGTATATTAGAGGAGAAGGGCCTCTAATGACAAGGAATAAATATTTCTTCGGTGACTTAGAGGAGAAGTACCTCTAACATAACATAGAGTTTGGATATGATGGGATGTATAGTGCAGTCAACATAGGTACAATTAAATTTTAGTGGGAGACCAGCTCCCTCTCAAACTGTTAGTGCCCTATATTACTGGTGTACTCCCCTAATTTTGTTAGTGAATCCCCCTTATTATTATTGTTGTACCCTTGTAGTGACCATATTTTTATTATTGTGCCCTTACATTATTATTGATAGGTCGGCTAGGATTATATTGTGACCTCATGGACTCCTATATATAGAAAGGAGGTTTTTCCATGTGTGTCATCCAAGAATTGTTCATTTATGTAATGTAAAGGAGGTTTCCTCCTCAAAGTGGCTGATTTATAAGGTGTTGATCTCTCTTTTATTCTATTTTGGGAGCTGTTTTCATAACATTTGGTATCACAGCTTTGGATTCTACGGTTTTGCTGCTTCAAACAGTTCATTGTGGAATTTTCGCTATAACGTTTTTTCTACGAAGGTTCAGAAGCTAAAAAAACCCATTTGTGTCGAGATCCAGAATATCGTCATGGAAATGTTTCATATCTTGGTTCACAATATTTTTAGAGATATGATTTGTGGAAGTTAGGGTTTTTGCAAGCTCCCGAATTTCATCTCAAAGAGGTGACCTTCGGAAAATCGTCATAACTCTCTCTCTCTGAGCATCGAATTGGAATTATGTAAAAATTGGGAAAAATTAAATGGATTGTATTTTCTTGTGTATCAACTTCAAAGCTGAAGGAGGAAACAATGACATGTGGCATGTCGTAAAAGTTCTCTCTACTAAAACAGTCCATAATTCGGTCATTGTGGAAGATTGGGCATATAACTTTGTCTTGAAGAATCCAAATTAGGTCTAACCTACGGCATTGAAAAGAAGATTCAAAGGGCTACTAAAGGGCCAAAGATAAAATCTTGGGGATTTGAAATTATAGGGATACATCAGTTACAATATCTATCTCCTAAAAAACAAGAAAAATGTGTGTATTTTTTTTTTAAATTGCATAAGTCTTATTTGAAAAATCAGTTTGAATTGATTCCGAGAGCATATTGAAGTATAGATATCAATATTGGGTTCTAAAATTCCTCCTAAAAATAATTCAACACCCACTAATCCCTCATAAGGCTCTACTATGACTCATTAAGAGGAAGAAGTGCATCATGATATATCAAAATTACAAGACCAAGTGCAACAAATTTCTCTCTTGCAAAAAGTAACAAAAAATGAAATGGATGGTTTGAAGAAAGACGTGAAAGCTAAGATGGATGGTTTTAAGAATGGCTTGGCAACTAATAGGATGGTTTGAATAATGACATTGAAGCTAATATGGATGGTATAGAAGGCAACATGGATGGTTTGAAGAAAGGCATGGAAGCTAAGATGGTTGGTTTAAAGAAAGGCGTGGAAGCTAAGATGGATGATTTGAAGAATGGCATGGAAGCTAAGATGGATGGAGTGGAAACTAAGATAGAATGAAAAATGGAAGATTTGAAGAAAGAAGTGGAAGGTTTGAAGGAAGGGTTGGAAAATTTTCTACATGAAAAGATTCCTAATGGAAAAAAGGTAGTAAAGGAAACTCATGATGAGAACAAAAGAAATGTTAATCATGATTTCATAAACTCTAATATTGGATTTAAGACCCACCATATTCCAAATATATATATGAGGAAGTTTGATGGAAATGATCTGGTAGCTTGGATAGTTCAAATGGAGCAATACTTTGAGCTCCATAATACGAAAAACACACAAAATTGACACATTGCAGCTTTATATTTAGAACAAAATCACTCTATATGGTATCGGTGCCTTTGTTCTCGTAAACCACAGGTCACTTCGTAAATTTTTAAGGAGGAAATGATAGCATGTTATGAGAATACAAAGAGAAACACCTTATTTAGTCAATATATAGATCTCAAACAAAAGGGTTCAATGATGGAGCACATTGAGGACTTCCAAAAATTGAATATAATGATAAATAATATTCCATAGGAACATAGGATTGATGTCTTCATAAGGACTCTAAAGGGTGACATCCAACATGAGGTTCACCTTTGGGAACCTAATACTTTAGAGAAGCATTCAGGTTGGAAAGAAAATTTGAAAGCAAAATTATGGCGACAAGGAAGCCTACCACTCACAACTATAAACATGGAAGTATTGCTACTCCTAAACTTCCACAACCTATAAGGCTTACTGTTGGCCCTCAATTTTGGTCAATTTTTCTTAAAAAAATCCACCTAATTTCCATCATATTCAACCTTATATCATCCATATATGCCTCATTTTGACCTTATTATGGATATTCAGGTAATTAAATTAAGTTTTTCAATTTTTAGAGATTTTTGTAAAAATTGGGTTTTAAGAGTATTTTTCGACTGCACTGAAAATTCCCATAATAGCTTCATGGAAGTCATATGTGCAGGATACCTGGGCGTGAGCTGAGCATAGATGTGTAAATCTTGGTAAATACAGATGCAAAAACACCTATTGGTTCGGTCAAACTAAGCTAAAATAAGCTCGGTCAACGCTGGTAATACTTGACCTGTTTTTCAAAAATCCCTAGGAAAAATGGCATAATTACTATTTTTCGGATTTCCCTGATTTTTTGAAACTGAATCAATGGGTTAGACCTATGTTGGGGCCCTTGTTTTTAAAATCAACATATTTTGAGTTGCGGTGAGTACGTGGCGGAACGCAACCCTGGTAGGGAGAAAGGTGTCAAGGTTGCGAAGGAGCAGAGGACAGGTGTCGCGGTTGTTGCAGGAGCAAGCATAGATGGCAGAGGGGCACGGAAGGAAAAAATTAGTGAACTCCCGATGAATAGAAAGAAATGAAAGACATCCGAGCAAGAATAAAGGAGGAATTGTCAGTCACGCGAGCAGTAGAACAAATAGGCAGCCAGCCAACGGATAAGGGAGTTAGCGCAGATGGGAATAGGCAACAGAGAGCTGTAGGAGAGCTCTGTCTCAGTTGCATTGTTCTCCTCTCTTCTGGGTTACTGGGGTTTCTCTTTGTCCCTAGGGAATTGTTGTATTTTTCTATGTTCTATGCTCATATGTAGCTGAGCCTTGTAATAGTTCGCCTCTAACGGCTAATGATTAATATATTCAGGAGTGTTGTTCGGGATACATGAATATGAGTGTGAATGAGTGATGTTATCAGCTCTGTTTAAAACAATTATTTATCATTAGTTTAACTGTTATGGGATGTTATGTTACGATTGTCTAAGACATTGGTTTGGCTTTTATTCACCTGTATGGATGTTGTGGGGATGATATCGATCTGCTCCCTATCACAGTAAGGTTGTGGCACACCTTGGGTGAGACTCTCTGCCCTTTAGAGTAGAGTGTAAATGCCGACGTGAATCTAGACTACGGCGGAAAACCTTGTTGGCCCTCAGACCTAAACTCGGGTCTTCTCTACGAGACCTGTTCCCTTGCCAACAAATGGTTTCGTTGCTGGGACCTAAAAATACATTTGGAAGCTAGATCATGGTATCTCAGATCTTTGAAAGAGAAATATGAAGCTAGTGGGATAACCACCTAGATCAGTTCATAGCTCAGCAAGCTGAGCTGAGACGACAGAAGGAGAAAACGATTAAAGACTTGGTTCTATTCTCTGACTCTGCTGGTCATACCTACGAAATATTTTGGGGAAAGTTCCTAGAAGAACTCTACAACTGGTTGCGGAGGCTTCAGACCAAGACCATCAAGGGAAAGTCACAGAAGATCAATCGCAAGTGGGCGCACGAGGATCTAGTGGCCCTTCATCGAGTAAACACTGACTTAACCCGAGCTATAGATTTTTGGGTGGAATCTACTTTGGAAGGATATATAATAGAGTTTGCAGCTGAGTGTTACCAGTATTTCTCAAGGGTAGAAGGTAATTTAAGATCTGGGTTAAGGGGGAAACTACTAAAGGAGATTCCCTTGTGGATCAAGGCATTAATGGTAGACGAAGGACTGATGGGATTCCAAAAAGTAGGGATGGAAGCATAAACCTCCCCAGTGTCGGGGGAAGGGACTGAGGGAGAGATGTTACCAAAACCATGAGAAAGGGGAGTAGGAGTATGGATGTTGAGACTGCCAACAAGCCCAGGGAGCAGAGAGCACATTAGAGGGTGTAGATACCAGAAAGGTGGCGAGAGAGGGTGATGAAGGAGTTGAAGAGACAAGAAGGTAGTCACAAGGAAAAAGAGGAGGTGCCTCAGATTATAATGGGAATGGAAGGTCAAGTGGGTCCCCAAGACATAGGAGGGGTCATGAAAGAATTGCGGCAGGTGTATAGGAGTCCAGCCTAGGCGGAGCAAGGAAAGAATTCTGACGGAGAAGGTACAGACGCGTGCCCAGAGGAGGTGTCCGATTTGGAGATGCATGTTGCAATGAAGCAACTATTTCAAGAAAGGTCGGCGTCCATATCTCAAGGTATTCCTAGTCCCCACAGTTCTAGTAGCTCTAGTCTCATCCTTCCCCTCGTACTCTACAAGCTCGTAAGTGAAATTTTTGTTAAGTTACGTGAATTAAGTAGATTGCACAACATTCAGTCTCCAACTAGAGCACAAGCTAGTAGTAGGATTGCTAGTGGCCCCATATCATAACCAGGATCCAACGGCTTCATTTTAGTAACACCCATTTAGGTAAGCATGGCGGGATCGCTCACACGGTACCCAGAATTCTCTGGGAAAGGGAATGACGACGTTGAACAGCACTGGTATCTCTGCGAGGCCATCTGGAGGGCACGATAGACACCATATGTTGGGAAGTTGATAGAGTTTCAAACCACTCTTAGGGAGAGAACCCTACGATGGTTTATGAAATGGTCAGAGGCTCACCCGAATCCAGTGATGGCTTATGTAAAGAGGGATTTCATTAAGGAATTCAAACTGCCTCAGACATACCAACAAGGCCTGTCAGAGATGTGGGATATCAAGCAGAGAGAAGGAGAAACTGCTTGGGATTTGATGCGGAGATTCAAGGATGCCATTGGGAAACTTAGCTACCCAATCGACCCTAACCATCAGAGGGATTGGTTCATCAAGGCCTTATTACCCTTGACCTGAACTCCACTGACTCAATAAAGGATCGACACACTGCAGGATGCTCTGGAGCAGGTGATGAAGATACAAGCTATGGCGGGTTATTCGCAAGAGTTCAAAGGGAGTGCAGTGGTACAGGACCCCTCCATATTGGGTTTGCAGCTTCAGATAGCCAGTCTGACAGAGAAACTTAAGGAAATTCAACCCATGCGACCACCGAGACCCAATGTGTGGTGCACGCACTGTCTCGTGGAGGGACATGTAGCCACGGAATGCCCCTGGTTGTGAGGCCCAGTGGTGGGGAAATTGGCAGTAGGAGCACAAGGGACCCCACCTCTGGGAGCAGTCACACAAATCAACACCCAAGGGATATACCCACCACAAAATTAATACACGGGATTCCCTACACAACAAAGTCCACCACCTATTGAACGTGGGCGAGGAGAAAATGATGGACGCAGTAAGGCCGCAAGGTCTCCGAATGCCTCGCTCGCCGCCGCGTCCGTGGAACAGATACTGTTCTGGGGCCAGCAAGGCTATCTTGCGGTTTTGACTCCGATTCGATTGCTTCAAATCAAATTGGCGTGAGAGAGGTATTTTTGTAGGTGCCGCATGGATCTGAAGGTCGGTTTCGAGCCCAATGGGAGGTTTATTACAGACTTCAAGAAATGGCTCTAGACCCAAAGAAATCAGCGTACGATCTGGCCCGACCAAGGGATCCCAACACTCGATCTTTGCTGGTTCGTTCCACACATGTTCAGGAAGGCGCCGCCACAGGTTTTTTCCAGGATCTTCCTACGCCAGGCAGAGTGATTTGGCAGTCGTGGCCTAGACTGGATGGGGAACACTGCTATGGAGCGCAAGAGTCCCTGTTTCTTAGAGAGTTTGGAGGAGGGGTTTTTCCTGATCCGAGATCACAGTATTTGAACCCACTGCAGAAATGAGAGGCAGAGATGTGGGATCAGCACGAGCAGGAAGCGCATATCTCTGATCCCAATTCAATCGGTAAGATCCCGGTTCTGCAGAACTCTTCCCCCTTTCAAATTTTCATTAGACTCCCTTTGGGCAAGTTTCGTGTAGTCTGGGTAACAGATGATACCTCTATTTTACATCTCAAGCATAAAATAGGGGGATTGATAGGGTACCCAGTATCGATACAACATCTGGTCAATGGGCACAGCTCCCTCCAGGATTGCAGGCTTTTAAAGGATTACTCCATAAAAGCAGAGATGACTATTACCCTAAACTTGCGCCTGCGAGGGGGTGCTGTGAACCAGAACATGCCAAGATCTGCAGGGGGAGATAAAGGGAAATCGCCCATCAGTCAACAACAATCAAATGGAGGTCCCTCCTTCAAAAATATACTTCAAAGGAAAAAAGCAGCAGGCTCAACTCCAGAACAGGCTGGAAATGTGTCGCGTCCCTATATTGTAGAACTACAAGACCAAACCCCAGCACTAAAAATCAACAGCTCAGCAACAGAGGACCATATAAAGACATATGAAGCCCAGGCATTAATATGCTGCTTCAACTGTTTCTGGCCCAAACCAGGGGATTTATTTCATTGGATTTTCACACAATGGTCTCTGGAATGTGAAATACATCTCTATTCCAAGGGGTTTTTTATTGTTAAATTTCAAACCTATGAGGAAAGAGATATTATAATCAGAGCAAGGCCTTGGTTCTGGGGGTCCACGGGGTTGTTTATAACCCCATGGTTTCCATAGTTTGACCCCAACACCATGACAGTTTCCAGGTTACCAGTATGGGTGAGACTACACAACCTGCCCCTTCAGTTTTGGAATGAACATGTTCTCGAGAGCATTGGGATTAGCCTTGGGCGGTATATCAAAACAGATACGGAAAGATTGGAACAAAGAATTTTCACCTTTTCCCGGATCTGTGTAGAAGTAGATTTAAGCAAAGGGCTACCGGAGAACATCATGCTGATCTATAGGCAGCAAAACTGGCTGCAATCACTCGATTATGAGAACACTGCGTTCAGATGCAGGATTTGCAGGATGACAGGACATCTACAGAATACATGTCCAGAAACCAAGAAAGAAAACAGCAAAAAGAAATCAAATAGGAAGCAGAGGAAAGGCTGGCAGTTTCCCCCTCCTGACGCAGAGGAGGACGAGTTAGAGGAAGAAGAGGAATTAGTTCCTCCAGAAAGTATGCAGCCCACACAGGAACCAGAGGTACAAACAGAGGACAAGACCGCACCCATGGACCCACTCCATCAGTCGAAACAATCAGACAGGAACATCGAGAACATGAACAACGGAGGGATTAAAAGACATCATGCTTCAGAAACTTCAGATTCGGACAAGGATACAGGAACCCATATTGCAGAAAACCAGATTGTCCTTGCCACCTGTGTTCCTTCCCAGGGCGAATGGCGCAAGGTTGAGAAGAAGAAAGGAAGAAAAACCTGATTTGTGGGACGCCTTTCCCACGCTCTAGTAGCTTTTAGTTTTCCTGTCTCTCGCTCTCTTCTCTTTTTCTCTTTCTCTTTTTTTTTCATTTCTTTCTGAATGCAAGGTAGCCTTGCTACGACGCATGATGTGCCAAAGCACATGTGCCCAATGGGAAATTTCTGAAAATGCTTAAATGCATATGCTATGTGTAACTTTTCATTTTTATAAATAAAAAGTTACCGATTTTTTTTCCGTGGACAAAGTCCACCACCAATGAATATTATGAGGTCTAAAAGTATGGGTCAACAACCTCGCATGTGTCCGATCTGGCGTGCTCCGAACGTTCAAAATAATATATACCGTGAATTTTGTGCTTCGACCACCCGCGTAACCGAGCAATGTCGAGCACTCGTACGCCCGGGAGGAGCTACTGGACCGACCATCATACAAAATAAATGAAGCTCCCCGAGGAAGAGGAGGAGGCATGAGAGGAAGCCGAGCAGAGGTAGAGCCCGCAAGATGCTATAATTGCGATCGTGAAGGACATGTGGCTAGAGAATTCCACTCCCTAGGATACCCCGAGGTGTTCGATACGGTTAACTCGCACGCAACGAAGATTAGAGCTCATCAAAAGATGTGAGGAAAGACAGACAAGAGCTATTCAGTAAATGCAAAACCTGTGGTAATGGGAACTCAAAAAATAAAAAAAAACGTGGCCAGCAGGACACGAGGTACAAAATAATCTGGGGAGGATGCATGTACCAGGGACCCCATAAAATTGGTCAAAGCGTAATCCCAAAGCTCTCGATCAAACCGTAATGACAAACAATTTTTTCAAGAAGCAATGCAACATTTGCCCACTTTGGGAAACAAAGGAATTGGAGTTGGCGTAAAATTCAGAAGACAATCTAAACATGGAATACTTCTCAAGCCTTAATCCAGGAGTGGTCCGTATCCGTTCGAAGACTCGTTAACAATGCACCAATGCTAGAACGCTAAAGAAAAACCTGGAAGGGGGTGCTAAGACAAAACACAGGAGAAAAATAAGAAGCGAAGTAATTCGTAAGTACGTTTCCGTAGAATAAAGAGAATAAACGAATGACGGGAAAGGAATTCCCGAGTGAAATGAAAAGCGGTGATTCCGTATTAAGGACACCATGCTTGATTTGGGATCTAATGTCAACATCTTACCAAGGAAAACTTGGGAAGTGCTCTGAAGCTAAGATTGACATACTCTCCAATTCAACTTTTTTGGATGGTGAACCAAAACATTGCATTGTTCACTGCCGACCGGGAGGAGGTTGAGGTTGACATTGCAGGTGTAAAAATATTTACGAACTCTTTGCCACCGACATCATGGGGGATAAGGATCCGTACCCGCATCGGTGGGAATCAATTGGGCTTTTGAAAAATTATACAGAATTGATCTAAAGAAACAACCGATGATCTTCGAGGACGGGAAATCGTAGTCACCGCCGTCACCCTACCAAGGACCGAGATATAACAGTAGGACCGTGGATAACCGAGAAGATGCTCGCCCTCTTGTACCACCTCTACCAAATGACCGCCGAAGAAGGGAACATACATCAACCCGAAGGGTGAGAAGGCTCGCAAGTTGGAGAAGTATCCAAAGCTTGGAATTAGGATTTGAACTAGCATGGGACGATCGCGCAAGGAGTGTCACGAAACAACACAAGGAGGTGTGCTAATGTTTCAAGAATAATCGGACGAAATAAATTAGGGATACCCAATCTTGTCGATATGAACACTATAAGTGTTTTCATAGCCAAGATAGAAAACATGGTTCCGTAAGGCTAGAGAGTACCGATGGACATGGCATTACAATCCATATCTCAAAGATGGTGGAGTAACCATCGCAATTCACCTGTTGACGATGGGATGAGGTGGCGAAACAATAAAATCCGCATTTCAAGAGGAGAAGGAGCCAAGAGGGAAGGACTCCGATACTCAAGGGGATGCAAGCCCGGTAACCCATCTGAAAGGAATTTGAAGCACAATGGAGAGATTATATTATCTCGAGGAACTATGGGCGTGTGTTTGTTATCTCCATGGATGTAATTCCAAGGCTCCGGTACTTACCAAGAAAGAGAAGAGGGACCCATAATTAAGTGGGTGACAGGAGAAATCTACGTGTTTCTCCTTTGAAGGAAAAATAGAGCAAGTTAAACAATCTTCAGAAGCTATCAAAGGTGCATTATTCTTCCCCGATAGTGACGTACGTACGCGCTCACTGGTATCAGTATCCAACAAAAGGTGGCATGTCAAAAGATTAATAAAGTGAGATGGACGATGACAACTAGAGGATCTCAGCACCGTATTCTCAAGAAACAAGAGGTGGAGAGGGACATCAAAGAAGAACCATGTATGTATCCACCTCCTACCTATCGTAAACCAAAAAGGTAAATATTGGAACAAAGGATGCACCCAAACTAGCCACTCATCGGAGACTACCTGGGATGAGCAAACAACAAAGGAAATATTCAGCTTCACTTGAGGAGTATGAGGACTTGTTTCTTCATCCGTAGCAGATCTCAAAGGCATAAAAGGAGACATGGGGGAAATTAGACAATACCGAAGCCCTCGATGCAAGGCCCGTGAACATAGACCATATCGTCTAAACCCAAGGGTGAAGGAAAAAGTGAAAGAAATAGATTAACAAGATGCTAAAGGCCGCACTAATATTCCCTATAGAAGAGGCAATGGGTAAGCCCCATAGTTATACAAACCAAAAAGGAAAAATTCGAGATACGAGTCCTGTGATCATGTAATCTTAAACAATGCTTCGTATCCAAGGATCCGTCCCTACCCCATTTAGTGACGAAGTCTCCTCGACAACACGGCAGGAACGAGGCATTCTAATTCACCAATGGTCGTTACCACTGTGTAAGAATAGCAAGAGGAAGACAGAAAGACAATCTTCACTATAGAATGGGGCTCCTTCACATACAACGTGATGCCATTTGACCAAAGAATGCACCGTCAGCTTTTCTCTCTAATCGTGATAGTGGCGTTCCGAGAATACATCCACAAGTTCTTAGAAGTCTATATGGATGACCTGACCGTGTATAGCATAATCGAAATATCATGTGAGCCCGTTGAGAGTAATGTTCGATAGGGTGTCGAAAACTACAAATCTCGCTGAACTTGAAGAAGTGTATATTTGTTGTACCATTTGGAACATTGTTGGGGCACGTGGTATGTAATCAAGGGGTCCGCGTAGACCCGTACCCAGCAGCGTTGATCGTTAATATGGGAGGCGGCCGCAGACCCGTAAAAAACTATGGTCACTTCCGGGACACACAGTAACTACCAAAGTTTCATCCACAACTACGCCAAAATAACAATGCCCTAGAAAGACTATTGAAAAACTCAGAACAATTCTAGTAGATGGAAAGATGTAGAGAGGCACTGTAGATCACCGAAGGAAAAATCAAGAGTGCGCCTACTAACTAATTCGAATCGGGGAAAAATAAAGTTCCATGTACACATCGATGCATGCGCATTGTGCTTCGGTGCGTCAGAGTCATCTAGGGGACACTTCACGATCATCCAAAGATATTTTGGTTGTCGCAAGTTGTCAATGTGCCAGGCGACAACAGAGCAAGAGGCACTAGGAATGGTACTCTTCCGCAAATTTCGCCACTACCTTTTGGGAGGTAAGTTCAATTCTTTCACGCATCATTCCACATTAAAATATTTAGTAAACAAGCTAGTCTTAGAAGGAGAACTTGGCCGATGGCTCCTACTTTTTCCAAGAATTCACATTTGAAGTAATCGTAAAGCCCTCGAGGTCAACGAGGGACCGATCACTGGCCCGACTCAGAATGTTGGGGCGAGATCTCGTATGACCGCCTACCTGGATGTCGATCTTTTCTGCATAGAATCCATCCCGGATTACCCGAATGAAATAGCGACCTACCTCACCAATGCGATTGTCCACAAGAATATACTACAACACAAAAAACATCCGGGTAGTTCGAGCCGAGAAATATCCGCCGATAAAGCACAGGATGTATGTACAAGATGGGGGCTAGACCAAGTTCTTCAAGATGTGTCCTGGATCATGAAAGGGAAGCTATACTATGGGAAAGCCACAAGGTGTCGTTGAGAGCATGTGGGAGCCAAACCAATAGTGCACAAAGTACTACAAGCAAGTTTAAAAGCCAACAAAGGCACAAGGAGCGTAAAGTGTATGTTCATAAATGTGACGTATGTCGTTGACTCGACGGCCCTCCCACAAAGAATGAGCTTCTTTCTTCATCCCATAAATTACTCCATCCATTCGAGAAATGGGCACGATTTTGTAGGCCAATTACGTCGACCGCAAGATATTCAAAGGCAAGATACATAGTAATCTGGGCGTACCACCCGCCTGACCCGTCGGGGCGTGTCGTGTCAGCATGAACCGTATGGTAGACACCATCACCAGATTCATATTTGAAAACAGCACCTATCAATCTGGGTTCCCAAAGAGCTTAACTAGTTTACTCGGTGGCACATTTCATCAACATACACCATTAAGTCTCCATCGTATCAATTTTATACAACACCATAAAAAGAAACGTATCATCCATAAAATGGCATAGTGGAAGAATTTAACAAGATACTAGAAAAAGGCCCTCGACAAAGATATGCAACGCGAGTGCAACAACTAGGACGAATCTGATACCAAGAACTCCGTGGGCATACCGCATACCTGCAATGACTACACAACCAAACACCATCTCAACTGGCCAGTGGAAGAGAAGCAGAGTCCCAGAAGAATTAACGTACCAAGCCTTTTGATTGCAACAACACCGTAGCTATCTAAAGAGGAATATTCAAAAAGAGCAATTGCATTTGCAGCTACGTGAACTTCGAGGAAGGACGAATCCTCGTACAGTTTCACCGTACTCGCAGGTAAGGAGAGTGCGTAAAGCTTGGCATGACGATATCAAAACACAAAGACTTCTGGGCACTGAGGAAAGGTCCTACTCTATGACAAGAAGTTCCAAAAAGCTCCAAGGAAATTGCGGGAGCATTGGCCGGGGACCATTTCATGTCATAGAGATCAAACCGTTGAGAGCATTTCAATCGTGTCAAATTAAATGCTGTGTTCTACAAGGATGGCCTAACGCGCACGCCTAAATCCCTAACAAGAGTAAGTTGTTCATTTCACCCCCAATAATCCTTGAAAATGAGATGAGTAGTTAGGCTAGATCGTAGCCACAACTCTTTCGCACCCGAGATGACATAGATAGGTTTCCCATAATAAAATACATACCGCCTGCGAGACCGCAACGCAATCATTAAGGTCGAGGAGGGGTATGGTTCAGCATTTCATCCACGCCGGGGAAGAAAGTACATATCAACCCATCATCATTTAGCATAGTACCAATGTCATCTCAGGATCACCAAGATTTGGAAATAATTTCCATAATTAGCATTATCCATACTTTAATAAATTCTCTCCATAATTAGACATAACCAATGTACCGTCGCGTATGCCCAAATCCCAAAAACCACAACACAGTTGTCGACCACTCTCAAAGAACAATCGATCACACCATCATGTAGCCATAGGAGAAGCTAGGGAAACATTAATGGTTATGTCCTATCAACTCACCCATGCCTCGTTACTTACATAACCCACAGAAAAAGCACGAGAATGCCGAAAATCCGAGTTAGAGTGAAACCCCGAAAGAGCAAGGGAAGTCGCAGCAGAACTACAGCAAGATAAGGCGTCCATAAGAAGAGATTCAAGAGAAGAGACAGGGAACTATTCTTCGTTTATACCAATGGCGAAAAAATATGACAAGAGTAAGCTCAGCCGATGGTAGAATGAGCCGGGGAAACGTAATTTAGAAAATCTTAGTCCCTCATCGTAAAAATATGACAAGGCGACTCGATCGTGCGTACCTCATGGATTCCTTGAGTTCCCTACGCCAAAAGGCATACATGGAAAATTATACAATAGAAGTTAGTAAGGGCGCAGTTATGGCCCCGCCCGAGTTCAGGTATCCAATGTACTTCGATAATGAATTTCTAAGAACTACCAAGATTTTGGATTACAGTAATCGCGATTCAGTGCACCAAATTCCTCAAGGAGCGTAACGAATGGTTTCGTGGCTGGGTATGAAACCTGTCACCAAGACATTCATAAAGCCGATAGGATCACGTGCTAAAGGACGTATCTTCAACATTCCAAACTATATCGAAACTAAACAATGGGACATAGATTACTATGCCAATTATGGCACCGAAGAGGAGGAAAGGGGGAAAAAATTTGAGTTAATCAATAGGCCGTAGATCGCATTCACTACACCTCATCGCTAAAGCAAGACGATGAGACATTACACCAAAGGAGAGGTACATTAGACACAATTTCGCTATGAGCACTATGTCCAGGGGACCAAGTCAACCGGTGCTCCTTCCTACCGAAGGAGTTGTTCGAGAAGACAACTATAAGAGGGCAAATCGGGTAATAGAATCGTCATGTGAAAGTGACTTCGTCATCTGGATACTAAAGGGAGAGCATAAGATCACCATCACATGAAGCTTGTACTATGGAAGGTGTCTCGAGACCCTAGTGCCAAGGAAGTAACAGACCCTTCAGAGTTGCCACTTTCAATGGTTGACATTATAATGGGCCTACGCAGGATCCCAAGAAACCTACCGGATGGATATAGTGAGAAAGTCTATTTTGTAGTCACGCACAAGCATACGTTCCTCAAACCCACTTCGTGTACTAGAAACAACGTTCAGGATGAGACCGAAGTTCCAGACCGATGAAGCGCCGCAGACAGAGTGTTTGTTCGTGGTCGGGAGTTGCGATGAGATCAGTGATGATGATAACGGACATCTTCGATGGGATGCTAACACTCGGTTTCAAGAGAAACGTCGCAGGAGGCAAGATATGTGATGTAGAACTCCGTGCCTCTCTCACTGTCCAAGAACCGAACATGAAGGTACGAAGCTTTAACGAAGTAGTTCAGTGTGATAGGAGTAGTGCTACTCCATTCCCATTTTTCAGAATTTTAGGTCTCCTAGTCTAACCCATCTCTAAGCACAACTTCCATATTTTCACCCATTCCCAATGTATTTCCCGCCCTCGCCAACCCTGCAAATCACACCGCCCAAGTGAAAAGTAAAGTGCTTGGAGCACACCAGCGTTAATCGAAGGCCAAGAGAGCCAAGGTTGCAGAATCAAGTCCGGTTTTTCACCCCGCGAGAGATCCACTCCCCGACAGTCGAGCGCATGGGTACTAATCCAAGAAGAGCGTATGCGCTGAGATACAGCTAAGCAATGCCACCTCACACCCCCAAACCCCTTTTTATTTCCGAACAACTTTCAGACATCGCCACCTAGTCTAAACATCCACTACCACCCACCAAACCAGGGGGCTAAAATGTTAGCCTTCAAGGAATGCATTTCCTCTCGAAAACACATCATCCTCAAGCCTCCTCGTGCCTTTTTTCCTTTTATAAAAATCCCCCATCAAGCCCCATCATAAGTTTCTATTTTTGAAGAGGATGCCCAAATTCTTCTCTTATTCCATTCCCTTTTAACCTTCGTTTCTCTTTCTCTTTAACTCCTCTCTTTTTCCCCATTAAACCTCTAAATCATACCTGAACTTCTTTAACCCTACCATCACCCTTTGCTTGATCCATTTCCATTTTTTTCCTTCTATCGTTCCCCTTCTCGACCTCAAAAATTGCATTAAAATGGGAAAAAAAACCACTTTTCACTTTATATTAGGGCTCAGCCCCTTTCTTTTACCAACCCCCTCTTCAAACCACTTCCCCATATGCTCGCACTCAGACTCGCCGCCAAGCCCTGCGCTAATCGCAATCGCAAAGTTTTGAGCGAGCGTTTTTTATTAAACCAAATTTCCCCCGATGCGATTGAAGTTTGTCCGAAAGCCCCGCGCCGCAATTCCACCGTCGATCCATACGCATCCGATACTGCGCCGATCGCATCGCACCATCGCATCATTTTTTCTCCTTCGTGATCCCCGATCGTGAACCCTCCAATTGGCCCTCTCCACCGTCGATCCACTTCTAAATCCGACTCGCCATCGCACTTACTCATATCGCAATCGCAAATTCCAACTCGATGCCACTTCCACCCTTTGCGATTGCGATCGATTGAATCCAAGTCGTCCGTTCATCCAACCGATGGCCCCGTGCTAACGACCGCGCCCATCGCCCCGTCCATCCGCTTCTCCGATTACATGAGCCGCGTCCGTCTCCCGCATCCATTGCCAGCTGCTCAATCGCATCATGCCGCCGCATCACGCCCTCCCTCTCGCACTCCCCGATTGCATCTTCCGACGGTTGCCGAGCCACCGATCTCCCCTCCCAAGAATCCGACTCGGGCCCTATGAATCGCTTCTCCACCCATGCCAGGTCCCACCACACCAAACCGTTTACAAGCCGCGTATTTCCTATTGCATTCAAAGGCCCAACCTGGGTTTTGTATCACCATCGTGTCATCCCGCCAAGCATCAAAATTCTAATGTTTTACATTGAAGTTTGCATTTTTCCCGCATTCCACATACATTTTCCCCCGTTTCACCGCATTTCTCCACCACCGCTTTGTTACATCCGCCGTTTCCACAGCTTGCCACCGCCATTCTTCTCCAGGCCTCCACTTCGCATTGCCTTCCGCCACCCTCTACTTCTATATAATTGGTTTATTTTATTGTTGCAGTATTATTGTTTTTACCACCAATTTCAGAATCATGTTTACTGTGAGTAGGAACACATAGAGGCCAATATAGCGGCCAAGCGAAAGCATCAGAGATGGATTAGAAGGGACCGGGACTAAGTAATCGTATGTTTAACACTTAATCCCGCATTCAAAGGACACAAGGCACAATTTGAATACCAAATGCACACGCAACAAGCCATATCTATGTTAATTTTAGCAAGAGCACCGTTTCTCCAAAAGAACACCTTCCTGGGCTAAGCCTCCATGCCTCCTCGAGCCCTTAAACGCATTTTACCATTTAAGCTTTAAGACCTGCTTTTGACAAGAAGCAGGGAGGTATGGAGAGACCTACAGATTTTCTATACATGTCATTTATTTCAAGGCTAGCGTGGAGTTCCAAACAACCAGAGGACTTCACGAAACATCAGAGTCAAAATCGACCTCGACAAGTAGACCCCTAAACCGGTCTACAGAAAGATAGCGTTGCGTAGATATTGCTTATGGGCTCCTAACTCTTCCACCACCGTCTTAATATCCATTTAATTTGTATCTACTCCCGTTTATTATTCATTCTCCTATAATTATTCCCGAGAACATATTGTAAAGGTGGTTGTGCGGTTGCTGCCGATTGTTATTAGAGGGATTCATTTGGACCGTTGTAACGCCTTGGGAGGGCAACAGTGAGAGAAGCCCAGGCGGTTAGGTCAGGAGGAGAAGTTTGGATTGTAACAACCATTGAGCTCGTGTTAGTATGTGAATTCATTTTGCATCAATTAATCAAGCACATTTCACAGGATCCCCGGGTCTATTACTATTGGTGATGTTTTCTCTAACATTGTTTATTACATTTTTTTTCATGTTGTTCTTTGATCTTCCGCCTTGCACTGCAACATGGCATATGATTTACCCTTGTTAGGTACCCTATGTTCGCTCTCCTACCTTCAATTTTTCTCTCGCCATATGTGTTATCACCAAAGAGTAAATTCAACTAATTTAACCGTGTTGTAGTTCCATATTATGTCGCTAGCCGATGTATGAATTCCGGATTTGTCGCTTGGATGTTTTTACCGGTCAAAGCATTGAATGTTCAAATTCCCTTCACCGATCTATCCACCACTTTGTCTTAATAGATCCATTTAATTTGTATCTACTCCGGCGATGTATTCTCCTATAATTATTCCCAAGATCATATTGCAAAGGTGGTTGTGCGGTTGTTGTCGATCGTCATAGAGGGATTCATTCGGGACCGTTAGAATAGTCTTGGGAGGGGAACAGCCAGAGTAGTCAGGCGTAGTCGAGGAGAAGTTTGGAATGGCTATTGAGCCTGCATATGTGACCTGTTTTGCATCAATTAATCAAGCACATTTTCATGATCCTCGGTCTATTACTATTGGTGATGTTTTCTCTAACATCGTTTATTACATTTTTCATGATGTTCTTTGGTTCTCCGCTTGCATCAAAAATATGGCATAGGATTTACCCTTGTTAGGTACCCTATGCTTCGCTCTCGCTCAATTTTTTTCTCGTCGTATGTGTTAAGAGTAAATTCGCCTAATTTAACCAATGTAGTGGTTCCATATGCCGCTAGATGATGTATGAATTCTCGGGATTTGCTACTGATATCAAAACAAGCATTGAAGGTTCAAAGTCCTTCACCGATCTATGTACCCCGGCCCCGCAACTTATCCTGCCCTCGAGGACAGCCGACTCCGGAGTTAAATGACCTCTCGGGTCTAATCTATAAGCCGCCCCTTTGTCCCTCCATTGAAAGCTTTTGAGTATGTCCATGTGTCCGGAGTTAAATGACCTCTGACCCGATCTATAGACAAATTGGGTTGTTTTCCTTCTTTCACTTTCAATCCTTACTGTTCCATCCCAACATCTATCCAAAAATATCCTTTAAAGGTAGATGACTTGCCTCGAAAGCCTTGGCTAGTTGTCAGTAAGCATCCCTTTCATGACTCCATAGCCCAATGGATGGTAATTTTCGACTCTATCCTCTGTCGAATCATCCCGTTGTTTTGTTCCTTTCTTCCCATTACTTTCTCACTATGATCTCATGACCAACCCAAGAACCAACCAACCAAATCATTTTTAAAACCCCCTTTGTGCTTCATAACTAACCCAACATCTCATTTTGAGCTTTCAAATATATATCATTCTTTGTTTCATCGGAGATATCCCTCTCCGGGTCCAGGAGGCTAGATCCTGTGGCCCCAAAGTGGTTCATGTTATCTCATCTTTTGGTCTTGCCAACTGGCCAAAACATGGGAACCCCAATAAGAGCAAAAATGAAGAATACCCCACCTTCCGTTTTTCCCAATTTTTTATAGAATGTCTACTAAAGATCCCAATTCATTTATGTTTGAGTTTGTTATCTTATTTCTCATACTTATGGATACACAGATGAGACACATTAACTTCGTCTCTTCTCCTCGCTACTCTTAAAGCAAATGTGACTAAAATGGTTTATAGAATTAAAAGAGCACACTATTGCCTCTTGGGATGACATGAAGAGAATTTTTCTCAAGAAGTATCAAGCCTATTGCAAAGCCCAGAGATTCAAAAAGAAGATATTTTCAAGATTTCTCAACAAGAAGATGAGAGTTTGGAATAATACTTATAATGATTCTCACAATCTACAAAAATCCAAACAACACTCTTCGAACTCAGACCATTCGCAATTTTTTTTCTTAAAGGGATAAGAGATGAATACCTTGATATTCTAAATGTGATGGGAAAAGGAGACATCTCGAATTTTGTATTTGATGAAATTTTTGAACTATGCCAAAAATATTCTAGAAACAGTTGAAGACTAGAAAAAGAGATGTTAATTCAAGAGCTTCCAAATCAAAGAATGAGGAGTAACAAGAGCAAGAATAGGGAGTTTGTTAGCACAAACTTTAAAACCGATCTTTTGACACTTTAGGAACACAAGTTGAAGTTTCTTTGAAATCCAAGAAAAATCAATATGAACAAGATCATATCTTATCAATCTTTTTGTCCGAAGTGTAGAAAGAAGCATCCACTAAGAGAATGGCCCTGGATAATTCAGCGGAATTTGTACAAAAAATCATTCAACCGAATTTTTTTCCAAAGTTTAAATAATTTCAAGTGAATTCAATGGAATAAGTACAAGGGATTGATTTCTTCTTTACTATATGGCGCTGGCGTAGAGACCCTTGGTAGCCAAGGACCTCATCAATTTTCTCAACAAGTTCCTCTGACTATCAATATCCTCCTCAAAATTTATGGAATTCTCTCGATGCCATGGTAGGCTTGGCTCTGGAAAACAACAACAAACCAACTCGCACAAGGTTTGCGAGGATATAGTTATGGAACCCGCCTACCTCAACAAATCTATCCTCAACAAAAATAAACATCTATATCAGCCTATATCACAACCATTTCACTATTAACAATTCCGGGAACATCCTCAACCAATGCTATTTCCAATAACAAAAAAATCAGTGTACCCTTACTAACTCAACCACAAAAAGAGTTTGGGTTGACTTCTAACCAACCCCCACTTCAGACTAACCTATTACCAACTCAACCAAAAGAGAAAATATTAGTAACAAGGTGGAAAGACCAAAGACATAATGTGGAAGAAGCATTATATTTTCCTACATATTCTATTCTTCCTATACAATATGTCCACTTAAGGTATGTGAAAGTATTACAAAAATATTCTCCACCAATCATAGAAGAGAAAACTAAACAAGGAGAATAATCTAAAAAAAACCTAATCGGAGAAATCAAATTCGGTAAAGGAAAAAGTTATTGTGACTCAAACACCACCTTATCGTGCAGAGAGGTTAGTAGAGTGGAAAAAATCCAATTTCTTCCTAAATTCAATTTTTTTGGATGAATTGGAGAATTCTTATGTCAAAATTCATTGTCAAGTTACTCGTGATATTCCAATCTATGCAAAAACAATAAAGGAATTATGTATTAAGAAAAACCCAAGAAATAAAAGAGATCCACCCACAATCCAAGTCTTTGGAAAATTAGCGGGTCTCATGTCCGAAAAAACAACAATTGAAAAGTATATTGATCTTGGGATACCTATGGTTACCATTTCAATCAATAATTTTTCGCTCCAAACACTTAATAAATTTGGGAGTTGCTATAAATTTCATGACAATAAGAGATCATGAAATATTTAAAATTTCCCAATATTTGACCTACTACTACAATTTTGGAGCTAAAGTGACAGATCTAAAGTTTTACCATAGGAATATCAAAATACATCATCAAGCTTTGGATTCATGGGAATATCTTGTAGACTTTCTAATATTGCAACCAAAAAACAAACCTAAAGGTCATCCTTTAATTTTAGGCAAAACCATGGTTAGCCACAAAGCAGATGCCTCGCATTGGATGTAGATCAGTAGGGCATGATCAGCATCACATGGAGATGAAAGTAAACATGTTACACTATCCTCCAAAGACAACTTCTCGTTTGTTATCATGGTCATGACCAAGAACAACAAGAAACTCAATCTGTTTCAGGTATCAATCAAGTCTTTAATTTGTATAAGAGGAAGAAAATGAGGATAGTAATAGAAATTTTCATTTTAACCCGATATATCTGAGCAAATATAAGAATAACACACAATATGAAGCTACAAATCATCTTTGAATCAATGTTTTCAGAAAATTGTACTATTCAATCATTGCAAAATTCAACAGCATTTTTCATGTTAACTCAATTACCAATTCATAAAGAAAAATCATTGAAATCAATCCGGAAAGAGTCTAAATATTGGTAATAATCATCTATCACAAGAATAACAGTAATTGCATTATACCGTAAATATTCAAAATCTTTCTTTGTCAGATTATATGGGCACAAAGGAATTCATCCAAGGACATGTATTCACCATTTCTATATTGATGATCATATCAAACCCGTTAGATAAACTTTTTTCACAAAGAAGAATGAATCCTATGATGAACAACAGTCAAAGAAGAACCGTAAAATTGTTAAATAGGATTCATCTATCATATTTCGTATAGTCAATGGGTTTCTCCTTTAGTTGTGTCACCAAATAAAAATGGAAAATGGAGAATATGTGTATATTATAGGGAACTAAATAAAGCCAGCATTGAAAGATCGCTCTCATTACCATTTATTGACCAAGTACTAGATTCACTAACTCTGAAAGAAATTCTTTTTCTTTTCTCGATGGATTTAAAGGTGATACAATCATCTTAAGATAATATTGGATGACTGATAAAACAACATTTACTTCTGCCCATGGGGAACATATAATGTTTTTCCTTTTGGGGGTTATGTAATGTACTTCCTACTTTTCAAAGAGCAATCCTAGCCATCTTTTGTTGACCGATTCATGAATGTGTAGAGGTCTACATGGATAATTTTACCGTCTATGAAGGCATTTGATGATTGTTTGAATAATCTTGAAAAAAGTTTTAAAGAGATGTGATAGAGACAAACTTATCCTCACAAGAATGAAAAATTCTTTATGATGTTAACTAAAGGGATAATTTTGGGACATCACATTACTAGAATCAAGGTGGACCAAAGAGGGAGAAACACAAGTCAGTTGCAACTTAATGCCACCAACAACACAAAAGAAGTAAGAATTTTCTTGGGATATGCAAAGCACATAAAGACTGACCAAAAAATTTATTAAAATAGCTCTACCTATTCAAGTTACTTGCTAAAGACATTGAGTTTCAATGGAAATAAATATTCAAAAATTCATTCGAAATGTTGAAAGAAAAAACTATCATCAATGGCACCCATTCTTCGAGGACCAAACTGATCATTTCCATTTCACAGTATCACCGATGCGTATCCGAGACAGCCTATAGGAGAATCACTTGGACAAAAAATAAAATCATTTTAATTATGCCATATACTTCATAAGCAAAAATTTAACTTCGATGGAATGAACTATACTCTAATCGAAAAATAAATGTTATTTGTAGTGCAGTTATAACAATAAATCTTTAGCCATTATATAAGAGGCTATCAAGTATTTATTCATACGTACCATTCGTACATTAAATACTTAATGAACAAATCAATTACCAATGGCGGCATCTACTATATGGTTGTTATTAAAGCAAGAATTCAATCTCATTGTTCTTGATCAATGAGGTAAAGATAATCAAGTAGTAGATTTCCGTCAATACTTCATTAACATGGGTGATCCTTTTTCCTATTTTAGACAACTTTCCGTACGAACATTTATTTCTCGTGTTTCACTAAAACCCCTAGTTTTCGATGTATAATTATTTATCATTCGAATATTTCCATCCCATTTCACAAACGAGTAGAAAAGACACAAATAATCAAAGAAAGTGCCAGATATAGTTAACAATGGTGACCTCTTTTATACTAGTTCTCATCTTTTGATAAGAAAATGTGTTGTGAGAAGATGAAATTCTTGATATTTTGAAAGCATGTCATGACGAGCCATGTGGTGGACATTTTGCAGACAAGCTGACAACATACAAGGTTCTCAAACTTGGCTACTACCGGGTCAACAAGTCTTCAAGGAGTCAAAAATCCTATGTTAAACGATGTGATAGCTACCAAAGAACTAGAAGACCCATAATATTAGATGAAATGCCACCGAAACCACAAGTAATTATAGAGCCATTTGAACAATCGTCTCTGACTTTGTGGGGACCAATTAACCCACCTTCAAATGGAAAGAAGTACATTCTAGTGTGTACAAGTTATGTTACAAAGTGCAGAAGAAAAGAAAGGCAGCAAGAGAAACAAAAGAAACTATGGTTTTATTCCTCTTCAAAGAAATATTTTTCGCATTTGGAGTTCCAAGACATATTGTTACGTAACAAGGAGCACATTTCACCTCTAAATTTGTTCACGATCTTATCAAAAAGTATAAAATCAAACACATAAATTTTACTCCGTACCATCCCCAAGAAAATGGACAAGTGAATCCATCAATAAAGTCCTCGGGAAAACATCATGAAAAAAGATACCAATGGTTGTGAAAGAATTGGTTTAAAAAATTTTAAGAGATGCATTATGGGCATCCGTAATTACGTACTGAAGAATTACCAATTGAATTTCAAATTAATACATTCAACTACATCGGAATTAGAATTGGACCTATCATAAGTACAACAACAAGAGAGTCATGTAATGAAATGAACTAGAGGAGATCAAACAAGAATTCTGAGCATACATCAATAGTAAGAACAGAATCAACAAGACATATTTATCAAAAAATAAAAATTTCATAAAGGAGATCGGACATTAATTTTTTATCAAGTTCAAATATTTCAAAGCAAAGTTTATAACTCATTGGTTTGGGCTTGAGATAGAAGAAATTCTTTGACAATGTAGCAAATAAAATAAAAACACTTGATAAAGTTAAATTTCATTTCTAGTTAATGGACATAGGCTCAAAGTTTATAATAAGCCTATCAATAAAGAGGACTTTCCGAAAAGAGTCTCAACAAAAAATAATATGGAAATAATGGAAATTCGTAATAGTGATATGCCTTCCTTACTTCCGCAATAAAAAAATAATAAAATAATAAATAATAAAAAATAATAAAGGAGTTTAATAAAACTAAGAAACTAGAAAAATACAAACTCAAATTCATATCGAAAAACCAACTTTTTTGGCCAATATGAATTCCCTATTTTTTTTAATTTTTCTTCAATTTTATTTTGGCAAAGAAATTATCCTCTAGAATTCCAAGACTTGAGGACAAGTCTCAAAATAAGAAAGGGGGAGATTCATAATAAAACTAAGAAATAAGCCACAGTTAACGTAAGGGGACCCGAGACATCATTCAAAATATCATTGCTGTAGCAATCTCGAAACAACATTTAAATATCATCGTTATGTGGACTCAAAAAACATTTAGATATCATTGTAGAAGGAACCCCAAGAGAATAAAATATCATATGATTACATATGACCCGAGGCATTAATATTCATCAAGGGACCCCAACTAATATCGATGCAAAAATAGCATGAAACATCATAATATACATCAAGAAGATACAAGTGTCTAAATTCCATGAGAAATCATCTTTGAAGAACTATCATCAATAAAGTAGAATAAGAATGGATAAATCCAGCAAAGGTCATCATCAATGAGCATTAACATTAAACTATTAAGCGCGAAGGAAAATTATTGTAAGTGTAAAAAGTGTTCTAAAACATTTTGATTTTGAAAAATTTTCAGCACTGTTAAACTAATTTAGCTGATACATCCTATTACATTTATTATCCTACATCCTACATTATTTCATCATAATCCTACATTAACCTCATATACTCCCACATTATCCTCTCACATATATTTTTTATAAAAAAAATTATGGCTCAAATTTTGCCTTCACGTGCTTGCCTACAAACCAAAAAGGAGTTAGTATCATTATAAGATAAATTTATTTGAACACCATGTATATGATCATTTCAAAATCAAATTAATGATGACATGTATAAAAATTACAAACAAAAGAACCGAAAGGAAACATATGAAATGCAACATGCAATATGAAAACATGAAAAACAAATGAAAAGACAAATCACATGGCGAAGAAACGTCTCATAAAATATGTTTAGAGGTCAGCCAAATAAGGGTATCCGCTCGTAGTCTAGCACCACGCCGAAATTTTCACCTACTCGGGAGAGCAGAGAATTGGACCAAGGCGTGCCGCGACCACAGTGGGCAGGAGTAAAGATCGACAGTGGTGGAAGGATCCGCAACTCATGCTTAAGATGAGATTGACGACAACATCATCACATAGGAAATAACATTCAAGAGTGAATGTATTAAGAAAATAAAAATTTTAAGACATCATAGACAACATGCATGCATGTAACTCATACAATAAGACAAGAACTCCGCAAGTGTATTGATAATCTTCACCAAATCCATAGCTACATCGCTTCCAATAGTAAAAGAGCTTTGCAAGTCTATTACGTACATCTTATAGGAAAGAAAGATGTATAAGAGAAGCTCTAGAACCACAGACATATCATGTTCCTAATGGATTCCTCTCAGCAAAGATTCCGCTCAATCCTCTTTAGTCGCTCGTATTTCGTTCTTTCCTACGGTGATCATTATTTATTTAACGCCATCGTCAACTACCGGTTCCCTTCGCGTTCTTCTTCACCGGCCTACCTTCGTTGTCTGCGAGTTCCTATTCTCTCGTCTGCGTCGTATCTTCTTCGTCCGCACCTTGCGGCATCGCTTTCTTAGCTATCTCTTGTTTTTTCACAACTTGGCAGCTCCGCTACTCACCGTAGTCGCGACTTGCTGCGCTCGCTATGTGTCGTTTCGCAACCCAAAAATATTCTTCATTCAAAATTCAAAACATTCAAAAACAAGTATTCAAAACAAGGGCCCCAACAAGCTCCAAACCACGTCGACTCGTCCCGAGTCACCCACAAATCACGCTCTATCTCCGCCCCACCGGACCCCGTGCCCTGCCTCTTCGCTCGTGCACCTTCGTGCCCTATCGTCCAAACAAGGGCCACAACTCCTAGACTCATGAACGTTGTAGCCTTAAGCTCATTGAAGGTCATCACAACCGTCGCCACCGTAACAATGTATCCTGCCTTTGCGCAATTCGATGATAGTTGCCTCCTCTACATGCGCCCGCACAAATTCTCGAACACCGTGTCGATTTGGGTTTCTACGCGCTAGCCGCACGTTCGGCACCAAGTTCGAGGGGCGCGCAGCTCACGAATTACTTGTTTCTGCTGCGGCTAAGCTGCCTTCGTTTGCTGGATCTACACCCCAGAGCATCCGCCTAGGTGTATAATCGGTCCAACCGTGAGGGTCCGTGCTCCTTGGATTTCCCGCGAAAGTCGTTGTGCTTGCGCCCGAAATTGGCCGCGTTTTTGACCTTAAGGGCCACCGAGCAACTCCCCCGAAGACCCTTCAGAGGTCGAAGCATCGCGTGCTACAGAGCGAGAGTCGCATCCGGTTGGCTCAGCCTTGCCGCAACTATGTCAGAGTCTGCTCTCGACCCACGCGCCGCTAACGCTCGGCTGGAGCTCCAAATTTTTCCTCAGGATATCGAATGCGATCCGAAGGTGGAGGGCCTATGCTACGATATTTTTCTCGCAATATCCGGGCAGCACCGGAAAGTGTAATGAGCCCCCAACAACACATACCCCGCAGAACACCTCGCGACTTCGGCTATCCGACCTGCAGCTTGCGCCCGTGCTACCGTGAGCCGGTCGTGCCGCGAAGCGTGGTGATCCGTTGTTGCTGCTCTGCACCGCCGCGCTGAAACGGCCGTTCGCCCGAAGCGCCACCGGATGAAGAGGCATGGCCGGCCGCACACCATGTTTCTAAGTCGGCGACCCCCGAAGCAAGCTTTTCCCCCAGCCGCCTTCCCCCGTAGGGGCTTCCAATGGCCAAAGGATCGAGTGGGAGTGCTTTGGAGGACACAGGTCCGGGCGGGGGTGTTGAGTTGGAAATATTCAATTTCTACCACCCCCGCTGACCGTCTCCGGGATGCTCAGGAATTACGAAGAGGCTCGGGGCCGAGCCACCGCCGAGTCGGCCAAAATTTGTGCCATCTCGGGTAATTATCGTACAAAGAAACTGGGGTTCCCCACGAGGTCACTGCGAACATCGCTCAGTACTAGAGTCACCTTAGCCCCCATGGTCCCCACAAGTAGATTTCAAATGATTGGGTCGACACGTGCTGGCGAGAATTGATGGGAGCGACACAGGTGGAAGTGGACCGGTACGTGGTGGTGAAAGTTTCCGATGTTGGGATGAACCTTGAGGGGTCAATGAGTGCACTTCTTCCCACATTGGCACCGTATTCGATGTCCACGGTGGGATCCTCCTCAAAGGAGGTCCACCACCGACCACGGTCCAATGTTCGTGCCCGCTAGCCTGGTGAGCTTCAGAGTACGGTGGACTTGCCCTTTTTCCCCCATCGGGGTCATCACCGGGATCCGGAGAAGAAATAAAATAGTAGGGATGGGGGAGATGATGGAAGTTGTGTGGGGACGCAATGTGGAGTGAGAGAGCTAGAACTCGTAAAGCAGGCGAGGTGACCGACGCTCGCTGAGAGACGACCTTGTCGCCTTCTATTAAAACTGCGACCATATTTAAGTGCTAATGAGGGGGACAAGCCGGACGGTGGAGTCCTATTGTGCCGCTCCGGCATCCGTCTCGTAGCGCAGCCGGCTGCGTATATCCGATCAAAAGTCGGAATGGGGCACCCCATTGCAGAGATTTCCATCGCGACCCCCGCTACGAACAAACTTCACTGTGGAAAGTGGTATCTTCAAGCTTGAACCTTAGCAGCTCGACAGAAATGGCCCGCACGCAAGTAGGCTTGACATAAGTATGCCTTGATCGACCTCGAACCATACCGTCAGTCGACGGGCCCGAAGAAAGTCACACCCTCACCGGTTTTCAGACCACGTCCGTCATTAAACCATACTGTGTCCAAAATGCTCGCATTAACTTCTTTCGTGAAGCCGGGATCACCCCACACCTTCCATGTAATGAACTTCATCGCTAGAGGCCGGCCCTCTAGAATTTCCACTCGGTAAACTTCGATGAAGGGGAGTGTGCTACCTCCACATGGAAAAATGCAACTATCAAATATCTCAAATGAAGCTTGTAGCCCGCTTTGTAATTTTCTTTCGCATGCGTCAAATAGTTCCTTCCTTAACACATGAGCACTAGTTCAATTTAGCCTCGAACACATATGCCGCAATGGAGATAATATCTAGGTACATTCTCCTCGGTAGTGCCTCATTGTCTTGCCGGCAATGAGGTAGCATGTGAGAACTTGATCTCGTGCTTATTGATAAGCTCCATCTTGGCCCTTTTCTCCCCATCGTGTGCCATATTTACATAATATTCATGCCCTCGACTTCCTCGCTCGGAAGTGGTCCGACATGCGCTGAGACATCCGTGCCATTCCGTGAAAGGCATGTGCTCGCTGATATCCTCGCATGAATGGGAATTTCTCTATTTAACCACATGACCCGTTCGGGATTTCCGGCTTAGTAAGAATCAGGCACCGTACGGTCGTTCCTATGGTCCCGAAGACCCAAGATTTTTTAAGTTCAGACAGGTTGCCGAGTCTCTAACTTTGTAAATTGCCCGCCGAGGCCGCCCTTGGCTTATGAAGTAGTGTTCCATAGACACCTTCCATTTGAGTGGCTGGAACTCAAAAAGAGCCGGACAGATTCGCGTCTATGAGGGCCGCATCACACATATTTCCCGACGAGGGACCTCCGTCTTATGAATTCTCGCTATCGAGCTCGGTTATAGGACCGCCGCGTCACGCATCGTTACTGTGTTGATACACTGTAGAATCGTCTTAGCGTCTTTCCCCGTGCCGTGCTTCCGGATACCTCCCGTTCGGTTCGCCCACTCACTCTGAATCATCGCATTTCCTTGCGCCTATGTTGCAATACCTGCATGAGTGAGGGCCGACATAACCCATATCTAGCACCGCCGTATTCTTCGTGATAACTACAATTAATCGCCGCCTAGATGTAGAAACGCTCATTAGTATGTCAGAACAGTATGAAAATTTATAATACTTCAATTATGGCAAAATGATGAGTTGCAGTAAGCTATCTTGCATCACAGTCATTTATACTGTGGCCTCTATCACCTCATGGACACCTGTCAGTGCACTAATGTATAAACAGACATGGCTCCACACCGACGTTTGTTGATCCCCCGCGGATGACACGGGACACGCCCCGCCCGACCACAATCATTTGAGGTGCGTCCCCGCAAATGCAGCGTTATCGACGACTCATGCAGCGTAACCGAGAAACACTACCTATGCTCATCCCGCTCATGGGAGAGTTATTCAACCACGCCAGTTTGGCGGCTTCTCTCGTTGCGAGATACACGCAGGATAAAGAAACTTATTCATGGTAGGGTTTCAGCGTGCGCCATTCACCCACCTGCAGTCAGCACTCGTCCAACTCGAGCCAACCGAACAGCTCGAATTCTAATCTCGACCACGAAGTAGGGTCCCAACCAGCGCATCTGCTGCGCTTGCCCGGAAACTTCGAAACTTACAGGACGAGAGGAGAACCTTTCCACCAACTCAGAACGTTTTTTTCGATGTGCTCATTATGCCACCGCTTCTCTCGCCTATCCTTTCCGAACGTTCGGTGAAACCCGCCAGAAACCGTGCCTCTTCCGGGCTTCTTGTAATTCATGGAGGTGCTCTCGTAGCGACTCCTTCCGAGAACTTCGAGGGATGTGGGTACTGAAGCTTGGTACGGTGAACGTGGGGACTCACAGCCCCCGTCCATACACCACCGGAATGGCATCCATTGGTCAAGGTCACCACTTCCGCAGGCCCATGGGGCGAAGGGGCAGAATCGCTCATCCCGGCATTATCCCGTCGGGCATTGAAAATCTTTTTCAAACTTTTCAAGGATTTTATCGAATGTCAATAGGCACTGGCCTCGGGGGTGGAACGGGTCGTTTGTATGTTGAATCATGAATGTGTTCACACGATTTGACCGTTTCATTACGAAATGCGTACACCGATCATCGGTTAAACTGCCAAAAGGGGCCCAACCGCTCGATGATGTGTTCAAATATGAACCGCGCCACCGTATCCACCGTACACCCCCGTACCGCCGTCGCTTCAACCCACCCTAGTGAGTTAGCTCACAGCATGATGCACGGCCTTGGAATGCCTAGACAGGAGCTGAGGCCTGGACAAGCCTAGCTGCTGTACCCACTTCTCGAACGGTCACAGCGCACATGCACCGGTGTAGCGAGAGCCTGCCCCGTGAGAGGGCTCTCCGTGCTTGTCGACGTACATTGCATCGCTAACAACGTCTTACACCCAAGATGGACCGCCGCCACCATAGGCCAGCTTGGAGCACCTTTTCGGCAAGGGGTTTCGGCCCCACATGCCCGCTCGCAATGCCACCGTGGCATTCCCACATCACAACTTCACGTTTGTATACATACATCCGCGAAGGACCTCGACGAGGCCTAATTGGTATAGCTACCGCAATCGCTGGTATTCCCATAGCCGCGAATGACCAAGTGTCGTTCGGGAGCTTTCGGTGTGGCCGAGGGTGCATTGCCTCGTGCCGAAACAAGTTGCAATGTCGGCCAGACACCCGTGCGAGCCGATGATTTTAAAAGACCAAGATTCCACCGATCATTGGAGAGAGTTGTTGTTCGCCCGTTTTCCAACTCGGGATAAATATCGAGCCCGACATTCAACCTCCGGCTTGACAATCACTTCGAATGCAAATTCTTGGAAGAGCAGAAGCCATCGACATATCCATCCTTCCAAAAAGGGCTTACCGACCAGGTACTTTAACGCAGAAAGTGATCTCGTAAAGAAATCGAATTTACCTCCTATAAGATAGTGGCAGTAATCTCTAGAGCGAATACACCATTTCGGGTGCCTCTCTCGTAGTGGTGTAATTCCGCTCTACGTTAGGCAACAGGTCGCTATAAACTTGCACAACCGGCGTCTCTGTTGCACCAAGACAACCCTAAGTGCAACACCGGAAGCGTCAATATGCACGTGGAACCACTTATCCCAGTCTCCGGGTGAACCGTACGCGTCGTCGCCAATTTTCCTTCGCAGTGTCAAGGGCCATCCGACACTTTCATCCACCGGAACACTTCCGACTTCGCAAAGAGTTTTCGAAAGGAGCGGTGATATTTGCATAATTTCGAATAAACCGTTCGTAATAACTTGTGTGCCCTAGCAATTCCCGCAATCGCTTCACTCGTTTCGTGGGCTTCATATGGACGATCACGGCTAATTTTCAAGGGTCGACGTTGCACTTTTGCGCTCGCACACCACATGTCCTAACAAGAAGCCGAAAGGAACTCGAAAATGCATTTCTTCAAGTTCAAGGAAATCTACAACCGTCGACACCGATCAAACATGATGTATAACAAGGTGGCATGGTTTTTCACAAACCGCGTACTCGGGCCCAATCGTCCATGTAGACTTCCGCAACTTGTGGACATACCCTAGGGGTGCCGTTGGATGACGATCCGAGAAAACATGGCCGGGGTGTTCTTCAATCCGAACGCGCATTACGGTATGCAAACCATCCTCACTTTCGTGTAGTTGAACTTCGTCTTCTTTTTTTCCTCTTCTCGCAATGAGCACCGATGACAGCCCAAAAACCATCGTTGAAGGAGTAGGCTTCATTTCGCAACATGATCCAATACTTGCCGCCGAATGGAGTTGAAATGGATCATGGATGTGTACCGTTGTTTAGACTTCTGGGACAACATAGACCTGAGCTTCCTCGACTTATCCTTCTTATTCTAAAATGACGATAGACCACCACTCCGCTTCTTCCACAGAAAGATTAGACCCGCGGCTACCATCTTATCGATTCTCCATCTGACCTTTCTTTGATATGGTTCAACCAGCCAGGTCGATGCTTCACGGCCTGGCATCCGGTTTTAGCACAATCTCGCATTTCTCCGAGGCCACCTTCGATGCCCCAACCGCAACCGATGAAGGAAATAGGTCTTCGTACCGGGAGGAGGTCGAAACTCTTCTCACGTTTCCTCGGTCCCGCAATCCCCAACCTGCCGCCTTGGCTTTTTCCTCCATGCCGATGTTCAACTCTTTGTCTTTACGAGTGTATGGACGCCGCGGGCCTGCTCCTCGTTGATGTTCCGCCGCCTTCCTTCTCCTCAAAATATAGGTGCTCTTAGGTCCTCCGTACTATCATCGGCTCGGACCGATCGACCGTTGGCAAGCCAACTCATGTCACCCCTCGGCCGTGATGCAAAGGTGCTCCCGCTGGTCCTCGGATCACGCAGAAATAGTACCCCCCTTCGATATCCGTAAATGCCTAGGACACCACCGGTTTCCTTCGAATGAAAAGCACCGAACGAAGTTTCTCGCAACTTCCCCGCCAAGAGTTGGTCCCTCTTTCCACTCTTCTTCTAAGCACTGTGCCTAGGGGATGGTATCTAAGGAGGATGAACTGGGTGTACCCATAGCTCTCTGCATCCTAGACTTTGCCATCGCTCCTCACACAAGTTTCGGGTGTTTCGCACCAAGTCTGCACCAGGTTTACCATGCGGCCTTCTTCAACCATGCCCTCAAAGCTCGCCACACAACCCACCGCGATGGTGTTGCTATGATTTTTCCAATTAATTGGACATGGACGGGCATACGTCCATCAGCGCGGGTATCCTCGTCTTCCTCGGTACCGTTTCTTCCACTTTTTCAATAAAGGTATTAACGCTTGCATTTTGACAAGGTGGGATGCTCCCCGATCTCCGTGCCAATCCAATGTACGCCGGGAAACGCGGGCACATCTCCGCGTGCTTTTCATCCGTACCCACCTTGCTACCAATCTTCCCAAAGTTGCTCGTATCCTAGCTCCGAACTCGGGACATCGTGCCACCTGACGGAGGCCTATGGAAGTAGAGTTAACATAGTCCTCCTCGCTTCATTATCATCCGATAAAGGTTGTCCAACATCCGAGTACCTGCTATCCATAGCTTCGTGATATCTCGGCCTCGATACCGGTCGAGGGCCGAGTGACCCGACCTCTCCATCTTCAAAAATCTTCACTTCCTTTTCAGTCGATGATGGCATAGTTCTCAAAAGCCCAATCGATGCCTAACAGCAGTAGGGATACTTCGTCGCCCATAATATCAATAACTGCACCCAGGCCTTACCCCCGCGATGTTTCCACCTCAACGCCGAGTTTCGCCGATCAGCACAATGTGCAGCACGGCCCTGGCCATTCTAAGCTAGATCGTGAGAAGCCCACTCGGGTCGGCCAAGAGCTCACCACGTCTTCCGCTGGCAGATGCTGATGTCGCATCCTAAGTCAAGCATGGTGTCGTTGATCCGGAATCCCGCAACTCATGATGTTGTCGGGAACTCTTTTTCCCATTCTTCGCTTGTTCCGCTTGACCCGCCGCACACATCGGGGTGTTGTGTTCAAAGGTTCCCTCCGTCCCGCATTCCCCCGCACGCTCTCTTCCAGACAAGCGTGAGTTGTTGCCGCATCGCAAAGATTAAACAACAATCTTGATGAATAACCAGAGCCATTCCTCAATCATGTCTGCAGTGATTTTTTTCTTTGGAATCGCCCTGCTAGGGAAATTTCGTCTTTAGCTCCTCCCACCGAGAAAATGTCTCCACCGCCTCCGAAAATACTTCTTTTGTGCATCCGTACCGAGTGAATCGTGTCGTGTGGGTTGATAACCCGCGTCACCGTTTCCTCGAGCATCCTCGCCCATCTTCTTTCTCTCGCCGCGTCACAATAGCTACATTCTCGCATGGCTTCCGTGTCGCGATTCCTTGGGGTTCTAGCTACCGCTCCGTGCCCCTCTTTCGTGCCCGTTCCTCCCACTTCGATGGGTTCAGTGCGGCCTCTCTATTGCGGGGACAAGCCACGCCGCACCCGAACACCTGCGGGGACGTCGGGGAAGGGGCATTCTCTGCAGCCACATGACCCTCTCGTCACAGCTGTAGCATTTTAGCGACCCCATCCCCCATGCGCCTCTCGCGCATACCGCCTCCCCGCCCGGGCCTCGTTCACCCGATAGGAGGGCTGTCGGTCCAACCGATCCGCTAGTGCGTCGAGAGCTCGTACGTTTCGTGTTGTGATTCGAAACAGTGCAACCTACAGAGACATTTTTGGGGACATTGGAGTATTTCTAGTGACGGGCACATCCGAGGTTTGTTCATCGTCCGGAAAATTTTCGCAATATTCCATGGCGGCTACTTGGTTGTGGTGCGAACCCCACGTAAGGCTGGCTGCACCGATATACGCGGATTCATCACCGAAGCCCACCCCCGCAGGTGGACCCCTTGGATTGTCGCGGTAGCTGCAGGGTCCCACACCCATGCCATGCAATCGGGGACACCCGCCGCGCGTGCCCCACTCGGTGGAAGCACGAAACATTTCCAACCGAATCGGTTCCAGGTTGCATCTCTCTGAGCCGGGGCCCGGGGATCGGCGATCCGATGCTGTAATCCTACCACGGAAGGACCTGCGGCCGCCTCCCCGATATTCCCCGAGGGTAGCCCGCCATGGCCTCTATCTTCATGGCCTCGCTCCATCATCCTACAAGTTGTCAATCTTCTCGCTGTGTGAGAGGGGTTCATGTCAAGGGCAGAGCCTGATGAACCAGCCTTCGATGTTTGGTCAATGAGAGCGAGTTTCCCGATCGCGCCCTGAATCGATGCATCACCTCCATGCGCCCTCCTTCTTTCTATTAATCTCTTTCTTTCTCTGGGCGCAATCTCCCGCAGCTCGAAACCCTACCGGTCTCGTCTGGGAAGCTTAAACTACTTCACAAAATCCTCGCTTAACATCCGCGATTACGATTAGGATGACCCGTATCACCCTGACAAACCATCGCAGCATCCCTCTTCCTCGAGCGTGGTTTGGAACCTGTCAGCTTCCCTACGTCCGGCATCTTCCGAGCCTCCGCATGGCTTTGGCAGTAGATACCGCCTTTGCTCCACATCACGCCCAAGCAAAGAAATCGGATACTAGGTGAATACCTGCCATATTTACGGCAAAAAGGCATCTAATAAACCCTCCCAGCTCCGGGGGCCGGGTGGTGACTGCTAACGGCTTAGGAACCTGCGTAATACTACTAGTAACACCTAAGTATTAACGTGCGACACCGAACTACCGTGCAACGAACGACGTTTGTAACTTAACGAAAATATTACTCAAAGGTTTATATATCAGGAAGGTATGGATCATCGTCGTGCAAATTCTGGGAGTGTAGGCTGCCCTCGGAGGGATGGATGTCTTCCACTCTTGAAACAACCGCCTGATCACCACGTACCATTCATCGAATCCTTCAAGCCGCACACCCCGCATCATCTTCGCTTCTTTCGAAATGTCAGCCCCTTTCTCTCCTAGCTAGGCTCCCATGCACCCGCCGCACCGATCCCTTCCTCTCGTGCGCTCCACCAGTGTCCATAATTCCTATCCTCCGAGGCGCTCCTCTTGATTCTTCCTACCGTTTTCCCGTCGTTTCAACTCCCGATCACCCTTCGCCACCTGCCTGGCACTTCTGCGTCCGATGTGCACGTCGTTCCCTCAACTCCTCCCCAGCCTCTAATCCATTCCCCACTCCCCCTTCACACTTCACGTAGCATCTCCGTCCCTTCGGCCCTTCCCCCGCACCGGGAGGTTTACGCCCACGTTCACTTTTGGAATTCCATCAACCTTCGTCCACCATCGTAGCTCCTAATCCACAAATGGGGTCTCTCGAGCGCCTTCCCTTCCGAGCCCGCAGCTTAAGATAGCCTCGCCTTCGAGAAGGATTGGTGGCACCTCGCGGTAACCCACAGCAGGAACTGCCCAAAGTGGTTCTCTACCCAAAAATTCCATCATGGGTCAACTCGCATCCAACCGACGGTGGCCACCTCGCATCCCCGTGCGTGCCCACGTGCGTTTATCTTCCGCGAGCTATCCCTAGATGACGAGGTCCCGCAACCTCCACAACCAATTGTAGAGGTCGCTAGGAATTTTCCCTGCAGGATTTTTGTAGGTGTCACCTGCTAATCCTCGAGAACAAGACGAAATCCTTGAGCACCCTCTTCTCCTTTGATTCGTCAGCTCGTTTGCTTAGAAACAAACCGATCTGCATGGTTATCCCACCATCTCCGTATTTCTCCTTCAAATACCCTCGATACCACGATCTAGTCTCCTCTTCATAACGTGTAGGGGTCCCTACAATGCAATCCATTTGTTGGCGAAGAACAGTCTCTGCAGCAAGACCCGTGTTCAGAAAGGCCAACAAGGGTATCCGCCGCAGTTCAGCACCATGCCGACACGTCACCCTCACTCCGAAGAGCAGAGCTCACCCGAGGCGTGTTGCGACCACACGAAGGAGTAGATCGATGGGGTGGTGGAAGGATCCGTAACTCATGTTTAAGATGAGATTGATTGCATAAACATCATCAGACGCAAGAACCTTTAGGTGAAAGAATGGTATTGCCAAATAAAATTTTAAGACATCACAGACATCATGAATGCATGTAACTCCATAATAAGATAGTAACTCGCAAGTGTATTGATAATCTTCAACCAAATCCCAGAATACATCGCTTTCCATGAAGAGATTTACAGCCATATCATTTTATAGAGATAGAAAGACATAAGAGAAGCCTAGGAACTATAGAGATATCATGTTCGACGGATTCCCTCAAGATCTCGCTTCAATCCTCTTTAGTCGCTACGGACGGTTCCTCTTTTCGTCGGTGACGTTTGCTTATTCACCCGCCATCGGCAATTGCTGGGGCTCTCTTTGCATTCTTCTTCGCCGTTCCGCTCTTCTCGTTGTCTATGAGTTCTCGCTTTCTCGTCTTCTCGTTGTATCTTCTCTTCGTCCGCACTTATGCATCTTCTTTTCACCATTCTATTTCTTCACAACTTTCGGTAGCTCACCACCATAGTTGCAACTTGGCTTGGCACTCGCCACGTGTCGTTCCGCAACCCAAAATCTTCTTTACTCAAAATTCAAAACATTCAAAACAAGTATTCAAAACAAGGGCTCCACACAAAATTCATGATTAAAAAATACACAACAGTAGGCATACAAAGAAATGAATGAAAACTATGATGAAAAATGTACATATAGAGTGGGTAATACAAATACTATGGTGAGAAGATGAAGAACCCAGGAAGGAAGAATGTACATGAAACAGAGAACACAAGCAACCGTGATGTACACATGAAACCACGAGTATAGAAGCTCTGAGTATGAGTTGGGAGCGTAATATAACCAATAAAAAACACTATCAAACAAACAAATCAATCTCTTTTCGTAATGCTATCTTCCACCATCACAAGAAAAAACCAGCTTCATACAAGGCCTTCCACCATCATAGCAAAAAACCAAACTCGAAGATGAGAGCAACATTGTGCACTCACACAAGCAAAAAGAACCATCGTGGAAGGAGAAAAAACATGTAGGAGAAACGCAAAATTGAAGAGAGGTTGGCATAAGTCGAAAAGCCGTTAGCAGAGAATAAATCGTATGTTGAAATAGGTGAGGAAATTGAGAAGTTTGTGGAGAAATGAGACACACATCATATGAATAAGACGAGATTGAGGCCGTATATTTCCTCTGTACGCCAAGTTGTCCGTGCTTCCCAAAAAAATCCAAACATTCCACAAGAGGGGAGGTGGTACAAATCAGATTTCCATCAATACTTACACTAATTCAAAGGATAGTTAAGTCGAGATGTTGGTTAACATGTGTCATTATATGAGGGATTAAGACTGAAGCAGACTAGAACCCCGCCACCATTAAACATACCTTTCCACTTGTGTCATTTTTCAATCTTCGAATATTTTGAGAGAATTTTTAATTATAATATATCATGAACATAGGAAGACAAGCCTTTACTCGTAAACTTGCCAATTCTTCTTCAGTTAATCAAAGATCGTATTCTAGCTTTATTTTTCTTCATGCATAATTGTCAAAATTGTTGCATATGAAAATGAAGAGAGTCCTCATGCATAATTGTCAAAATGAAAACATAGAGTCTTATTTCATATAAAGAGTGAGAAATTTTTAAAATGACAAGGGATTTTTGAACAAATTATTGCAAACAGAGATTGAGGCACAATTTTGAAGAGCAAAAGAAACATTGCCGAGATGTCTTTATGGTCTTGATCTTTTACACTATCAATATCGCTTTATAAAACAGTAGGACTTTTTGGCATCATGCGTAAGAGAGGAAATTAGAAGTTTCAAGTAAGGCAATAATCTCATTTTTTCCTTACATGAGAGCTTCGTAAATCTAAAAGTCTATTTACCATGATAATTAACCTAGAATTGCATGAATAAAAAGATCAAGGGTATCTATTTTTGCTTATTCATGATGAAGATGTTAATTGTACAAGGATATATTAATTGGTATACAAAGCATAAATAAATGGGAACAAAAATTGAGCCAAAATAATTCAAGTTAGAGAACCTGGGAAAGACACCATGGAGACTATATCAAGCAGATTGATAGGGTTTCTTCATAAGTTTAATGGATATAATAACAAAATAACATAGGAATTCATAAATCATTATGAAATTTGGAAACAAAAAGTGGGTGATTCCTCCATAGCATTAAACCTGCACTTCTCACCCAAGCACTAGATCTTCCTTCGTACTAGAGATGAATATCACAAAGGTTTACACTTCAAAGAAAAAGGATGGACATTCTTCCTAAAATAAAATAGAGAAAGGGATTCTTCGACTGGCAAAAGGAATTCCAAGGGACCGGTTAAGTGAACCATGGTCTTAATTAGTTTTGATTATCCAAAGATATTTTTACCCGTGAAAACCGGCTTTAGTGTGTTCTATCTTTATCACATTAGATTGCTTCAATACATTAAGGGAGAGTCCAAGATCAATCACTTATTAATTTTCAAGCACTCAGATCAAAATTAAGAGGGTGTTAAAAACAAAACCGAGCAAAGGAAGCAAACACTTGTCATCAAGGGCTCATTCAAATACTGAAAAATTAGGTGAGAAACAAGGATTGGTCGGAAAGAATTTTTATTTCATAATCATCTCTGAGGAGAAAAAACAGAGGAAAAATTTAACAATGCATGGCAAGGATCATTATGAACCTCCCATGTATCCTAGGACTAGATCAAAGAAAAATAAGGATAGTGTCATGGTTGAAAAATAAATAACCTTTCCTATCTATTCCAGGAAGCCTAGGAGGAAAATAAAAGAAGAGCCAAGTGAGAAAGAAAAATACTCAAGAGATAAATTGTTGAACCTCCAACAACATCAAAACAATTAATGAGATATTAAGAAAGGATGGAGATAGATGTCCAAGAAGAACCCCAGAGAGGACTCTACTTGAGAATGCTTGGGTAGGAACCACCTCATCACATTCATTTCTTAAGGAGACTCCAAGAGAATAAGAAAGAGAGCTGAATAAAGAAGAACATCTTATGAAGATAAAGAGTTGACAAGAGAGTTGGAGGTCAAAAAAAATCTTGGAAAGGAATCTAAAGAAAGAAAAAAATGTACATAGAAACAATAAAAATATAATCAAAGAAAATGAGAAATTGACCAAGAAACTTGGTGAAGCTGAACAAAGAACATCCTTATCTCTAAAAAGCTTATAGATGGCTTAATGAGAAGAAAAACATGGAAATACAAATATGAGAGACATAAGGTAAAGGTTACCATCTACAAGGAAGGAAAGTATGAAGGTATTGATTTTCTCTTCTTCAATCCGTACAACAAGAGACTGCAGGATCAGACATGGCACATCAACATCAAACACAAAGAGAAGAAAGCAGTATGAGGAGATGCTTCTCAAGATCAACAAGGGGGAAATGTCGATCCTCAATTTTGGTCAATTTTTCTTTATCAAAATCCACCTAATTTCCATCATAATTTTATATCATCCAGACATGCTTCATTTTGACATTATTATGCATATTCAAGTAATTAAAATTCAAGTTTTTCAATTTTAGAGATTTTTTGTAAAAATTGGTTTCAGAGTATTTTTGGACCGCACCGAAAAATTCCCGTAATAGATTCATGGAAGTCATATGTGCAAGACACCGGTGCCAAATTTAGCATATTGGGAAATATTGGGAACCATTTTGATGGAAAAACACCTATTGGTTCACTAAATCACTGAAAGAAAACAGATCAAATACACGTTGGTCAACTTTCTGACTCACAAAACTTTAGGAAAAAGCGCGTAATTAGTATTTTTGATTTTCCTTATTTGTAAAATTAAATGGATTAGTTCAACCTAGAAGGATGGGATTAGATAGAATCGACCGATAGAGACATTATAGGCTAAATGTTTTTTATTATTTTCTTATTGCAACCAAGCTTATGAACCATTCAAGCATGTAGAATTTGTATAATTTTATATCGAGACTTCTCAAGACTTGGAGATAATTTGAAGAACTAGTCTCCATTTTTCTATTTGATTTTTTATTTTGTGGATGATCGCTTAATTTTTTGTTAGCCGAGAATTTCTTCAAGTGTGCAAGGCAAGGGCAGTAGGCCCCACACCAAACTAAGCACATTTTTTTGGTTAAATTAGCATAATTTTCATAAACTAGTTTTTTCTTCGCATTTATCTGTACTGCCTAGATGTGTGAAGATTTATCAGAGTTTCGAATGATTATTTGTTTAATTCTGTTTTCATACAGAAGGACAAACAAGAATTTAAGCGTGACTCTCTCTTATCTAATCATGAACAACAACTAAAATTCATCCTCTTTTCTTTTGCTTGAGTTATTTCTAATTTCCCTAGTTTTAATGCAATGGTAACAATGATGGAATAGAATTGTAAATAAGACAACTTGTACCTCCTGGGTTAGAGCCTCTTCTCTCCTACTTTTTATACATTATAAACTATTGTTCATCATTTATTTGGCTTCTCATGAAGGTAGTACTATGGGGAAGGACAACTTCAGATCTCCTAAGTTAGAGCCTCTTCCCTCACTTATTACATATTGAATCAGAAATTTCTTAGTTAGATTTTTATATTTGTAATATGCATTTCCATAAATTTTAGAATTTAGAATATATTTGTAATATGATTTTTGCCTCAATTTCTACACTTTGACTTCTAAAATTGACTACACATGAAATCCATATTTTGGACATGGTTCCAAGTCCTGCAAACCCGATTGATAAGTAAAATATATGTGTTATTTACTCGTGAATTGACCCAAAATTGACCACAACAATTGGAAGAAAGAGCAAGAAGGCTTTGCTAATTGTATGAGAAAATACACTAAAGTGCCTATAAGTGTGGCCGAGAATAAATTATTTTACAGATTGTGAAGAGGAGGAATAAAAGGATCAAGAAACTTCAAAATAAGAGGAAATACACCAATATCCAACCCCAGTGGTAAAGAATAAATGAATTTGACCATATCTTGTAATGCATTGGTAGGAATTACCACTCCTCAAACTGTCAATATAGAAGGACATATCAAGAATAAAAATGTAACAATGCTTATTGGTTCGGGTAGTACCCATAATTTTATTCATTGAAGGTGGCCAAGGAATTGAATCGCTTCCTATACTCTGGCCGCCGCAGTGTCAAGTGACGGTGGAAAATCGAGGAACTATAAATTTCTTTGGAAAGTGCATAATATCAAGCTAACCATGTGGGAATATGTATTGAATAGTCCAATTTTCTTACACTCCAATGGGTGCTGATGTTGTACCAGAGTACAATGGTTATAATCTGGGATGATAGCCTTTTAATTTTTCAAGAACTTTTTCTTGAATCAAGGAAAGGAAGTTGAATTACGGCATCGTAGGGATGTTTCGGGAAAGATAATAAGTCGTGGACACAAGGTACAAAGCTTCCGAAGAAATAAAAATCAGCGTCATTGCACAATTATAAGCTACTATAAGTTCCAACATCAAAATCATCTATTTCCTCCACATTCAAAAAGTCTTGTACAATAATTCCAAGGTGAAGTTGTTCCCCAAGGAATCCTGCACACCTGTCTGCAGATCATGATCATACAGATATCTATTTGATTCTAGGAAGTGTTCCTCCAAACATAAGGCCTTGCTGCATGTCCTTATGTCCAAAAGAGCTAAATTGGAACGTATGATCGCAAAAATTTATATCGGTATAATTCAACCTATTCAAAGTTCTTTTCTCCTTCCATGTTTTGTGCACAAGAAGGATGGATCATGGCGCGTGTGTCTAGATTATAGTGAGCTTCAATAAGCTCATCATTAAAGATAAACTTCCCATTCTTGTTATTGATGAATTATTGAGAATTACATGGAGAAATTTATTTCACCAATTTGGATCTTCATTCGTGATATCATCAAATTAGAATGAAGATCGAAGATATTCCGAAAACAAAATTTTTAACTCATGAGGATCATTATGAATTTTTAGTCATGTCTTTTGGCCTTACAAATGCACCTTCGACATTTCAAGGGTCGATGAATTTCCATTTTCAAACCCTTCTCATAAAATTTGTGTTATATTTTTCGATGATATACTAATCTACAATGTAGCCTTCTGAAGATCATGTTCAAATATGTTGACAGGGTGCTCAAACTATTGGAGGAGAAACAATTATATGCAAAAACCTCCAAATGTTTTCTTGGAGTAAAAGAGGGAATATCCGGGTTACCAGATTCTGCAGAGGGTGTTAAGGTAGGCCCTAACAAAATTAAACCCATTAAGGAATGGAAAGTCCCCACAACCATAAAGCACAGCTTGCGAGGATCTCTCATGTTAACAAGGTATTATCACAAGTTTGTTAAGAATTATGGGATAATAGCAGCACCTCTAACAACATTATTGAAGAAATATGCATTTTCATGGACTCTGCTGAAACAACCAAGGCCTTTTTAACCTCTTAAAGAGACAATGTGCCAAGCACCTATTTTACCTACGCAAGACTTCACAAAAACCTTTATAATGGAATGTGATGCCTTAGGGAAATGGAATTGGTAAGCGTTTTAACGTTAAAGAAGGAAGACATTTCTTTGGAAGCCACCCAACTGCAGTGATGGCGAAAGCTATTTATGAGAAGGAAATGTTGGCAATACTACATGCACAAATAAATGGCGACCTTACCTAATGGGAAGACACTTCAATGTGTACTGATCATGATAGTCTTAAACACTTTTTGGAACAAATACTATCTTCTGCATTAAGCAAAAATGGATCAAACATAAACATTACACTTTGAAATCATCTACAAAAAAGGGAAGCTAAATGTTGTTGCGTATGCACTCAAGAAAGGATGAGGATGTGGAAGCATTGTTTTAAAGCACATTTCTATTATCCAACCGTACGATAACCGAAGCAAGGGAGGAATAAAATAATGACAAAGAAGTAAGGACACTCATCCAAAATTTTCGGGCAAGATTCCATGACATCCGATACACTGAATGGAAAAAATGATTCCTTATGGTACAAAGACTACTTATATCTTGTATAATTCCCAAATAAAACAAAATATTTTGAATTGCACACCTCTCCTTGTGGAGGACACTCGAGATTTTTTAAAAACTTATCACAAGGTGACGAAAGAAATTTTTGGGATGCATTAACATGGATATTTCAAAAGTTTGTAGCGAATGTTCGTTTTCCATGAAAATAAATTTCAGACAATTAAGACCCCGAGTTTGCTACGCCTTTATAATATTCCAAATAAACGTCGAGGAGGTTTCAATGGGTTTTATCACAATACCTAAGTCCGAAGCGATATATCATCATGTTGGTAATGAGCAGGCTTACCACGTATGCACACTTTTGTGCATTATCTCATCCATTTAAAGAGTACAATTGTTAATGATTTATGGAAACAATTCAAAAATACATAGAAACCCAAAGATTATCAGAAGCGATAGAGATCCCATTTTCACTAGAAATTTTTGGATGGAATTATTTTCTTTGGGTAATTAACTAGCTCCATATCATCTTATCATCCTCAATCCGATGGGAAAAATGAGATAGTGAACAAACGTTTCAAGGATACCGTTGGAGCTTGTATATGATAAACAAACACAATGGGTCAACTCAACACTTCGGGCCGAATGGTGGTATAACACTTCCTTCCATAAGACAAACCAAAAATAACTCCCATTTATGCAGCACTTTAAGTAATGTCAATGACATGCTATAGAAATTGGTTTGATCGATAAAGGGTCTAACAAATATATTAACAAGGGAATCATAAAAGGCCATCCGTATATTAACATTGTATTAACACCGGAGAAAGATCCATTCGTAACAAAAGTTCAAGGATATCGATAATGCTAATCATGAGGGATTCTACTTTCTATTAAATGAGATATTACACCGGGATAATTTATTAATACATGAAGATATGTAGCCTTTGTTGAATACTATTCATACATTTTGATTTTGCGTGGTTTTAAGATTTTCTTAAGTAATATTTATAATTTCGATGAATGACAAGGTTACATTTGGTTGTTTCTAAGTTTTTAATATTCATTTTATATTTTTATCGAAATATAAGTGTTTTAGTTAATTATGATTTAAATTTCGTGTTTAGATTAGTTTTTTTCAATAGTTGTAATCTCATTCGAATTGTATTTGTTCTATGTTCACATTTCCTACCGAGTTATAGAGCAGAGAGGTTTTGGAATTTGCCTGTGATAGTGGTAGAGAGGCCAACATGTCGTGCACATGGAGGACATATGCATTGAATTTCTAAAGCATATGCATTGAAAGTGATTGATGTTGTTCAAGCCGAATAATGCTCAAAGAGTTATAGAAAAATATTGTCATAACCTCCAAAGGATAAGAATTCTTTTAGATGCAAACCCCATGTGGAATAGGTAATCGTCTCTCATTCAAACACAACCCACTAACCAACTCCGAATAATGAATCTTGAACAGATGTAAACACTAGAGAGAATCAAACTCAATCCATGCACTTACAAAGGAGGTCAAATGGACAACCAAAACAAGTGTGATCTCCAATCTAAAAAAGTAGGCAATAAAGAAAATAAATTTAAATATGCTCACACAAATAAAATAGGCTAGGTTAAAATAATCAGCTATGATAGGATGTAGAAACTGTTATTTAACCTTACATTATATATGACCCTAGACTCTATACAATAAAAATAAATAAAAAATTGTATATATATTATATGTTATATAATGCAAGAGAATGTCCATTATATATAACAATGAGAAGAAGATCCATTAACAAAAGATAATTATATCTAAATAGTGAAAAATTATTATGCAAGATTACAACCGACCATAATTAGTTGTACATTAATAATACTAACACTGAGAGGTTTGGGAAAATGTGTCTTTTACCACGTTATGATGTCTTAGTTTCATCGATGTTGTTGTTTTCTTTTCATGTTATGATATGTGTCGTTTTTCTATGTGCACTATTTTAGTCTAACTTGAATAGTGCGGATACATTTTAGAGGAGCAATTTTTTTCGCTATAAGCCTTGCAATGTTATTTTTTGAGGGTTTTCTAATTAGACATTTTTAATGTAGGGCTTATGATAGGTGGTTGATCATTCTTCTTTTATAAATGGAAATTGGAAAAATGGAAAGTCAATACCGCATCATCATATAAATAAAATAAATACATTTAAGCTTAAATAGATTAATTTAGTGTTTAAAGTATCTATTAAAGTAATGCTTACTATATAACTAATTCAAACTTCACATGTCCCACCAACTACCAAATCCTTTGAACAAAAGGGGATTACATCCATTTATATTTATAATTGAATTGAATAAACTTAAATTTAAAATGAGCGATTTTGCATCATTGCACAAGAAATTTAATAAAATTAGGCTAATCTTATGTCCGCAGCAGAATCGGACGATTCAGAAATCAAAGTTATAATTGATCCACCTGAATCTACAAGTTAGTGAGGATACCCATGCTAATAATATAACAATGACTATTATACGCCACGGGATAACTCACCGGAGTTGAATACCACTTAAGTTGTGCAATGAATATGTACAAATCGGCAAGGCCCTCATTTCAATGAATATAAAGAATATTTTTAAAGTATTATTTTTTTGAGTTTTTAGTGGATTTATGGTTGGAATTCTGATGAAAACAATTGTGTTAAATTTTGATTTGTACTGTTTAAATTGGTTTTTTACTACATATATAGATTGAACACTCTCAAAAAATCCCTAAAATAATTTAATGATAAAGAAAGTGTAATTTCAATAAATCACTATAAAATTCGAAATAGATTATATCTAGAAATAAACAAAAAAAAACGTTTTCCAAAAACTACACTTAAACACTATCAAAATATAAATATCTATCAATCCTAACCCAACGAATATAAATATCGATGTCAGGAATTTCACATAAAAATGGTGGAATGGGTTCGTAAATATTATATATGCGGTGTTCGCTGATTGGGTGATCAGTCACAGTTATTGGTCATTCTTTGTTCTTTTTCAATGTAGCTATTGTATTTGCATTTATCATATTTGTTCGTCAAATCAGTGATATTGGTTGCCGAAAGTGATTATATTGGTTTTTTATTTTTTTTCCTTTTTATCGTTGCATACACGTTATTTGCTTTGATAGCCTGCCACACAATAAATAAATCCATTTGTTGATAGAGATAGTAGAAGGTACTACTATTGTTTGATTCCTATCACTTTTATATTTTGAATAAAATTGCATATGTTAACTGGATTGTTTGTTGTTCACGGTCGTTGGATGGATGGTCATGTTAGTTCTGATACTCTGCTTGTCCTATTTTAATCTTCCTTATGGTTCTAATCTCACAACACAACATAAAGGTAACTGTGCGTTCAGAGTTGTTCATAAGTTTTATTGGCCCAAGGTACAATCGAGTTAATTATGTCTTTTTTATGTTTCTAATTTTTCAGGGTATAGATTTATTTCCTAGTTAATCATTTTTAGTAGGTTTAAATCCTATATTCTTATTCTAAGAGTGTCTAGAGAATTGAATCCATAACCTTTCAATAACAACATGTTTTAAGGACAGAGAATAAACTAATTGAATTAATACTAAAAACTCAAAAACACATTTTAAACAACATAAAATCACAATTTATCCAAAATTATATATCTAAAATTTAATTAATGAAAAGTGAAGTCACTGTTGCTGCAAGCCGTTGGTGAACAAAAATATTTGAATCTTCACTGTAATTTCTCACAGACATTAGGTATTTTCTGCCTTTTTAGGGAGAAAATTAATTATTTTTGAGATATAAAAGTATGATTTTCTCATCTGCTACATCGACATGGTTTTGCTGCGTCAATAGTTTCCAACCTACTTGTTACCAGCCAACGATTTGTTAAACATATGGGTAATTAACTCTAACAAGGAAATTTAACTATATTTAGAGTTATTTAAGTCAAGTCGCAGTTATGTAATGGTCAAGTGGAGTTATGTGACAGATGAGTTTGGTAAGTGTATGCATGTCAAGCACCAGTTAGTCGAAAAGGATAAATACCCTTCATCGGGTTCATTGTATTCAGAGGGATTGAAGTCTGATGATTGCTAGAAGAGTTGCAGCTCGTGTGTGTTATTTCAGGTGAATTATTTGTGCCTTTTCTACCTTTCCAACAAATGATATCAAAACGAGGTTACAAAGAGCCGGGGAGAACTCCATGAACAATTATCTGCGGGAGAAGAGAATCTCTCGCTTATTTGAAGCTATGATGCATCTATTACGTTATAGTGAGAGTGTTATAACGTTGGTCGGTTCAGAAAATAACCGTGTTACAAGGAGAGACCTTGTCATGCGATTTACATTCACATGAGAAGTCTTGGTTATTCAATGCATTAGTGGACTAACGTGACATCACATTACAAGATGCTAGTAGTGCTGTATTAAACTTCAAACGCATTAGTGCTTAAAAAGTCAAAAGTTTGATACGATTGATACCTGCTAGTGCAAAGAGTTAGCTTTAAAAGGTTTTATATTATTTAGGAGTACGTATCAACTTATCTTAAGAGTGTTTCATCAAAAGTCAAAGTACGTGAGTTTAAAACGAGGATATGAATTCAAAAAGGGTTTTTTGAACATGAGTTTTAATATATATTTTTTAAAGACTTTAAGGTTTTGAAAAGTGATATATTATAATAAGTAACTGTTTATTATATAAGTTTATTTTTTGGGCATATAAATATTTTTCTTATATGAAAAAACCTTGGGTTTATTATAAGGATTATTTTTGAGCTTACAAAGTATTTATAAAACTTAGGGTTTTATAAGAGAAGTGAAATTTTCAAGAAAGACGGCAACAAGAAGTTTAGTTACAACTTCTTTTCACGTGAAGACTAAGGATGTGTGGGCAGATGGAGACCATGTTAAAAGCACGTGATTTTTGGGATATGTCAAGATTGCCTATGTTAACCCTGCACGATGCAGACAACGAGCTCCTCATGATGAAAAGAGGGAACAATGGAAGAAAGAAAAAGGAAGAATGCACAAGAATTTCTTTTCTTATCCAAAGACCAAGGACCTAGCAATGTTCCAAAATATTATAATCACATCTTCAACAAAGAAGCATGAAACTGGAAAGTGTGACAACTATCAAAGTATGGCAAAAGTCAATATTGTTAAATCACAGCATTAACAGGAGAGATTTTGAAAGTCCGTAGATGAGGAGACAAAGGACATCAACTCTTTCATGAATTGGATCATGTCTCAAACTGTTAAAAATTTATGAATAAATTGTGACCAATGGATCCTAAGGTCCTTATATCTTTGTCTACCAAGTTTGATGTTGTGGTAGCAGCCATGTAATAGGCCAAGGATTTGGAAAAACTAACATTCGATGATTTTATGGGGTCAATTCTATCGCATGAGGAAAGGAGTTGTGATAGAAATAATGATCCGTGATACGGTGGCCACCCACCCATTCCACTCGCCCCCCACCACTGGGTTTCTTTAGTTTTTCAGCTTATGACAACTTACTATTTTTAGCAGCTTTTTGGCCTGAACTTCAGAGTCGTTTTGAGGCTCTAAACGACGTTGGGTATCAAAGCTAGCAAATTTCGATCATCAAATTCGTCCCGAAAGTCGTATTCCTGACAGAGCTTTCTAATGATGTATCATATGCGTCAAATGGAGATAGTATGCCAAAGTTACGTCTCGGGAAGTCAAACACCGAATTTACCCAAACTACCATAGTTTTTGGCGCTTCATCCCAGGGTTAGGTTTTTGGGATAAGTTTAGGGTTTCATTGTTTCTCAATAATAAATAGGCCCCCGAGCTCTCACTGTATCAAAAGGGGCTCGCAGGCTCCGTAGCCGCCCACATCTCTTCTCGCAGATAGCCACCAAAGGCTCCTGGGCCTAGTTTTATTTCCATTTTGTTCCACAAATTTCAGCTTTTCGATATTAATGAAATGAAGTGTTAAGCCTGCTGCATCTCTTATTTATGGTTATGTCTTTATTCGTCGTTCCAGACAAATCCGGACCGCGTACCGAGCGGGCTCGCTTTTCATCCTTCTTTTTCGCATGTCCCCAACGAGGTCGGGGAGCTAGGCTTGATCTCGGTGGAACCTTTGCAAGATCGGCCCGCAAACTCGGGCTTCGACGCCATGGGGGGACGGAAAAGAAAGATGAGGGACCAGGAGATCCTATCAAAATATTGCTCAAGGAGGCTCGAAAAACAAAGGAACGCAACGATGGATAACTTCGTCGCATCCTTCAACGGCCGCTCACCGCGGCGCATCAGCATCCGCAGCCACTCCGGCTGGTCGCGACTCCCTTTAAGGCCAAGTAAATTTTGACATTCCCATATTTGAGGGTCAAATAGACGCGATGTTGACAGATGGTTGAATCTATTGTATGATATTTCTCTCGTTCATGACTTTTCGCACCGGAGAAGATTATTTTTCGCACCTCAAAGCTTTTCGTTCCCCCATGTTAAGGACCTGGTGGGAACCCATCAGGAGAACAAGGACCGTACGTAACCCTCTCTCGTTCTCTACCGTACCAACTTGGAATTCTTTCTAGACGCCGTCAAGGAACATTATCCCGTGGAGAGCTATGAGGACAAACAGGCACAATGGACCACGCCGGCGAATAAACAAAGGGACCGAAGATGTGCATGAGTCGACGGACTTGTTCCATACCCCCGCACAAAGGTACTGTGATTCAGAAACATTTGAAAGCAGCATCGCAAACTGCTCCGTACGTACATTCGTGGAGGAAAGGAGTTCTCACATCTCCTCGCTCAAAATATACCTCCAAGATGTCGCCAAGATTGAGCGTAAATTCAAACAATAGCGAGACTTTGGATCCTGCGACCAAAAGCAAGAAAAAGGTGCTTCCAAACCGCAGAACAAAGGATGAGTTAAGGTATTGCCACAAAGACAACTCGTCAAAGCCACAAGAAAAGAACAACACCACATAGCCAAAGAAGGACACTGTGAAAGTGGTGTGAGTTCCATAAGAGTTCACCACAACAAATGAGTACGGCCAAGTAAACAGGTGGTTTAGATATATTGTCCATGCATACCCGACCTCGAATCAACTCGAAAAGGGAATGAAAAAGGGAAACAGATTATCGATAAAGTGAGCCCAACGCCAATCGTTGCCACCACAAAGGTCCATGAGGAACCTAAGACCTGGAGGGAGGAGGAACGTCTCTTCCACCTGGGATAAAGGCCTCCGTATGTTCATCGTCGTCAATGGGAGCCAAAAGAACTGAGCCACAGAGCCCGTGCGATGCCAGCAGTGGCTGGCAGCCCCTCACCCACATCCATACACCATCGCGGTGAGCCATTTCCAAGGACGAGATCTCCGCGCGAACAAATATCTTCCGCCTTCCCTATAAGATCAAGCCCTTCACTATGAGGTATTATGTGACGTTGTCTTTGGCTGATGTTTCGATGTATTATTAGGACAACCATCAGGAAGCGGCCGTGTATGAGTCTCCACTCGTCGTTATTATTACTTGGGAAATAAGTTGTACAGATACCGCAGGTACCACCTCCAACGACTATCTCTTCGGGTAATCAAAACAATGCGCAAGTCGACGAAACCAGGAAATTCGTTTTCTTCGATGATCCGCCCAAAGAAGAAGACCGTGGCCACGACCTCTCGTACGTGGCCCCTCTCGCACGACAACAACAAATGGATAAGGTCGTGGGAGGAGTACGGTGAGTCATCTTCACCTCACCCACAAAATCGCACCGCCGTGCGGTCACACCCGATTGATCCGACCCTGTGTGCGGCCACATCGAATCCACCGATCTATCGACGCTCTATTCGGGAAAATGATGAAATCAAGAGGAAGTATTCGTGAGCTATTGCGTAAAGGTCATATCGACCAAGTTCATCGCCCGTGGGAGCCCGATCAAAAGCAGGCAGTAAGAAGGATGGGACGTGGAGACTCGTATTGACCATCGCGCTCGAACAAGATCACCGTCCTAAATAGGTACCCAATCCCACGAATCGATGACCTTTCGGACCAACTCCAAGGTGCAAATATTTCCGCAAGATCGACCTCGAAGTCCGGGTATCAGTACCACCGAAACCGATGTGTGGAAGACCGCTCAAAGCTAAGGAAGGCCTTTTTGAATGGCCGGTCATGCCTTTCGGTTGACGACGTTCCCGCAACCTTCATGAGGATGATGGACGACATTCGCGGCCATTCACCAACCCATTCGTAGTGGTGTACTTGGATGACATTCTACCTCTACAAGATCGGAAGAGCACCTTCATCACATCCGACAAGTCCTCCAAACACCGCAACACAAGTTGTGTGCCAATTTGGAGAAGTGCACGTTTGGCGACCCGTGTTCAACATCCGGGGGATACACACGGCGAGGTGCATAGATCCGCCCAAGATCCAAGTCATTCGGGATCGCCACCGACTACTACAACAGCTTCGGCAGCCTTTTTGGGTCTTGCTACCTCACCGTAGATTCGTGTTGGGATTCTCTCTACATCACTCGGCCTCGAGTCAAGTCACCAAAGGAGGAGCAGAGCAAAATTATTTTTGGTCGAAACCCCGAACAGAAGGCGTTCAAAGAACTGGAAAAATCGCCCTCTGCTCGCCCCGCGTTCACCCTCGCTGCACTTGCGGCACTGCTTGAGACCCAGTGGAGACGATGCCTCGACTATGCTATTAAAAGGGGCTTCATCAACAGTGGACATCCAAAGGGTATATCACGCTGAGACACAACCGAGATACCAAGTAAGTATCCCACTTATGACAAAGAAATGTATTCCATTATGCAAGCCCTCGTCGACAATGGAAGCATTACATTTCGGGGAAGGAAACAATCATCCACACAAATACCACCGGCTCCCCGGCAGCTTCATACAAACGCAAGGGAAGTTGCAGAATGATCGCCATCGAAGTGATCCACATATCTCGTAAATAGCTTCATTCGAACATCAAGTACAAGAAGGGTAGCACCAATAATGTTACAGATCGCTCACCCGACCACCGATCGTGGCGCTCACCATCGGCTCAACTCTTGTGCGCATGAGACTTTCCGATCGTCGTTTCCATGAGAGTGACCCGACCCGCCCACACACTTACAAGGCACTTCGGGGCACGCAAGTTCCAAATTTTCACCCAAGATGCACTTTTATGTCACCGGGACACCTTTGTGTTCTCCTTCAAGCGAGCGTGCCAAGATGATAAGGGAAGCACACTACAAATGAAGCGTCGGGAATTTCAGACGAGAAAAATAGTAGCAATACCATGTATATTTCTATTGGCCGAACCTTCAGCGATGTCAAGAGCACATCGTATCCTCGTATCGCTCGTGCTATTGCCAAACCGACCATCAAGAAGCAAGGGGGCTCATATACTCCACTACCTACCCCTAGTCGACCGTGGGAATCCATCTCCATGATTACATGTCGTCCGGCCCTCTACTAAGAATGGCAATGATCAGAGCTGGTCACACAGATTCTCGAAGATGGCCATTATAGCGCTCGTAAGAAGAATATCACAACAGAGCCATCGCTAAACTCTTCCGTGAACGAGTATGGGTGTATTTTGGGATCCCACAAGATATCATCGTATCGAGATAGCAAGTTCTCAACACATTTTGGTCCAAATGTCAATGATGGACACAAAGCTCACCAAGTCCACGCCCATCCCCAAATGCATGGCCGTACGCAGGTCGTCAACAACATCACATCTCCGCGATACACCCAGCATCCATGCACATGGGACGAGAGCCCTCCTTATGTACAAATATAAAGAAAACCGGCTTCCACAACACCACAGCCCTTCGTGTGGCTGGGACTTCAAACACCATGTCCTATTAACGTAGCCATGCCATTTGGCATCGCTTCTCAGTGCCGATTCAAGACACTGTCTGGGGCCCGAAGTTGACAAAGCAAGTAGCTTCATCGAGTGCATTCAACACATCCACCGACAAAGTTCATGATATATTGGATAGAGCCAATGCGAAGTACAAGCAAACAAGGCATGATCAACACCGGAAGCCACACAACTTCCGTGGGTGACAAAGCATGGCCGCATTTCCGTGTATGAGCGCCACCGGACCTCACCGCAAGCTTCACCCGCTCCAATACTTGCCGTACACCATCACCAAGGTCGTAGGGAAATAACAAGCCATGCTTATTATTCCACCATTCCTTGCCTGCACCCGCCTTCAATGTAGATCGCCTTCGTCCTTACTTTCCCACCTCTACCGGACACTTCGTACATTGCAGAACAACTCACACCAACAGAGTTAAACCCGCACTCCATGGAACAGCCGTTCACGCATTTCTGTATCATGGACATGTGTACCGCAACACCGCCAATGAGAGGATCCAACTATATCGGGTTGTCGTCGCCAACTCCTCGACCAAGGAAAATGGTTCACCAGGGACCAAGTTCAGCAGAATTTCTCATCTCATGGAGGAACTTAACGCAATGGGAACCATTGCTTCCTAAGGGGGAGGAATGATCCGAGGGATATTGGTGGCCACCCACCTATTCCATCATCTCCACCATCGGTTTCTTTCATTTTTCGCCGTACACGATTATTTTTAGCAGCTTTTGGGTCCTCGAACTTTCCGGAGTCGTTTTGAGGCCCTAAACGACGTTGGGTATCAAAGTTGCAAATTTGATCATCAAATTCACCCCCGAAAGCCGTAGTCCTCTGAGCAGAGCTTTCTAATGATGTATCATATGCGTCAAACGGAGATAGTATGCCAGTTATTCGGGAAGTTGAAACACCAATCTACCCAAACGGCCCATATTTCGGCGCTTCATCTCCTAGGTTAGGTTTTTGGGATGTTTAGGTTCTCCATTGTTTCTCAATAATAAATAGGCCCGAGCCTCATTGTAATGCGCTTCGCAGGGCTCCGTAGCCGGCCACATCTTTCGCAGATAGCTACTACTGCCCCAGCTAGTTTTATTTCCATTCTCGTCCGTAATAAATTTCGCCTCTTTGATATTAATGAAATGAAGTGTTATTTCCGCCGCATTCCCCGTATTTATGGTTATGTGTTTATTCGTTGCGTTCGCATAAATCCGCATCAAATAAGGATTCTCGCTTTAGAAACTAGTTTCAAGGAAGTTTCTATTTCAAGATGTCGAGGCGAGGTCGATCGAGAGTAAAGAGGATGAGGCGGAAGATACAGGTCAAAGAGATGGCCGAGAAGAGGCGAGAACATTAAAGTGGAAGTAGCAAATAGCCGCTTTTTGTTACAAACACTCGTAGAGAATCAGATACTTTTTTCAATTAATATTATTATTAATCTTCAAAGCATTAGTTAATCCGCAATTATTATCAATGTTTGTACAATGATAGAAGTGAAGGAAAGGAACACAATGTACATGCTTTTTAAGGTGGAAACCCTCCGGGACAAAAACCACCTAATGATTTTCTAATAATTCTTTAATATTCAACTCCAATTGAAAACAAAGTTCTATCTTCCAGAATATAAGTCATTCTTCTCCATCTCCCACTAGACACAGCCCAACACCCAAGATTCTTCAGTAATCAACCGAATCTGATGCCCCAACACCAATGAGCTACAACCCACCCTATCACCACCCTACCACCCCGAAGTTTTCATAGGCTTGAACTTGTTGTGACTTCATGCACCACTCCTTAGCACCACCCTACCACCCCAGAAGAATAAAAGAATAATGGACTCTCGTACCAAGGAAAATGGTCCACTTTACAATGATATGTAATGATGTAGAATAATAATACACACTAGACCATAACCCAAACTATGACACAACCACCTAATAATGATCCTAGACCTCCCAAAAATGCCTCTTTCAATTCTTGGTAGATAGACACTTGTATAAATTTTACAATGATGCTTTTAAGCAATGGCTCGATATAATGATACCTTATAACATCAGATAGAAGTGCCTACCTGAAGACACTTGTTAACTTCTGTTGTTGTTCTCCGCAACTTGATTGTTGCTTCTCATGACATGCTACCCTTTCTCACTATTTAGAACATTAGATCATGAATTTATTCTTATCTTAATGAATATATAATACCGCAAAAGTCTTCAAGGAAATACCCATGGCATTATAATAGCAAAACTTACCCCATCCCCGGGCAGTATACACATGTCAGTTAAACAAGAAAAACAAATTAGAACATAAATAACCTAATGCAATTAAGAAACATGCATAAGGCTATGTAATATACTTACTCGGACCTTACCTTTGTTGTATCATTTTTCTCTACACTCGCTTTTCTTTTCTCATTTAAGAAATTCGGTCCGCAACCTCGACAACACATGATCTAACTTTTCTTGCCTTCTAGGAGCTTGATATTGAATCAAGGTATTCTCTCGTTATTTCGCATCCCCAATGTGTGATTTTTGGTCCCGTAGTAGCTCCCCAAGTCTTCTTTCCAATTCCATAGGTCTGACCCAATTTGGATTCTTCAAGGCAAAAGTTATGTCCAATCTCTCACAATGACCTAATTATGGCTCATTTCAAGAGAGCGAATCCTCAAGGGTGTGCCATGTGTCATCGTTTCTCATTGGGCTTTGAAATCGATACACATAAAACTACGCTCATGCACTATCCATAACTTCTTACAAAATTCCAATCCGATGCTCGCAGAGAGAGTTATTACCATTTTCCCAAGGTCACCTCTTTGAGATGAAATTCAGAGCCCGCAAAACTCCTAACTTCCACATCATATCTCCGACAATATTGTGAAACATGATCTGAAATTTTTTATACGAGCTTCCTTGGGATTGCATTCACGTGATAAACATTTCATCTACTAAACCTTCGTAGGAAAAAAAATTATAGTGAAAATCTTATGATGATTTGTTTCAAGCAGCGAAATCCCACTTGAGGAGGATATGAGGATCACAATTTATATGAACAACAGTTAGATGGTTCTTCAACAAGTGAATGTGGGAGGGGGTTTTAGCCACGAACCGGGGTTACTAACTTTTAAACATGAATATCTCTCAAACCGTAAATAATTACAGCATGTGGCCATATATCAACGAAACATATCGACAAGTAGAAACCATCAAAAATATCTCGACTCTGAATATAGCAATTTGGTAGGCACCCATGTAAGATCGAGGTAGCCCCTGTGCTATTTAAGTTGACATCAATGAAAACCACCGATCAAAAATATCCCCCGGGGTACGGATGGCAACACAAGCACTTTCTCTCGCGACTTCACACCTCTTCCACAACATTCTCCCTTTGGACATCAATGGCAGGCGTAACTCCCCCGACATACAACCAACCCGCGGCTCGTACACACTTCCACCCCCCTTTTTTTCTGTTAAGAAAATATACTGAGAACTTGGGAGAACTGCAAGCTCGCGCATATTCAAATGCTTCATGAGGTAAAGGTTTAGTGAAGATATCGTGATTTGCTCTTTAAGTTCTGGCCAGTCAAGCTTAGTTATCTTTTTCGTCGACTTGTTCTCTTAACAAAACATATTTTGACTGAATGTATTGTTTTTGAATTCATGATACAATATCTTTGGAGATGTTGATGGCACTAGTGTTATCACAAAAGATGAATAGCCTGTTCAATTGCATTTAATATCTTGCAAATTCTTGTTTAATCTAAAGGAATTGAGTACAACAAGTTGTCGCCGCAATGTATTATGCTTCTGTATTGTATAAGAGATGCGCTTTTTCCTTGCTCAGCCATGATACGAGACAACCACCCAGGATAGAACAAGTTGCTCCACTAGTATTCTTACAATCATCAACGCTTCCTCCCAATTTGCGCTTAGGGTTACCAATAATGAGATCATACCTTGGGATACCTCAAGCCATGGCTATGTTGTTCTTTTTATAGAAGAACTCTTTTTAAGGAACAATATTTGATTCCACTGGTGTTGTTGTAAATTGCTACTTATCCAACTTCTTGCATAATGCTAGCCATCAATAAAATTTGTCATAACCGATGATGGCTAAAATAGTGCCTTTTAGTCTTCAAGAAACATGTTTTCAAGAAAATTTGTGAGTTCTTGCTTCTTGCCGTGTACCTTCTCCAAAGATCCATTCCCTCGATATCTCCATTTCAAAAATCTTCAAAGAAAAACCCCGTTGTTATAAAAAGACTATTTTTAGATCCATTTTCCAATGTGGCTTTTTTCCTTTGAAAAAACCCTCTCGAAAACCCCTTCATTTCACCCATTTTTCTGACATTTATTACCCTTTCTTTATTTTCTTCAAAACCTTTGAACCGATAAAATCCCTTTATTTTGGTTTAAAACCCTTTTTCCTTATCAAAAACTCCAAAATCCTCAAAACCTTTGCCAGTCCAAAAACCTGACTTTATATTATGCTTTAAGCCCCTTTTTCCGCCATAAGACTGCGCTCCGTCACCGAGCGCTAAGTCCATCGCCCATCGGGACACTCCGCGATCCCGCCTCTTTTGTTCCCAAACCCTACTTCCGCTAATATGCTCTCCATCCTTCCGAGATCGCAACGTCCATTCCCCGAAGATCCGATATCGCTCCACCGCATCACATCGAGACATCGCACCTAAAATCCCACTTACTCAGACCGCCGATATGCAAGCTCCCTAACACATCTCCAACTGTCATCTTGTTAGCCTCTAATAAATTTTTGACAAGCAAACAGGGGGCTAAAATGTTTTTGAGCCTTCAAGGAATGCATTTCCCTCTGAAAACACATCATCCTTGAAGCCTCCTTATGCCCTTGTCCTTTGATAAATCTCCACTGTTGTTTCCAGTTATAAAGCCTCTCTATTTGTGAAGAAATGCCCAAAGGCCCATTTCCCCTCCTTTTCCCCCTCTTATTTTATTCCCTCTAAGCCTTGGTTTTCATCTTTTTTTTCCCCTTCAAAATTCCCCACTTACCCCTCAAAAAAACCCATCTCCCCTTTTGACCTCACAAATACCCCTCGTTTGGCCTAATTTCCCCTTATTTCCCCTATCGTTACCCTCTATGGGCCTGAAAATGCACTAAAATGGGCCAAGTAACCATGTTTTTCATATATATAAGGCCCATCCCCCTTTTCTTCTTTCACCACGTGACCCCGACGTTGGAACCAGGCGCCAAGGTGAAAGGTGCTTGCCGCAGGTGAATATCGGACACCATATTAGCCGTCGATCTGTTTAGATCAGATGGTCTTCGCAGAACAACGCAGCGCCCGTAGCCCACTCCGTTTGCCGCCCCGATCATGCATCCACTGTCCGTTTTCCCGCAGTTTGATGGTCCATATTCCCTCCGCCTGGTGGTCCCCGCAATGCGCACTGTTCATAAACCATCGGTTTCCATCGCACTGCATTTGGAGGATGGGCGGTAATCTTATTTTCGGAGCGATTCCACTCACCGCCCGACATGTGGCTCCATCACTATTTCAAAACCCATTCCCATCGCACGTTCCCATCGCAAGGCATTTAACTTTGAGCGCGATATGCATATGCAAGTACGTGCGATCGTCCATCCAATGGTGATTGCTCCCCGAAGTTGCACGGAGGGGGTTAACCCGAAAAGGAAAATAGTACCCACGGCCCTGTCCGTCGCCCTGCGTGTCCTCGGTCGTCGATCTCCTCTTGAGATCGGACGATCCAGATTTATTCGCATGCCCGCCTTTGACCCGGTCCCGCCACGTCACCTGTTCCATGTGTTTTCATCACATCTTCGTCCTTTCCTATATATTTAATTCCAAGGTCAAAGTTTTGATGTTTTACATTGAAATTTCCATCTCGACGTCTTCCAGTGCATTTCTCACCATTCCACGTTTTTCCTCCACAGTATCCTCTGCATGCATCGTCGTCAACCGTGCCACATCGCCATTTTCACAGTCACCCCATGCATGGATTTTCTTAACATGTTTACGTGTTTTGCAGGGTTTCGGGTGGTGAAAACCACCGTGGTTCATCATCACTGTTGCAGTGACACAGAGCGCAAGAAAGGACCATTTTCAGGGGTTGAATTTATGAAGAAAGCCTGGGAAGGAGCCATGAGAGGATGTGCATTCAAAGAACGGAGATAAAACTTTGTCAAACCTTCCACAGCCATTTAAACACAGACTTTGCAGACAGAGAGTATCAGTGGAACAGCAGAAAGTTCAAGGCACGTAATTGAAGATTTTTGAGCCTTTTTTCAGGGATTTAGAAGGTAAAGGTACCAGTTCGAAGACCCCAAGAATCAATTAGAAGGTCCAAGGCATAAAAAATGATACTAAAGGGTTTTCACATCAGCAGAAGGTTCTTTCCATAAAGGACGATGCGCCCATATAGTTCTCATCCTATGCCGTGTTCTAGAGAGATTTTCCAGCCCTGACAACAGTCCTATGCTACCAGCGCATTAGTTATGAAGTATGGCAGACCCTAGAATCATTATTCTGCCTTTTTGTGAAATTTACCAAAACATTGCAGCGAGTACATCAGAGACATACCTGGAAGTAAATTACAGCCTGACGAAGACCATTCTTCTCATCCAAATAGTACCAGAGATAAATGCTCAGAATTTAAAATAGAACGAGGCTTCGACCCTCTCCCTCTTCTGAGTTTTAATTCTACATTTAATTCCTCACCTACCTTCTCTGCTCCACTCAAGCTATAAGAATCCCCAAGAACATATTGTAAAGGTTCTTCGGTTGTTGCTGTTGTAGTTAGAGGGATTCAGTTTGACTATTATAACAGTCTTGAGAGGGAATAGCAGAGTAGTTTGTATTGTAGTAGGCTGGGAGGAGAAGTTTGGATTGTAACTGCCATTGAGCTCAGTGTATGTGACTGGTTCGGCATCAATTAATCAAGCACATTTCTTTGGATCCTGGTCTATTACTATGGGTGATGTTTCTCTTATCTTATCGTTTAATTACATTTTCATGTTGTTCATTGGTCTTCTGGGCTCAGATAAAAAATATGGCATAGGATTTACCCTTGTTAGGTACCCTATGTGTCTGCTCTCCTTGCCTTAAATGTTTTCTACTGTATGTATTATCTGAGGATTCATTTCACACTAATTTAACCAGTGTAGTAGTTCCTTATGCTGCTAGCTGATGTATGAATTAATGAAATCTATCTTTAGTTGTTCTTGTTGGGTTTAAGCTGGAAGATTTGGGAACACTGGGGATTAGAGTTAGCCCTGTCCACTAGGATCCTTGTGCGACTAGCTGGCCTTTCTAAGATCTCTTGTTGGTGTCAAAGCATTGAAGGTTCAAAGTCCTTCTCTGATCTATAGACCCTGGCTCTGTTAAACTTATCTCTGTTTTTCCCTTGGAGCATGCTAAAGCTGACCTGGAGTTAAATGACCTCTGGTCCGATCTATAAGCTGCCCCTTTGTCCCTCCTTTGAGAGTTGCCTATGAGTATGTCCAAGCAGGTCTGGAGTTAAATGACCTCTGGCCTGATCTATAGACAGAAATTGGGTTGCTTTCCTTCTTTCACTTTCAATCCTTAATGTTCCATCCCACCATCTATCTAAAAAGATCCTTTAGTGTAGATGACTTTCCCTCTGAAAGCCTGGGCTAGTTGTTGCAAGTAATTCCCTTTCATGACTCCATAGCCCAATGGATGGCACTTTCTTGACCTGTCCTCTTTGCTGAAACATCCTGCTGCTCTGCTCCTTTCCTTCCATTGCTTTCTCAGTTTATGATCTCATGACTCAACCCAACAACCAACCAACCAAATCATTTTAAACCCCCTTTGTGCTTCATAAATAGCCTAATACCTCATTTTGAGCTCCAAAGATATATCATTCTTTGTTTCATTGGAGAGATCCCTCTCCGTGTCCAGGAGGGCTAGATCCTAGGGCCCTAAAGTGGTTATGATGTTGTCTCATCTTTTGGTCATGCCAATCTGGCCAAAACAACTTACCTAGACCACCGATATGCGAAGCTCCGACCGCATCTCCACAGTCGATATTGATCCTGATCAGACGGCCCTCCATCCATCGCACTTCATTTTCCCATCAACCATTGGCCATCACAAATTCTGAATTCCTTTGTTCCTGGACCCTCTTCTCCTTCGATCCCCGATCCATCGAAGTCAATCCTGACCGTCCATCTCCCCGATCTGACGGCTCCCATTGACTTCCTCCACCTTTTTCTTATATTTCTACCCCGCCATTACTTCCCCCTCCGAATCAATCTCAACTATAGATCTTATAGATCCAATGGTGATCATCACCCCTCCCATTACCCATCTTCTCGACCATCTCTTATGCCTTCACCCCCGCGAGAAGATATCAACCATAGATCTCCTAGATCTAACGGCTATCACTGCTCCTCCCATCTTTCCTTCCCTTACCATTTTCTACCCCCGCGCCCCTTGCAAAAAGGCATTTTCCTTTGTTTTTCCCCTCCATATATGTCAAATCTTACATCGAATCTGAGCCGCTGATATTTCCCGATCAATGATCCTCGCATCACCTCCCGCTTTTCATCCACCAAACATTACCCCACGTCTCCCCGGCCCCACCTCTCTTCCTCCCATGTATTTATTTTTCCCTTCGCGTTTGTTTTTAACCGTCGATCTAACCTATTGCCCCTAGATCGGATGGCCAACATTTCACTTCATGTTCATTCCTAAGAAGAACCTTTTGATTGAGCTATTTTCACGTGAAACAAGTGGTTTTCAGGAGCATACGTGTCAGCCATTAAACTGTATCGCGTTCCCCCTGCTCATTACCACTTACCGCCCAAGCCCTACGTGAAAACCATCCCCGGTTTTCCAATACCGCCTTTCCAAATCTTCACGCCATAATTAAATTTGAACATTGGTTCGTCTCCGCCATGATTTCACCCTTCCCCGCTGCATTCACCTTGCCTCCTCACTACTCCATCACCCCCGCCAGAGCCCTCTGTTAGCAGTTAAGCCCCAAATTTACAGGTTTTTGTAACAGGTTGTGTGTGTTGCAAGTTTCATGGTGGATAAATATCCAAGCTGCCACCTATACAGCATAAGCCGAGAACATCAGCAGAAGAAGATAAAGTGAATCATAATTAAATTTAAAGGATTAAAAGCACAAAATATGAAGATTTAAAGCTTAATCCACAGTTTATGGATAAAGCACAGTGTTAAGACAAAGAATTAAAAGTTAATACAGTCAGCAAAGGACAAAAAGCCTAAAATATGATTAAAGGAAGCCTTAAAGCATAATCAAAGACAAATCAATGTTTAAAGCCACAAAGAAGACAGATCAGTGAGGCAATTAATCCTCAGAAATGCCACCTGCCAGTTTATTTTACTCAAAATAATACAAATTCAATGCACAGCCAAAGATATTTGCAAAGACAACTCAGAAAGTAATTGCCAGCCTACCAAAAGCCTCAAAAGTCAACAAAAGTGACTAAAGTTGATGAAACTTAATGTAAAAATCAATTAACAGAGTTAAGACATTACATACCTTCTCCATTAGGCCTCCCAAAGGTCGAGAAGCATTTACTTTGTATTAATTGAATAATTATACCTTCTTTTCACTCCATCTCCTCAATTTACCTATATATATCATATGAGGAGTCTAGTATTGTTGTTGGTTGAATACTTATTGAATGTAAATAGTTGTTGAGAATGCTGAAGCTCTGTTAGTAATTGAAGAAATATAGGTTGAGAAGGGAAGTTTGAAGCTGTAAAGACCTACTGGACTTGAAGATTGTAACTGGTTTGAACATCAAATATACAAGCTGATTTATGGGATCCTTGTCTATGTCAATGGTGATGTTTTTCTTACTGTAATTTTTGTTTTTTTCATGTTTTTCATACTGTCTAATTTCTCTGATAAAGAACAGGAAATATAGATTAGGATATACTGTAAAGGTACCCTAAATCTCACTGATAAGCTTTATCTTTATGTTTTCTTCTAACTGTGTTTCAATGGTGATTCAATAGAGTATACCTAGTGAAGTGTTGGTGAGCCGATGTTTCCTGAGTACAACTTGAGATATTGTCTTTGAAAGTTCTTGAAAAGTCTGCTACGTAAAGTTGAACTAAAGAAGTCTATGGTTAGCCTTGTCCTCTAGTTTATCTCCAACATTTGCTTTGAAAATATCCCTTAACAGTATGCCAAAAGCAGGATAGGTTCAAAGTCCTTACTTGATCTTAGGCTATTCTTTGTTTATCTTAAATGTTTTCCTTTCAGAGTATGCTGAAAGCAGGATAGGTTCAAAGTCCTTACCTGATCTTAGGCTGCCTTTTGTTTTCTCATATGTTTGCTTCTTTCACCTCACTTCTTAATGTCCCATACCACAAAATCAACTTAAGATATCCTTTGATATAGATGACTTGCCCCATGGACCACTCTTGAAACTTGTAGTGCAATTAAATCCTTTTGTGACTCCATAGCCCAATGGATTGATACTGTCTCTTACCTATCCTATCAGCTGAACCATTCTTTCAACTTATTTACACCTTTACCCTTCAAAGGACTTCCTTCATTTTGATGATATCCTACCCAACCAAAACAAACAAACCCCTTGTGCTTCATAACTAGCCTAATATCATACCATAAGCCTTAAAGATATATTCTTTGAAAACACTTATCTAGAGAGATCCCTCTCTGAATCTAGGAGGGCTAGATCCTAGGATTCTAAAGTGGTTCTGATGTAGGTCCTGCAATGTTTGTTCTTGCCAATCTTGCAAACTACGGGAGTCCTAACATAGTGGCGACCATACTGGGGAATTTTGAGTGAATTACATCTTGTACATCCTTAAGACCTAAAAAGACCCAGAACATTTCATATTGGTATTTAAATAAATCAATGGTGGTGGACCATAAAACATTTTACCTTCAAAAAGCTAAAAATTTCCACCTAGCGACTCCACAATTCTCAAAAGACCTAATGACTCCACTGGTAGAAGACTCTGAACTGGTTGAATAGATATAGTGACCTCTTTTCTGATTTACAAACATGATTCCAAGGATACAACGAAGATATTCCCCAATGAGTAGAGATCATAGCCCTGGATTCCCACACAAGATGCCCCAAGTGAATTGGGATGAAAACCTGCCTATTTTTCAAGGTGAAGAGTTTGATGACCCTTTGTTACATCTCATCAAATTTCATATACATGTATGGAGGTTAAAGTTGGGATGGCATGAAGATTGCCTTATGAAAATGTTCATGTTGACATTAGAAGGAAAAGGAAGGGAATGGTATGAATGGTTGAGGACTGGTAGTTTGTTTTCTCTAAGAGACCTCCACATGGTAATTTATGATCATTATAAGGAAAAATCCCTGTATCTATCGTTAGAGGGAAGTTTTTGTAATCAATCTAAGGGCATCATATAATACCTTACAGGCATTTATGAAGATTTAGGAGATTGGCAGCCTGAGGATCTCTTAGCATCCATCCATGAATTTCATACCCAAGACAACTATCATAAAAACCTAGATGAATTAGTTGAGGAATAAATTAATCAAGAGATAGAAGAAAATCCTCAGGATCCGACTGAAAACATAACTAATAATGATTTACCATCCTTTCTAGTTGAGGCTCAAGAAGATATCCAGCCTCAAATTCAGTCTTCACAAGAGAAAGAGAACTGTTGTACTTCTGCTCAAAGAAACACAGAAACATCTCCTCCTTTGACAAAAGAAGAAATCGATCAGATTATCAATAAACAACCAGATTCTAATTTTTTTTGCAAAACAAACGCTCTTTCCCATTCACCTGATGAACTTTGTTGTAAAAATTTAGAAAGTTCCCATGTAGATCAGAGTAAAGAAAGACCTGCTAATAATCCGGTATGTTTGATTGGTGACATTACTTACATTAATGATTTTCCTAATTTTGATATATCTAATGATGATGTTCTCCAAACAGAAGTTGATCTTGCAGGACCATCATTAGTAGATTTGTGGGAGGAAGATCAGTTCCACAAACTCTGAGAAAGTAATGAGACAAAGCAGACTATTTACAATACTAATGAAGAAATATTTAATGCAGAAGACGATGAAGAATATCTGAATCTTTGCTCTTCTTCATTACAACTCATCAGTAACAGTTTTCATGTGATTGGGGATCAGCAGTCTTTCAGCTCAAAGGTTGAGGAGGAAAACAATAAATAACTTCTTGAGCCGGTTGAAATTAAAGAACTTTCTCCTGAAAGGGTTGAGGTAATCAAAGAGACCCCTGCTCAAGAATATAATGACCTCTTCACCGAGCTCAGTCCACTGAATCAAAATACCCCGGGACTACAGGAGGACAACACTACCAAATATGATGAGTCCTCCAGCTCAGATCACAATGAAGATGAGGAAGATTTTCTTTCTCAAAATAATCTTTTTCTTGATCGAGTGGAAGAAAAAATAATCCTGATTGAAACTTACCTGTCAAATACTCCCAACCGGGTATTATTTCAAGACCCCTTTTCTTATTTTTTGAAGACATTTGAGGAAGGGATAGAGATTGTTAGGAGCAGTGTATCACCAAATGCAACAAATTTTTTTAACACTGTTGCTAAGGGACAAGTGAGATGGGAATGGTCTTGTCTGTCCAGCATGCTCAAAGAGATGAGAAAATACCAGTCATGGAACCATCTGATAGACTGGATGTATTGGAAAATAGAGTTTGTCAGCTAAACATGTAACTATTTCATAGTTAGATTAGGGTAGGTAGGAATGTCAATAAAGCTCAGCCTGTGAGAATTTAGTTAGTTTTTTGTTTTTCCTTTGAAAGAAAAAAGAAAAAATACAAAAACAATAGAAAAGGAGAAAAGAGGGTAGATTAAAAGAAAAAAGGTACAACCCCATGCCAAAAAAGAAAAGAAAAATCTGAAAGTGTGCAAGCTTAAATGCCACTAATTGAGAGAGCACTACTATTTAGTCATACAGCCTAATCATGACTAGATAGATTTCAATTTACTGTTGATAGGTTAGTGAATTAGATTAGCCAAACAATTTAATCTTGGCTTATCAGTAGACTAGATTAGGATAGAAAAATAGAGGTTCAAACAAGCTTAAACCTGAACCTGTAAGTGTGATGAAGAATGGCTCTAATCAGATCAAAACCTGAGCCAAAAAGAAGGAAAAGAATTGGTTCTAATATGCTCAAAATCTGAACCAAAGAATCAAAGGAAAAAGGATGACTCACAACAGATCAAAATCTGATTCATGAGAAAGAATGAAGGATGCTTTTAAGTTTCAGATCTTAAGCCTTCACAGTTTTGTTTTAAATTTTCTACAAAATTTCAGTCTATGAGCAGCTTGTTTTTATGCCATAGTCTTACAGCAAATCAGAGAGCTTAATCCTGGTTTGTCTGTATTTAAATTTTTGTTTTAGAATATTGAGAATAAGATCTGTCAGAAAGTTTAATCCTAGCAGATAGTAGCTCAGGTAGAGAATTTTTGAGTTCAACTGTTTAATCTGAACTCAAGGAAGAAATAAGGGTAGATTTAGATTAGTTTTTCCTGTTTCAAAAGAATAAAATGTTGATGTCAAAGGTTGGCAAGTCCAAATGCACCTTATGAAGAAAAAATGTTAGGAAAGTAGGTTGTGCAGGTAGTTGTTTGGGGAAAATAAATTTGTTTGTTGATACTAAGTACTGACCATATTTTTAAGTAGCATGATCAAGTAAGAAAAGATTTTCAAGGATAAGGCACAGGTCTGCATTCCAGAAATCAATTTCTGAGGTTCTTGACACCTCCAAGGAGCTGCCATCCCCAAGTGGAGCCACTGTTATCCATCAATAAAATTTTGTCATAACTGATGATGGTTAAAACATGTCTTTAGTCTTCAAGAAACAAGTTTTGAAGCAAAATTGTGAGTTCTTGAAGCCTTGTTGTGTACCTTGTCCAAAAGATCCATTCCCTTGATATCTCCATTTCAAAAATCTTCAAAGAAAAGCCCTGTTGTTATAAAAAGACTGTTTTTAGATCCATTTTGCATCATTTTTTCCTTTGGAAAAACCCTCTGAAAACCTCTTCATTTCACCCATTTTTCCCATTTCTTACCCTTTATTTTCTTCAAAAACCCCTTTGAACCTGATAAAATCCCTTAATTTTGGTTTAAAACAATTTTCCCCCTTATCGGAAACTCCAAAATCCTCAAAAAACCTTCGTTTTTAGTCCAAAAACCCTCATTTTTTATATTAAGGCTTTAAGCCCCTTTCGCTTAAGCCCAAGCCCCTTTTTCCGCCATAGGACTGCGCTCCATGACCAAGCGCTAAGTCCATCAGCCATCACACATCGGTGATCCCAGTTCTTTTGTTCCCAAACCCCTACTCCGCCGATATGTCGATCCTTTGATGAGATCGCAACCATCCATTCCCCAAGATCCGACGGTTATTGCTCCATCGCATCGCTCCACCGCATTGCATCAGTGCATCGCAAATTTAAAATCCCGCTTGCCTGGACCGCCAATATGCGAAGCTCCGATCACATCTCCATTTTTGATCTCGATCCTCATCAGACGGCCCTCAATCCATCGCACTTCGTTTTCCCATCCGCCACCGGCCATCACAAATTCCAAATTCCTTCGTTCCCAGACCCTCCTCTCCTCCGATTGTCGATCTTCCGAAGTCAATCCTAACCATCCATCTCCCTGATCTAACGGCTCCCATTGAATTCCTCTGCCTTTCTCTTATATTTTTACCCCGCCATTACTTCCCCCTCCCAATCAATCTCAACCGTAGAACTTATATATCCAACGGTGATCATCACCCCTCCCATTACCCATCCTCTTGACCATCTCTTATCCCTTCACCCTCGTGAGCAGATCTCAACCGTAGATCTCCTAGATCTGACAGCTATCGCATCTCCTCCCATCTTTCCTTCCCTTACCATTTTCTACCCCCGCGCCCCTTGCAAAAAGGCGTTTTCCTTTGTTTTTCCCCTCCATATATATCAAATCTTACATCAAATCTAAGCCATTGATCTTTCCCGATCAATGATCCTCGCATCACCTCCCGCTCTTCATCCACAAAACATTACCCCACATCACCCCAGCCCCAACTCTCTTCCTCCCATGTATTTCTTTTTCCCTTCGCGTTTGTCTTTAACCATACATCTGACCTATTGCCCCTGGATCGGACGGCCACCATTTCACTTCGCGTTCGTTCCTAAGAACCTTTTGATTGAGCTATTTTCTTGCGAAACAAGCAGTTTTCAGGAGCATACGTGTCAGCCATTAAACTGTATCGTGTTCCCCCTGCTCATTACCACTTATCGCCCGAGCCCTACATGAAAACGATCCCCAGTTTTCCAATAACGCCTTTCCAAATATTTGCGCCATAATTAAATTTGAACCTTGGTTCGTCTCCGCCATGATTAAACCCTTCCCCGCTACATTCACCTTGCCTCCTCACTGCTCCATCACCCCTGCCAAAGGCCTCTGTTAGCAGTTAAGCCCCAAATCCTCAGAAATTCCACTTGCCAGTTTATTTTCCTCAAAAGAATACAAATTCAATGCACAGTCATAGATATTTGCAAAGACAGCTCAGAAAGTAATTTCCAGCCTACCAAAAGCCTCAAAAGTCAACAAAAGTGACTGAAGTTGATGAAACTTAATGTAAAAATCAATTAACAGAGTTAAGACATTAGATATCTTCTCCATTAGGCCTCCCAAAGGTCGAGAAGCATTTAATATGTATTAATTGAATAATTAGACCTTATTTTCACTCCACCTCCTCAATTTACCTATATATATCATATTAGGAGCCTAGTATTGTTGTTGGTTGAATACTTATTGAATGTAAATATTTGTTGAGGCTCCTGAAGCTCTGTTAGTAATTGAAGAAAGATAGGCTGAGAAGAGAAGTTTGAAACTGTAAAGACCTACTGGACTTGAAGATTGTAACTGGTTTGAACATCAAATATACACGTGGATTTATGGGATCCTGGTCTATGTCAATGGTGATGTTTTTCTTACTGTAATTGTTGTTTTTCTCATGTTTTTCATACTTTCCACTTTCTTTGATAAAGAACAGGAAATATAGATTAGGATTTACTGTAAAAGGTACCCTAAATCTCACTAATAATCTTTATCTTTATGTTTTCTTCTGACTGTGTTTAAATGGTGATTCAATAGAGTATAACCAGTGAAGTGTTGGTGAGCCCATTTTTCTTGAGTACAACTTGAGATATTGTCTTTGAAAGTTCTTGAAAATTCTGCTAAGTAAAGTTGAACTAGAGAAGTCTATGGTTAGCCCTGTCCTCTAGTTTATCTCCAACAGTTGCTTTGAAAATATCCCTTAAGAGTATGCCAAAAGCAGGATAGGTTCAAAGTCCTTACTTGATATTAGGCTATTATTTGTTTATCTTAAATGTTTTTCTTTGAGAGTATGCTAAAAGCAAGATAGGTTCAAAGTCCTTACCTGATCTTAGGTTGCCCTTTGTTTTCTCATATGTTTGCTTCTTTCACCTCACTTTTTAATGTCCCATACCACAAAATCAACTTAAAGAGGTCCTTTGATATAGATGACTTGCCCCATGGACCACTCTTGAAACTTGTAGTGCAATTAAATCCTTTTGTGACTCCATAGCCCAATGGATTGATACTGTCTCTTACCTATCCTATCAGCTGAACCATTCTTTCAACTTATTTACGCCTTTACCCTTCAAAGGACTTCCTTCATTTTGATGATATCCTACCCAACCAAAACAAACAAACCCCTTGTGCTTCATAACTATCCTAATATCATACCATAAGCCTTAAAGATATATTCTTTGAAAATTCTTATATAGAGAGATCCCTCTCTGAATCTAGGAGGGCTAGATCCTAGGACTCTAAAGTGGTTCTGATGTAGGTCCTGCAACGTTTGTTCTTTCCAATCTTGCAAACTATAGGAGTCCTAACACATAACATCTAGCCGAAAGGTTATTACATATAGAATACTACCAATCATAGATCTGTACAAGCTCTAGTCCACATCCTTAGATGAGTCATCTATGCTCAATTTTCAACCTATTACCATCGGAGTAAGGACGGGTTTGCAAGCTTCCATTTTGAATTTCTTTACCATTTCCTTAATGTACTTGGCTTGACATATAAATATTCCTTTCTCTTGTTGATAAATTTGAAGCGCTAAGAAGTATGTCAGCTCACCAAGTAAAGACATCTCGAACTCACTTTTCATATTTGTAGAAAATTTTTTACTTAGTCGATCATAATTTATACCAAATATTATATCATCCACATATGCCTCAATGATTATTAAATTATATTTTTCTATTTGTACATAAATATTGCTATCAGCAATACCTTTCTTGCACCCTTTTTGACGTAGATATCCATCAAGACAAGCATACCATGCTCTGGGAGCCTGCTTGATACCATACAGAGTCTTCTTTAACCTGCAAACATAGTCTTCTTTTTTTATAATAGAAAACCTTTAGGTTGTTTGATGTAAACTTCTTCTTCAAATTCGCCATTCAGGAATGCTGACTTAAAATCCATTTGTTAGACTTTGACTTTTCTTGAACATGCATAGGGGAGAAACATCCAGATGGCTTCCATTCTGGAAACTCATGCAAATTTTTCGTCGAAATCAATTCCTTCCACTAGTGCATAGCCTTTGCAAACCAATCTTTATTTGTTTCTGGTAACCTTTCCATCTTCATTCAATTTGTTCCTGAACACCCATTTAGTCTCAATGAAATTTTTATCTTTTGGTCGTGGAACTGATTCCCAAATGTTATTCTTCTCGATTTTATCCAATTCTTCATTCATAGCTGCTACCCAATGTTCATTCTAGCTGGCTTCCTCAAAACTACTAGGATCAAAGGTTGTTAAAAAATCAATGTGAGCTTGTTGTGATGAACGAAGTTGTCGACATTCATTTATGTCACCAATGATTTGATTTGATGGATGGTTATTTTGAATCCATTATTTTGTTCTCTTTAGAGGAGCTTCTTGTTGTTGTTCATGTATATCTTGATGATCATTATTTACTTATTCCTGGTTGGCAGTTGCTTCTTGTTCTAGAATTTTTCTTTGTGCCTTTTTCAGCCTCTATCTCAAGTTTCAAAGATTCTAGGTCCTCATCATTATTTGTTAGAACACCATTTTCGTCAAATGTAACATTTATGCTCTCCACTATTTGCTTTCGTCTTAGATTATAGCATTTATAGGCCTTTATTTTACGTGAGTAACCAACAAAGATACCTTCGTCAACACGTGATTCAAACTTACCCAACTTTTGATCTTCTCTTTTGATATAACATTTTCTTCTGAAGATTCTGAAATATTTTACATTAGCCGTTTTTCCTTTCCATAATTCATATGGGGTCTTTTTGCAATTATCTCTGAGAATACTTCGGTTGATAATGAAGATTGTCGTATAATTGCTTGAACCCTGAATTTTTCATCCAATTTTGAGTCCTTCAACATTGTTATACCCATTTCCTGTACGGGTCTGTTCTTTCTTTCAACAACTCCATTTTGCTGAGTTGTTCGTGTTGTTGAAAATTGTCTTTTTATTCCATTTTCATCACAGTATTGCTGAAATAATTTGGAAGTGAATTCTCCACCATTATCCGATCTTAGACACTTTATTTTCAAATCAATTTCATTTTCAACCAAATCCTTGCAGATCTTAAAGCACTCAAATGCTTCAAATTTTTTCTTTAGGAAACTGATGGCTATCATCCTGGTATAGTCATTTATCATTAACATGAAATATTATTCTCCATCTAAGCCTTTTGTTCTCACAGGACCACATAGATCAGTATGTATCAATTCCAATGGATGTGATGCAAAGTGTTCTTTTGTTTTAAATTCAACTTTTGTCTGCTTGCCGTGCCGACAGGCCTCACATAGTGTGTTGGAAGGTTTTGATATTTTCGGCATTTCTCATATTGCTTCCTTTTTGCTTATCCTGAAAAGATTGTCAAAGTTTATGTGACCCATTCGTTTGTGCCATAACCAGCTTTCATCTTGTTTAGCTAGTATACATGCTTTAGTTGCTTCATCTAGAACATATATGTCGTTTGGAGCTCGACTTGCTGTAGCCACAATTTTACCATACCTGCCTTTCCTGATTTCACATTTTGTGGAGTTGAATAGAATTTTTTGTACTTGATCACACATTTTTCCAACACTGAGCAGATTGTCATTCATGTTTTCAACCAATAGAAAATTCTTGGCTAGAACATCTTTTCTTCCAAGAGTGATGGTACCTGATCCTATAACATTTGAAGATCCATCATTTCCAAAGGATATGGTTCCATCTTTCTTCTCTTTCAGAGATACAAATTTATTTTTATCTTCAGTCATATGCGTTGAGAAACCGCTATCAACATACCACACGTCTTTGTTGTTTTGAGCCTTGAGAGCGAGAGCACAATTATCAGTCTTCTTCTTCTTCCATGTTCGTTCGTTCTATGGATTCGAAGATTCTTCTGGAGGATTTTCAAGTCTGCAGTCTCTGGCTATTTGTCCAAAGTTTCAACATTTGTAACATTCCATATTATTTCTTAATTTTTCAAATCTATTGATGTTTCGTTGAGCCCTAAGAGGTTCATATTTGATAGAGCTCCTGGAATTGTATTGGTTCCTAAGGGTACGTGCAACATTCTACATCTTTATGACCAAATTTTCCACATGAATAACAATAGCCATGAAATATATGTTGGTACCTGGATGGAAATCTTCGTCGAGGAATTGTCTTCCAAGTTTGTTCTTGCGAATCTTGTCCAATGAAGTCTACATGCATGTCAGATCTCATAGGTTCATTGTATTTAGTTGTAGAAGGTCCTTCTTCTTCTTCTTTGTAACCAAGGCCAATTCTGTCATTGTAAGATCATTGATTTTTGATGAGCTCTTCCAATTCCCTTGAGTTGTTGGCATAGTTTTGGACAGTTTTTCCCTTCTTCACTTCCTTACGCATTGAGACTAATTCGGATTCTAATGCTTCCCTTTCTTGGTTGCCTTCTTCCAACCTCTTTTGAAGTGACTCTTCAATACATTTGTGTTCTTCAACTTCAATTTTGAGACCTTGAACTTGTTCTTCAAGAGTACTGGAATGGATCTTCTCAGCCTTGAGCTCTTTTATAAGCCCAATTTCCTCCTTAGAAAATTCTTCTATGGTCAACCCTTCTTCATCGTTGTTTGATACCTCTTGTTTATTGTGCTTGGCCATAAACAATACTCTCTTATTGACTTCTTCTTCATTGTCACTGTCTTCATCAGATGATGAGCTATCTTATTTAGGAAAAAGTTCCTTTTGAATCCTTTCTTATTGCCTTGCTTGTTGAATTTATTAAAGCCTTTCTTTCCTTTTGATTGGCCATCACTTTTTTTCGGATATTTTTCTGTGAAATTACCAACCTCACCAAAACCGAAACATATCAATGGAAGTTTACCTTTTAATTTTCCCTTACCAATTTTTAGTTTTCTTGTAAAGTAAGCATATTCTCCATCTGAAAGACCTTCTTCATCATATTCCTTTTCTTCACACTTCCAGGTGCAGGTCTTTTTCTTTAAAGGTTGTTTGTCCTTATTGGTTTTCTTAGATGCAACGAACATAGTTTCTATATACAAAGTATCGTCTTCTTCATCAAGTCTCATTTCATATGCTATGAGAAATCCATATAATTCCTCTTTGCTGAGTTTGTCCATATTTTCACTGTATTCTAAGACTGATACCTTTGGTTTGAATCTCCCTGGTAATTTTCTAAGAATATTTCGTATAATAATCTTCTCATCAACGGGCTCCCCCAATCCTTCCAGAGTGTTGGTTATTTCATCAACGTGTGGGAAGTATGAAACAATGTTGTTATCTTCTTTCATTCTGAGTTGCTCAATTTTTTCTCTGTAGATTTGAAGCTTTGCTTCTTTGACATTTGAGTCACCTGTATATATATTCTCAAGTTTGTCCCTTACATATTTGGCAGTTTTACAACCCAACACCTTATGATAAGAAGATTCAATAAGTCCACTGATAATAATATTCTTTGATTTTGCATCATTTACCAAATTATTCTTACCTTGTTCATCCGCATTTGGTGTAAAGCCATTTTGAACAGTGTCCCATACTTCGTAACCTTGCGCCAAGAGATAGACCTATGTTCTTCCTTTCCACAGTGCTTAATTATTTTCATTGAACAAAGGTACACCATTCTTGGTATGCTCCATGACCTTCTTCCAGTTGTTAAACTGTTATTGAAGGAACCAAGCTCTGATACCAATCGTTGGAAATACTGAGAGGGGGGTGAATTAGTATTCCTTTCAATTAGTATTATTATTAATCTTTCAAAGCATTAGTTAATCTTCAATTATTATCAGTGTTTGAACAATGATAAAAGTAAATGAAAGGAACACAAATTTTTAAGTCCCTATATTAATAGTGTAGTCCCTTATTATGTTAGTGTAGCTCCCCTTATTTTTATTGTTGTACCCCTATAACCCCCATATTGTTATATTTTTGCCCTTACATTATTATTTTTAGGTCGGCTAGGGTTACATTGTGGCCCCATGGACTCCTATATATAGAAAGGAGGTTTTTTCATTTGTATCATCCAAGAATTGTTCATTCATGTAATGTATGGGAGGTTTCCCCCTCAGAGTGGCTTATTTTTAAGGCATTGATATCTCTTTTATTCTATTTTTGGAGCTAGTTTCACAACATTTGGTATCAGAGCTTTGGATTCTAGGGTTTTGCTGCTCCAAACAGGTCATCGTGGAATTTTTTCTATAACTTATTTTCTATGAAGGTTCAGAAGCTGAAATTTTTAGAGTGTGAAGCTGAAAGCCTGAGGAAGATTTTCGCAAAATTTCAGAGCTTGGTTCGAAATATTTTTGGAGATATGATCTATGGAAGTTAGGGCTTTTTGCATACTCCTGAATTTAACCTAAACAGGTCATCACGGAATTTTATCTATAACTCTTTTTCTACGAAGATTCAGAAGCTGAAATTTTTAGAGAGCGAAGACGAAATCCAGAGAAACATCTTCACAAAATTTCATAGCTTGGTGCGCAATATTTTTGAAGATATTATCTGTGGAAGTTCGGTCTTTTTCAGGCTCCCAAATTTAATCTCAAAGAGGTGATCGTGGGAAAATATTCATAACTCCCTCTCTGAGCACCGGATTGGAATTCTGTAAAAATTGAATTGAATTACATAGATTTTAGTTTCCTGTCTATCAGTTTCAGAGCTAAAGGAGGAAACAGTGACACGTGGCAAGTCGTACAAGCTTTCTCTACTGAACGAGTCCATAATTAGGTCATCGTAGGAGATTGGGTACAAGTTTATCTTCAAGAATCCAAATCAAGTGAGACCTGTGGCATTCGAAAGAGAATTCATAAGGATACCTCAGTGCCAAAATTCAGATATTGAAGATCCGAAATAATATAGATAATTCAGTTTCAATATCGAGATCCTTAAAAACAAGAAAAAGGTGTGTATTTGGTTTTTAAAATTGCATAAAATTTGTTTGAAAAAGCAGTTTGAAGTGATTCCAAGGGCATATTTTAGAAATTTTATTAGTATTGGGTTCTATAATTCCTCCAAAAAATAATTCCATACCCATTAAGCCCTCAAAAAATCTATACTATGACGCATGAAGAGGAAGAATTGCAGTATGAGATATCAAAATTACGGTACCAAGCGCAAAAAAATTCAATCTTACGAAGAGCAACTGAAGATGACATAGATGGTTTAAAAGCAGAAATGGAGGCTAATTTAGATGGTTTGAAGGATCAAATAATAGGTAATATGGATGATAAATTAGTGGAAGATCAAATCGAGCATCAACAACAAGTTCTCCAACTCTCAAAGGATAACCTAACTTTGGTGAAGAATCTAATGAAACAACAAGAAGATCAAAATCACATCAAAAGAAGTTCTAAAGCAATCACAGAAACAAGAACTTGACAAGTATGATCAATTTCAGAGTATCTCAACAAATTGAAGAACCTTCCTGTAGAAGATTTCACATGGGAGGATGAGAATTTTATACAAAAGCATCAAGAAATAATCAAGAGTTGAGGAAAACACTTGTTTGAAGGAGAGGGGCATGTTAAGTCCCTATATTAATAATGCAGTCCCTTATTATGTTAGTGTATCCCCCCTTATTGTTATTTTTGTACCCCTGTAACTCCCATATTGTTATAATTGTGCCCTTACATTATTATTGTTAGGTCGACTAGGGTTACATTATGGCCCCACTAGGATTACATTGTGGCCCCATGGACTCCTATATATAGAAAGGAGTTTTTTTCATTTTTATCATCCAAGAATTGTTCATTCATGTAATGTATTGGAGGTTGCCCCCTCGAAGTGGCTTATTTCTAAGGCATTGATATATATTTTCTTCTATTTTTGGAGCTAGTTTCACAACATAAATGCACACAATTTTAAGGTTGAAACCCCCTCCGGGACAAAAACCACCTAAATGCTTTCATAATAATTCTTTAATATTCAACTCCAATTGAAAAGAAAGCTCCAACTTCCTAGAATCTATAAAAGAATTTTTCTCCAACTCCCACTGGATATACAATCCAACGACTGGGATTCTTCAGTAGTCAACTGAACAAAGTCCCCAACACCCAATGAGCTACAACTCACCATAGCACAACCCTACCACCCTGAAGTTTTCACTTGATTGAACCTGTTGGTGACTTCATGCACCAACCTAGCACCACCCTACCACCCTATAGAAGAATAAAAGAAGAATAGACTCTCGTACCAGGGAAAATGATCTACTTTAAAATGATATAGAATGATGTAGAAGAAGAAGACACACTAGACCATAACCCCAACTATGACACAACAACCTAATGATGATCCTAGACCTCCCGACATTGCCTCTTCAATTCTTGGCAGATAGACACTTGTAAAAATTTTACAATTATTCTTTTAAAATGACACAATAAAAATGATACATTTACAATGACTGTATGCAGTGTTGCCCACTTGAAGACTTCATGTGGTGAACTTCTTGTTGTTGTTATGCACCTTTATTGCAGCTCTTGTCATGCTACCCTTTCTCACTCTTCCGAACATTATATCATGCATTGAGGCTTATCTTGATGAATATATAATACTTGCAAAATTTCTTCAAGGAAATACCCATGACATGATAATAGAAAAACTTACCTCATTCTACAGAGCATATGTCAGTGCTAAACAAAAAAAAACAAATTAGAATATAAAGAACCTAATGCAATTAAGAGATGAACATGCATATACAAAATATACTTACCTGGAGCTTACCTCTGCTGCATCATTTTGCTTCACCTTCCTTTGTTTTGCTGCCCTAGAAATTCTGGTCCTTTGCATCCCTTGATGGCACATGATCTAGATTTTTCTTGCCTTCTAAGAGCTCATTATTGAATCTGATGTATCTCTGTTACTTTAGATCCCCAATATGTGATTTTTGGTCTTGTAGTAGCCCTATGAGTCTTCTTTCCAATGCCACAGGTCTGACCCAATTTGGATTCTTCAAGACAAATTTATGCCCAATATTTCACCATGACCTAATTATGGACTAGTTCAGTAGAGAGAACTTGTATGGTGTGCGACGTGTCATTTTTTCCTCCTTAGGCTCTGAAATTGATACACAGAAAACTACAGTCTGTGCATTATCCGTAAATTTTTACATAATTCCAATCCGATGCTCAAACAGAGACTTATGACTATTTTCTCAAGGTCACCTCTTTGATATAAAGTTCAGGAGCCTGCAAAAACCCTAAATTCCACAGATAACTTCTCCGAAAATATTGCGAACCATGATCTAACATTTCTACACGAGCTTCCTCAGAATTTCGGCTTCACGTGATAAAAATTTCAGCTTCTGAACCTTTGTAGAAAAAAAATTATAGCGAAAATTCCATGATTACATGTTTCAAGTAGAGAAATCCCTACTTGAGGAGGATATGAGGATCACAATTTATATAAATTCTTAGGTTGAGAGGGTATTCAACAAGTGAACGTGGGATGGATTTTAGGAGCTTAAAAATTATTAATTATTGACTATTCAATGACCACAACCAATGATTAGTTTCATGCCACAACCCCATGGGGTTTTAGCCCATTGACTGGGGTTACTAACTTCAAACATGAAGATCTCTCAAACGTGAAGAATTACGTGGTGTGCCATATATCAATGGAAACATCTCAATAAGTAGAAACTATCAAAAATATCCTTGACTCAGAATATAGTAATTTGGTAAGTCAAAATTCCCATGCAAGATCAGGGTAGCCCCAGGTGCTGCTTGGATGGAAATCAATGACAACCACTGATCAACAGCTTCAAAAATAATCAAATATCTGACAAATCAAAGGTGAGATGTTACTATTTCAAAAGCATCTGTCACTATGCTCATGATTGTAGGAAGAAAATAGTTGATCAAGGAAACTAGAGAGTTAATTTTAGTACAGATAATATTAACTCCATGTCCATAACATGAAACAACACGCATGAATCGTTTGATAAGGTGTGGCTACTAGAAAGTGGTTGCAGTAACCACATGACAGGCAACAAGAATTTGGTTGCAAATTTGGATCAAACTGTGAAGACAGAGGTAAAGTTGGGGACTAAAAAGACTATGGATGTAGATGGCAAAGGGGTGGTCAACATTCTAACCAAGAAGGGGCGGCCAAAGTCAATATCAGAGGTATATTATGTTCCTCGACTCAAACATAAATTAATAAGTGTTGGTCAATAGACATAGAAAGGATACAAAGTTATATTCGAGGGGCAAGAGTGTGTTATTTATGACAAACCCCCAAGCAAGCAGTTGATATAAAAGGTGTAGATGATGAGGAACAAACTATTTCCCCTAATTATGAATTACAATGAACAGGTCGATTATTTTACAGTTGCATGTTCTAACGATTACTGGTTATGGCACTTTCGGTTTGGACACTTGCACTTTTATGGTTTAAGATTGTTGCAGCAGAAACAGATGGTCGAAGGACTACCTCCCATCAAAGAACCTACTAGTACTTGTGAGTGTTTCACATTGGGAAAGAAACACCGTGAAAATTTTCCGAAGAGAGTTTCATACAGAGCAAAGAAACCACTTGAGTTGGTGCGTACAGACTTGTGTGGAACTATGAGGACACAATCGATTAGTGGAAGTTGTTACTTCCTCATTTTTATTGATGATTATAAAGAAAGACTTGGGTTTACTTTTTGATGAAGAAGTCTAAAACTTTTGCAAATTTCAAATAATTCAAAGCCTTAGCAAAGAACCAAAGTGATCGACAGATTAAGCTATTGAGGTCAGATCATGGTGGAGAATATGATTCAAAGGCATTCCATGATTACTGCAAATAACATGGAATCAGAAGACAATTTACAACCAGATACACACCGCAGCAGAATGGTCTAGCAGAGAGAAAGAATAGAACAATTATGAACATGACAAGGAGCATGTTGAAAGCAAGAATCTTGTCTAATGAGTATTGGGCAGAAGCATTTGAATGTGTTTTTAATGTGAGAAACAGATATCCTACCAAGAGTGTGATGAATAGAGTTCCAGAAGAAGCATGGTCAGGTATGTCATGCAATGTATCTCATTTCATAGTTTTTGGATGTGTAGCCTATGCACATGTGCCTAAGCAGATAAGAGGAAAATTGGATGATCAAAGTGAAAAATGCATATTTATTGGTAATAGTGAGTAGTCAAAAGCTTACAAATTGTATAACCCTGTCACCAAGAAGACCATAATCAACATAGATGTTGTGTTCAAAGAACAAGAATCATGGCATGGGAATGTAGACAAAATAGTTGATGCACAAGCACCATTGATGGAAGAGGATGATGTAGCAGAAAAGGAGCGGCAAGAATCCAAAGAGAAAACACCAAAAAAAGTCACACCAACAAGGACTCCAAGATTTTCAGAGCAACATGGATCTTCAAGCAGATCAACAGACCAGAATTCTCCAAGAATCAAATCAGGTGATGAATCAAGCAATGGTAAGACAAAGATGAGAAGTTTGAAAGATATTTATGATGGTTTGGATGTTAGCTCAAATTTTGCATTCTTGTCATTCCAACCTTCTTCGTTTGAAGAATAAATCAGAGATGAAAACTGGGTTCAAGCCATGGATGAAGAGATTGATTCTATTGAAAAGAATGATACATGGGATATTTATGATGGTTAATTTTCCAAAGGATAAAAACCTATTGGTGTGAAGTGGGTGTACAATACTAAGTTGAATGAGAAAGGTGAAAATGATAGATTTAAAGCAATACTTTTAGCAAAAGGATTCTCGCAGCAACCAAGAATAGAATTGGAGAAATGTTTTCTCCGGTATCCAGATTGGATACTGTAAGAGAAGTTCTAGCCACAGCAGCTTAGAAAAAGTGGAAATTATATTAGATGGATGTCAAATCAGCCTTCTTGAATGGAATTCTAGAAGAAGAAATTTATGTGTGCAACCTCCAAGTTATGAAGTTGAAGGTAAAGAATATAAAATTTACAGGTTGAAGAAAGCACTCTATGGTCTCAAGCAAGCACCTAGAGCATGGTATAGCATAATTGACAGCTACATGATCAAGAATGGATTTTGCAGAAGCAGCATTGAGTTTATCTTATACACAAAGGTAAATAAGCATGAACAGATTTTGATTGTTTGCTTATATGTTGGTGACATTATTTTTACAGGTGATCTTGAGTTAGATAAATTTAAAGTAGCCATGATGAAATAATTTGAGATGACAGATCTTGGTCTCATGAAATTGTTTCTTGGCATAGAAGCTTAGAAATCTGCAAAAAAGGAATTTTTATTTGTCAAAATAAATATGCAAGAGATTTTCTAAAAAAAATCAAGATGGAAAATTGCAAACATGTCCCTACACCAGTTGCAACAGGTACAAATTTAAGCAAGGATTATGAAGGATCAGATGTCAATCCAACTCTATTCAAAAGATTAGTTGGCATCCTCATGTATCTCACAGCTACAAGGTTGAATATTATTCAAGGAGTAAGTTTGATTTCCATATTTATGGAGACTCCAAAAGACACACTTTGGAGTGCAAGAAAAAAATTCTAAGATACATAGTAGAAACTAGAGATTGTGGAATAATGTATGCAAGTACAGAAAAGAAATATTTGTTTAGATACACAGATATTGATTTTGTAGGTAGTTTGGATGATAGGAAGATAACTTCTGGTTATGTGTTCCATCTTGGTTTAGGTGTGATTTCATGGGCATCTAAGAAGCAGCCCACTGTGACACTATCATTAGAACAAGAAGAATGTATAGCAGCAACTTCATCGACATGTCAAGCAATATGGTTAAGAATAGTATTGAATGGACTTAAGCAGAAACAACAAGGATCAACAACAGTATACTATGACAACACATCAGTGATTGCACTATCCAAGTGTGTTTTGTCAAAAGAGAAAGCATATTGATACTAAATATCATTTTATTAGAGAATTTGTGAGCAATCGATAATTTCACTTGAAGCCTTGTAAATCGAGTGATCAATTGGTCGATATATTTACAAAGCCATTAGAAACAGACGCGTTTGAGTTTCACAAAAGAAACTTGGGTGTTGTAAGCCTAACTAAGACATGGACCACCAAGCATGTTTGAGTTGTCATGAGTCATGTTTTATTTTAGCAATCGTAATTAAGGAGAAGCGTTAAAATATCCAATTAAATCCCGCATGGGGATTTAACTATATTTAGAGTCAGTTAAGTTGGCATTGAGTCAAGTCGATTTATGTAATGGTCAAGTCAAGTTATGTGATAGATGATTTTGGTAAGTGTTTGCATTTCAAGCGAGTAGTTAGTCAAAAAGCATAAATACCCTTCACCGGGTTCATTGTATTCAGAGGAATTGAATTTCGTGTGATTAATAGAAGAGTCGCAACCTGTGTGTGTTATTATGTGTGAATTATTTGTGCTTTTACTCTTATGCCTTTCCAACACGAATTTCATATTGTCAACACGAAGTCATAGTGGTAGTGTCCCAATTGCCAGATAGGGAACATTGATTGATGCATGAGATGTTAGTGTGTACTTCATACACCCTACCAACATCATTTTTTTAAGTGTGGTTTTTTTTTTCCCAGTGATCAAAACTAACCATGTATACTTGAATGAAGGAGAAATGGTGCGTTCACTAAGTTAGTAATGCCTACGACGCCTAGTTGCATATGTTGTCTATTATGTTATGGTGCGATAGTGTGATGGAAAGGAAACGAAAAAAAGTATCTCATGGAAAATTGTTTGGTTGATGAAGTGTCTAATCATGTGTTATAGAAACTGGTTTGATTGATGAAGAGTTTAAAAAGTTTAGTGAAAAACAATTTTACTCTGGAGAAAGATATATTTGATGACAAGAAGTTCAAGGATGATAACATGTTAATCATGGTGGACTATAATTTTTATAAGTAAATTAAATATGATATTTTATTTAATATTTTAGCATGGTAAGATTTTATTTTAGTTGTTTTTTTGAACTTTTAATTAAAATTTATAGTTTAATTTTTTTTTAAAGCATATTTTGTTGGAATCACAAGTTTAGCCTATGAAACCTACATACTTTGAGAGTTTTAATAGTTTTTTCAAGGTTTCAAAAATGCATTTTAAACAATAAAAAACTATCATTTCATTAAAACATTTATTGATATATTCCCACGAAAAAACAAAAAAATTAAAATGTGGAAGAGTTAAAGATTATGCATTTAAGTAATATGATTCAATAAATAGTTGTTAATGAATTTGGGAAATGGGTGCCAGTGAACATAACAAAGACTTCAAACAAAAACAACCACCACTATCCATAAAATGAGCAATAACTGAAAGGTCCAAATAGGCAGTATGGCCAAAAATCTAAAGAGGAGTAGGTAACTCCAAGCTATCAATGCCATCAAAGATCCATGTATAAATCCAAATAACAAATTTCAAACTTCTTAAAGAAAGAGATTGTTCCTCTAAAACAAGTCTCCATTCAAAAGCCCCGATTAGGTACTCAAGCTTGATTGAAAAAGACACCATAAATTGATTGTCCTTATAGATGCTAATCCATCCCACCAGTGTGCATGGGTTGTTAGTTGCTACAAGCCCTAAGTCAAAATAAGAATAGATGTTCAATACGAGGCTCATTTTGAATCGCTAGACTAAGCATTGTACACCATCCTCCACAATGCTAAACAGTGTGGATGTAGATGGTGGCAATAGATGTCACAAATGATGGCCACAAAAGATGGACTCGAAGTAGTTGAAGGTCACAACAATGCTACAAAAATATGAAAGAAACACTTCAAGGTGGCTAGCTTCAAGGCCTCCAAAACAAGGCTAGTCATGAAGATAAATGTTAGAAGACATCCTAATAATATTTTCATGAGTGGCCCAAGGTCCACTACTCAAGTTACAGAAAGCGAGGTACCAAATATAAAGGAAATCATGGATAACAATCCTTGATATGGGTCTTAGAAAACAAGGCCATGATAGGTACCCATGTATAATTGAGAAACAATTCCTCTTAATATATCCCAGAGTAAAATAGGAATCTAAAAAAGGCATCAAATGTGGAAAGCAACCGATTGTTCAAAAGAGAGTAGAATGTTATTCCCATTAACTTCAAGCAAGATAAAAAATGAAGGAATTATTGAAGATTTGTGGCAAAAATCTTCAATAAGCCTAGTTCCAACCCAACATGTTGACCTTGTTACACTTCTATTTTTTGTTTCATGAACATTTCCTTCAAACTTTTTTGGAAGATTCAATTTGCAAATTCTATGATTTTTTATTGAACTTATTTTTCTAAATCTTTTGGTCTTTCATGGAATTTTCAAATTCTCTTTTTGTTTATTTTATTATCAAGATTTTTACAATTAAAATTTTGAAATATTTAATTATATGACATGATTGTATTTCTAAATTACAATTGTTTTAAATGGCATCATTGTATTTCTAAATTATAATTTTTTTATTATAATAGTGATTGGAAATACTTTGAATTCATATTAATTGGAATAAGGTAGAGAAGAATGCTACAAAGATTGTACGGAAACAAATGAAAGCTAGAAAGTCTCTTGTACTATGTAAATAAATTCAAGTTTTTGGAATAAATTTGAATATTATGCAAATATATGTAATGTTTTTATATTGTGTTTTCAATGATGTAAAAGTTTTGAAAAATATGAAATGAATCACAGAAAAAACATGTTTACTTATTATATTTTATTAGAATTTGATCATTTATATAAATATTTATAAAATAAAATAAAATAAAAAATTATTTATTTATTAAATTTTAAAATAATTTCGGTATATTTTTCATCTTTTAAGGCTATAAATATTTGGGAATAAAGTATTTTATTTTACACTATTTTAATAACATGTTTATTTAATCCTGCATATCAATTGAAATGCAGTTATTTTTATAACTTTCATTGTATTTTTTTTTTTAACATAAAATTACAAAACTGCCACGGTTCATCTGAGGAAGCCTGAAACCGGGCTTGATATCCAAGTTCTGTCTAAATATGGAACTGCCCATAACGGGAAACCAGTTCTTTTGAAAGTAATTACACCGCCCATGAACTGGGAAACCGGCGAAGAGTCAACTACATTCAGCATAATAAAGCTAGAGAAAAACAAAATAGGCATGCAGCTGTAACTACTATGTATCATCATTGAAACCAAAAACCTTGCAAAAAAGTCTAGAGTAGAGTTCATACTGAATCTGGACATATAGGAGAGAAAGCATTTAGTTTGGAGCAGGTTGCTCCTCTTCAATTCTGCAGCCATAAGGATCTTCCGGTTCTGCTTCAGCATTCTTGGCGCTTTCTTCACCTGACAGGTCCGCTTCCATCTGCAAATGAAAAGGTTCTGAGGAGGAAGGGGCAGGGGCAAGGGGAACGCCGGGAGAGGGCATGAAAGGAGCAGGTTCGGGACCAGAAGTAGGGTCGGAAGTGGGCGCTAAAGGAGTCTGCAAGGGACCAAGAGGCGGAGGAGGATGGAAGGAAGCTTCTTCGCGCAGGGTAACCATAATGAAGGCTGTGATGGAAGGGCGATTAAAAGCACAGTCGAAGCGCAGCTCAGCTCGTTGCGAGGATTGTCTCAGAAAATGACTGCCAGGGCGAGGAGGGGCTGCGGAAGCATGAAGCGGGGGCGAGGACAGAGGTGGTGCTGCGGAAGCATGAAGCAGGGGCATGGACAAAGGTGGCGCAGTGGCATGGCTGTTATGGAAAAGACGAGGAGGGTCGAAATTGTCCTGAGCTGAGCGCCTTTCAGAAGGCTCCAAGGAGAAGTCATCACTGGAGCTGTGGGGAGGTCGTTCGCTCATGGATCTGCCCCGAGAGGCACCCCTCTTGCAAGTCATCCACTGCCTGAGCCTAGGCATGGTGAAATTCTCAGGAGAATCCGACCAAACTCTGGAGGGAGCTGCAAGAATAGGAGCAAATTGACCAACAATAACAGGAGATACTTGAAAATTGAAATTAGCAGGGCAGAAGTTACTGTGCGAGTAGTGGAAACCCGGAATGGTTTGCAGGCAACAATGCAGAGAACACCGACGACCTGTAGCTGTGCGTTCACCTGGCGTAGCACAACCACCCAGGCAGAGAGAGCGCAATGGCAGCAGAGGTCGGTTGAAAGAACCGAAACGATCTGGAGAGTTCGAGCCGAAATGATCCATTTGATAGTGAATACACTGTTCAAGGCAGGAAGGGTGACGACGAGGAGGTATTAATGCCCAGCGCAGAGGCATATTGAAGGCTGCATTAAAGGCGCCATGGGGGGCCATGTGGCCACCCCAAGTGAGTTGCCTTGGGAGCAAATCTAGGCCAAGTGGCCCCTTAATATATCTAATCATCCGCATCCGGAGATGGTCGATCCATTTGCACCAGCTTGATGCAGTTCTGAGTAGTGTCTCTGTCATTGATGATCTGAAGAGAGCTGTGTTTGAGAGTGTCCAAACTATCAACTCCTAAATTGGCAAGGAGATCCGCAACCTTGTTGCCATCTCTCTTGGTATGGGTAAAGGAGATAGCTTGATTATCATTTATCCATTTGCTGATCTTATCGATTCCGGAAGCTAAATGTCAGCTGGTAACTACCTTGTCCAATCTGGTGCCTTGGAGTAACTGATTTTCCATGCTAATAAGAATTTGAGAATAACCTTCCACGATGATGGGCGAGAGGTTGTAGATGTGCGCTAAGTTGAGCCCTTGCCAAAGACCTTCTAGCTCAGCAGAGTTGTTGGTATCCCAACCTATGGATCCGTAGTATATAGCCTGGATGTCGCCTTGGGAGTTTCTGAAGATACCACAAAATCCCACCGGGCCTGGATTACCCTTAGAAGTCCCGTCAAAGTTCAATTTAAAAATTCCTGGAGGAGGAGGAATCTAGGAGAGGGATTCAGGAGGGTTTTGCTTGTTGACTTTGGGAATGGTTGAAATAGTAAATTGCAAATTTTTCCAAATGTTAGTCTCTTTAGGGTGGTTGGGAAGATCCTCCGCCTGCCATGATTGAAGAGAAAGAGACTCTTGAAGGTTGCTGTGGAAATTTCTCCAGATGATGTCCAAGGGAGTAGATTGATGTTTGAAGACTCTTTTGTTTCTTTCTCTCCAGAGCGACCAAAAGAGGAGGCCAGGTATGATTTGCGAGAGAGAGTTGAGAATGGGGCTACGGTAAGGGCGTTTGGGCCATTGGCGCAGAATGCTGGTTATGTCCCCTTGAGGTTTGCTTCATTGACTTCTAAAGCAAATCTTGTTCCAGAGTTGGCTAGCTAACTGACAGGTCAACATGAGGTGCTGGATCGTTTCAGTGTTCTACTTGCAGTTTGGACATTGTGAGGGGCCACAGAAACCTCACTTGAGAAGATTGTCCCAGGTGAGTATTCTTTTGTGACTAAGGAGCCAAAGAAAAGTAGAAACTTTAGGCCAGGTCCCCTTAGCCCAAACAAATTGCCAAAGTCTATCTTTTGGGTGTGGAATAGGATGCATCAAGCTGAGGGCCTCTTTTGTGGTAAATATGCCTTTGGGCGAATAGCCCCACCTAAGGATATCCAGATCATTCGAACAGCGGATTTTGCAATGTTGGAGTTCTTCCTGGAGCGCTTCCCAAATAATTCTTGGAGTAGTAGGATGTAGAAGAGACGGGTGTTTCCAATGCCTGTAATCGTTGCTGGAATTGGCCATCCAGCACTGGCTTACTTTCATCTCTTCTGGCCCATTAGATCTCTCAGCGTTAGGCAGATTTAGAATGTCATTGAGCTTCGGCCATTGTTTCCAGGAGTCTACCCAGAATCTGGCATTTTGTCCATTCCGAACTTCCCAAAAACTGTGTTGTTGAATAAGAGCATAATGTTGTTTAGCAGCGTTCCAGATGAGAGAGCCAGTGATCCCTGGTTTGAGTCTGATTAAGTCATCCGACAGTCTATTGTTGGCATACTTGGCTGCCCACAATTTTTCCTAAGGAGTGTGAGGGCTCGATAGCCAGTTCCACCAAAGCCGAGCACCCATAATTTCGTTGCTGTGAAGGGGGTTCCTGAGACTAAGCCCACCTGCATCTTTGGGAGTGCAGACAGTGTTCCAATTGACCAACGCCCATTTCCGAGTGTGAGTTGTGTGAGTTGAAGAGCCCCATAGGAAGCAACGCTGCAAGTTCTTGATTTGATTAAGCACCCATTTGGGAGCTGCAAGCACAGAAAAGAGGTAATGGGGCATGGATTGCAGAACAGCCTTGATGAGGACCAATCTACTGGCCAAGTTGAGAGCTCTGAAGGTCCAGGAGGAGAGGCAAGCTTCAATTTTATCTAGGAGAACGTTCCAGGTAGAATGTTTAAGGGCAGAGTCATGAGAGGGGCACCTAGGTACTTTGCAGGGAGGCGAGCAAGCACAAAGCCAAGGATACAGGCTATGCAGGATTGGATTAAAGGAGGGGTGTTAAAGAAGAAGAGTTGAGATTTGGAAACATTGAAACTCATGCCAAATGCGAGCGAAAAAAGGTGCAGAATGCATTTGAAGGACCGAGCTTCTTGAGCTGAAGGGAAGCCAAAGAGCATAGTATCGTCAACAAATTGTTGGTGGGTGGTGGCAGGAGAGCCATGAAGGGAGATGCCACGGAGATGCCCATTGAGGACAACATGATGAATGAGTCTGCTAAGGCCCTCAGACATGAGAACAAAAATAAATGGGGAAAGAGGGTCACCCTGTTTGATTCCTCTGGAAGAAACAAAAGGAGTGGAGGGGGATCCATTAACAAGGATGGAATAGAGAGGGGTAGAGATGAGACTCATGATCCAACGTATCCACATCTGGTCAAAGCCAAAAGCTTTAAGAATGTTCTGAATATAGCTCCAGCAGAGTTTATCGAAAGCTTTAGAGAGATCGATTTTGAGAAGCATACCTGGTTTTTTAGTGCTCTTGAGAGAGTGGATGACTTCGTGAGTCATGATGATGCCATCCATAATTTGGCGACCTTCCACGTAGCCCGTTTGTTCTGGCGCAATGAGGAGCGGTAGAATGGGCTTTAATCTGCTGGCGATGACCTTGGAGATGATCTTGTAGATCACATTGCAGAGGGCGATGGGGCGATATTTTTCAGGAGTGCTGGGTTGCTCTTATTTAGGCACCAGAGCTATGAAAGTGGCGTTTAAAGAGGGGAGGAGCCAATGGGTCACTCTGGATTCTTCCACCAGCTCCCAGACTTCTATTTTAATGAGCTCCCAGAAGTGATGGAAGAAGTTTGCAGTGAATCCATCAGGCCCTGGCGCCTTACCATCTTTGGTTTGTCCCATCGCAATTTCAACTTCTTGGAAGGAGACAGGGCGCAGAAGCATCTTGTTATTCTCTTCAGAGATGAGTTTGGGAATGAGCTGAGAGATTGCATCAATGGCTGGCTGCCTGTCAATAGTGCTGTCCTCTTGAAGAGTGTTTTTGAAGTAGTTCAAAAGAACTTGTTCAATTTCGTCATGTTGCTCGACTTGCTCTCCTTGCTGGTTGGTGATATGATGGATGCGATTTTTCATTCTTCTTTGAATAGTGGATCGATGGAAGAATTTTGTGTTCCTTTCCCCTTCCTTTAACCAATTTATTCTGGATTTTTGTCTCCACAGAATTTATTCTTGTCTTTGTCGCTCTTCTAGTTGCTTTTGGATCTCCTGTTCTTGGGTAGCTGAGTCCTCTGTTCTGCCTTCCACTATGATTTTTTGTTGTATTTCCTCCATTTTTCTTTCGTGGGCTTTTATTTCCTAAAATATGTTGCCAAAGATTGTGATGTTCCAATTCTTGATGAGCGCCTTGAGATGTTTGAGCTTTTGCTGAAATTGGTACATTCTAGAGCCTTTGGGATGAGTGAAATTGTGCCACGCAGAGGTGACCATTTCTTTGAAAGAGGGATGTGAAAGCCAGAAAGCTTCGAATTTGAAGGGATTTTTAAGATGGGGACCGAAATTGTGCCAATGAAGCGCAATGGGCCAATGGTCTGAGCCTGCAATATGAAGAATTGAAGCCTCAAGATTGCCTCCCAGATGTATGGCATTATCATAAATGAGGAATCGATCTAGCTTTGAGGCAACATGCTGGGCCCCTGATCTTTTGTTATTCTAGGTGAACGTACCATTGGAAAATGGGAGGTCTATCAGCCAACTGTTGGTTATGAAGTCTTTGAAGTGAACACTTTCCAGATCCGGTCTGGTTCTTCCACCTGTTCGTTCTTCCATTCTTGTTATCATATTGAAATCCCCTGCTGCTATCCAAAGAGGGTGAATTCTGTGAGAGTTTAGCGCTTCCATTGTATTCAAAAGGGTAATCTTTTTGGTAAGGTCCTGCGGAAAATAAACATTTGAGAGATGCCCGTGGATGCTTGTACCAATGGGATGAAAAGTGGCTTGAATGATATTGTGAGCCGCATGCAGGTCGCAAAGGATTATGGACTGAGTGTCCCAGGCTATGGCGAGCCCCCCTGAAGAGCTAGAGGCATCTACTGCTACAGAACTGCTATTAGGCCAGACTATTGATAAGAGTGAACCTAGAACTTCACTGTTACATTTAGTCTCTTGAAGAAGGAGAATGTTTGGTTTTTCTTTTTGTAACATATTTTTTATCATTTTGTGCTTACCTGGGCTGTTGAGCCCTCTGATATTCCATGATATCAGCTTCATGAGGAACTATTTGATAGGGGCGAGAAGAACCACGTTAGCTTGGGGTATCGCCCAGAGTTAACTAGCATTTCCCCAATGGTGATTGTGCGCTGCCAATCTGGCTTTCTGCCTCTCTTTCTGGATTCTTTAGCTACTTTGAGGCTATCCCAGTGACTGCCTAGCTGAACACCAAGTTTTGCTTGCTGCTGGGCCTTGGATAGGACCTTTGCCAATGTATCTATTTGATGGGGCTTGATTTTGTCGAATTCTTGGCGCTTGCATGCATCCTCCAAGCTAATGATGTCAAGATCCCCAAGCTCTAAGCTCTCAGAATCTTCTTCCATAGGATTGAGCGTACCACGAGTAGCATTTTCCCCCTCGGAAGTGAAGGATCCAGATTTAGGATCATCCAGATCCATGGTCTCCGGATGCTAGGTTAAGAGCTTATTTTCAGTGGGAGGGATGGAAGTGGGGTTTTCGGAAGCGGCTTTCTCTTGCTGAGAAGGGGAAGGGTTCGAATGAACAGGAGGCGAGGTCGTAATGGGGGGTTGTTGGTGAGAGTTGGAAGGCGTTTGGCCTGAATCTGGCGAGGGATTCGTGTTGGATAGAATGGAAAAGCTATTACTGGTAGAAGGAGCATTGGAGGAAGGAGAGGATTTATTACCCGCCGTCGAGGATTTCTTGTTGTGTCGTCTGCGAGGAGGGACTTTGGTGAATCCATCTGCTTCTGGTTGGGTATCAGCTTCTTTGTCCTGAGAGGATGCATTGAGGGGGAAATCTCTGAAAAGATGTCCATGGGCATGACATCGGCGGCATCTGAACGGAACATGGTCATAATCCAATGGTTGGATCCACTCGAAATCACCATGGTAGATACTTCCTGCATCAGGTAGGGCTTTGTCCAAGTGCATGTAGACACATATCTGCGCATAAGAAGTGTAGCGACGGAGCTTTGTCTCTTCTGCGATTTTGATAAACTGTCCTAATCCCTTGCCAATATCCTGTAGCGAATCTTCATCCCAATATTCAAGCGGCAACGAATATAAACGTATCCAGACGGGTGCCTAGTTGAAATTTTCCTTATCTGGGTTGAATCTTTCCACCCAGTTTCTGAGATACAGTCCAGCCGAGTTGAAGAAGTATGGCCCTTCATCCATGACTTTGTTTCGGTCTTCGAGGCAGATGAATATCGCCGTGAAGAACCCTTTTGGTCCAAGCTGGAGCGTTACGTGTCCCTTAGGCTTCCATTTGGAAGCGATCCAGCCTTCCAGGGCTTTTTCAGTTGGCCAGAAGCCGATAAATTTTCCGATGAGGGCGTGGTCTCTCATATATTGGATGTGAGCATTGATGCGATGGCTGGGCAGATCAATCTTAGGTCTTTCTGGCGCAATGGGTTTGCAGGTGGAGGATGAGGGGGGCAAACTTCCTTGTCCTCGTTGCGCCCGCATGGAAGTCGCTTTGCCTCCGTCGTTTCGCTCTTGTCACCCCATCATTGTTTTAGCCGGAATGCGTGAAGTGTCGCGATGGCAGGGGTCCGCCGCCCCTGGCTTGTTGCCATGGCCGTTACCCAAGCCCGTGAGCCTGGTGATGCTACCGTGTTTGATCACGGCGGGCTCTGTGCGCCGCATCGCAGGGGGTTTTCGCCGCATGTTCCGCTCTTTCCTCGCTTAGATTATTAGACAAGGTTGCACATAAACATTAATTTTAATTGTTATTTACTTTGCAACACATCATTAATATTTAAAATATTATTAGAATTTTTAGAAAGTAAATATAAGTTGGATGAAATGAGGGTAGAAATTTTATTTTATTATTATTTTAATAATCTGATTAGAAACTTTTCAGCAATATGAAATCATTATGTCAAAATAATAATATTAATTAAAACTTTATTTAGTGAAAATTACATTAAAAATTATAGTAATAATTAATCAGAATTAATATTTGACTAAATTTAATTTTGACTATCAAGTTTTTAAATGAATTAATTAATTTAGTAGATCTAAATTTTTGGCAACATCCAAAATTACATTTCAGAAATTTGTTTTAATAGTTTTTCTGAATTTAAACTTATAATATTTTTAAAATTTAAAATACAATTTAAATAAACATAAAATTATCTTAAAACATTCAATTTTAAAATTAAATGGAGTATTTATTATTCATTCTTCTTTACTAAAATTTAAAGAAGTAATAATTAATTGCAAAATTTTACCAGATTTGACAAGATTTTTTCAAGAAATTCAATACTAAGAGTATTTGAATGATTTGCTTGGTGGTGGAAAATAAAATTCACTTGTTTGAACCAACCTTTGGAAAATAATTTAATCCATAGTTTATATCACCACTACCATTTAATATCAACCTTTGAACTTATAGGAATACCACCACATATATTTCGGACTTTATAAATATATGCCTAACCTTGCGACATGGCAACTCCAAAGTTTATATGAATATAATATGATCTGATCCAACCTTGACTTTGAAAAATATTTAATGTCTTCACTATATAAATATGAAATAAACCTAGGAGTTATAAAAAAATTGATGCCACCATATGGAATATGCTCCACCGTAAGGCTTAATGAAATGCGACCATGTGGTTAAAAATAATATATGCCACCAATGTTTAATTAATATTAGAATACCTGAAATATAGATATATTTTTATATTTATAGTTATAAAATATAAAATATAATTCATCATTTTTTTTTTTACTACTGTAAGTTGTGGGTCTCATATTCGCCTACTTCAAGTGAACCATGTCCATCTTAAGTAGCCCTAATAAGATTTTAACCTAAATTTTATTAGAACATAATATTTCATTTTCACATGGAATATCTTGGAACATAATCTTCATTTTCATTGCTAACTTTTGCACTTCTAAAATATTTGATATCTCTTAACATTTATACTAAGGGGTCAACATAGATTTATATAAATTCAAACTTGTGAAGAGGACCCAATTATTCATTTCAACCACCCTATATATTTTTAGAGCATTTTACTTAAATCTTCATTTTCACATCCATGTTTGCAATTTGAAAAATTTGATCCCAATTAACATTTATAGCATTTATAGATCTAGGCTAATATAAAGATTTGGTGAATTTGAATCTGAGTGGAGATGATTATATGTATCTTAACCATGCTAGATATTTTTAAAACATTTTACCTTGTAAGTATGGAATATTTTATTTATATCTCACATTAATTTTTTTATTAATATTTTTTAAATGCTACAATAACTCCATATTAAAATTTAACAAATTACACATTTCTTCAGAGTTGTATTATAATTTAATATTATTTTTAAAGGTAAAGTTTTGACTGTAAATTTAATAGCAATAAAAGAATTATACATCTTCATGATATTAAAAAATAAATGACAATTATAAAAATTAAAACTAAAATATCTCTCATATTTTATTATTTTCTTTAATTAAATAGAGCATTAAGATATGATTTCAAAGCATTTTACTTAAAAAATAATTAAAACTTCATTTGAGAAAACAAAACATTTATCGAAAGAAATCATGGGTCTTGGATAGATAGTGAATGGGTGTTTGTTGGGGTACCGATGTGAAGTTAATTTGGCATTCAATTTCTGGCCTGATATATTGACATGATGAAAAGATATATCTCTACCAAACTTAAAAAAAAAAATCTAAATAATAAAAATAAATTTAATTTCATAAATTTAATTTATAAATCTAAATCAAAATTTTCATATTATAAATTAAAAAAATAAATATAACAGATTATCTCTTATAATGAAATTTGATATATTATACAAATAAAATTCTTTCATTATTCCCATTTTGAATATAGTCTACTTTCAATGAGATATAAACTAAATTTAATTATTTTAATGTTCCCACCTTTAATTTATATTGTATGTAAATATAGAAAATGAAAGTTCTAAGATATTTCGTTTGTGTTATATTTATTTTAATAATAATAAAAATAATAAATTTATTTATTATAATAAATTATAATTAATAATTATATATATTTAAAAATATTTTTTAAAACAAAAGGTTTTGTTGCAATGAAGTTACTGAATTATTTGATATAGCTGTAATTATTCAAAAGATAAATATCAAAATATTTTTTGAATTAATGTATTTTTATTACAAATTTAGGTAATAGTGCACAAAAATATTTAAAATTTAATCCCGCTTAAATATGTAATATTTCTAAAATTCTAGTATAAAAAATATATAAATAGGATTAGAAATTTTTACGTAATTCTACTAGTATGTAATATTCTCAATCACTTTATTCCATATTTCTTAATCATTATTGATAAAAAACATAATAATAAATAAAGTAACATTAGAAAAGGAATAAAGTCACATAATGTAATAATCATCATGAATACATACAATATAAACTCCCCGTTGTAACTTTAAACTATTATCACTACTCATTTAATTAGGTTATTTAATCACATATTTGATGATAAAGCTAACATTATGTAAGGAAGCAACATCATTAGAAATTGGAGAAATAATAGGCAAAAGACCACATCAATGAGCATCAATGTACCTGAAACCCTAAGGGAAAAAAACCAATAAATGCTTATTTTATTAAATGTTTTGTGAGGGTGTGTTCACCCTCAATTTCAATGGTAGTAAGGGAATCCACCCCTTTAATTCATTGTTAAAAATCTTAGCAAATAAATAATAATTCAAACATTCATCTAAGCCATTACATTAATCATGATATCATTTACCCTAACACTCTTCTAACACTCAAGGGTTCTGGGTGGTTCCTTGCAATAGATCATCCCATAGTTGAGGATTTTCAATCCGCATGGACCATTAGTTCATTTTTGTCATATGAAGAATCCCATCTTTATAATTCCATAATCTTATAATGATTATATAAAATATTTATCAAACCAATAATAAATCTTACTAGTTATACTTCAAACATCTTTTCATGCAAAAGAAGTAAATAAATGTATATAAAGTATCGAGACATGCCTCTTTTATTGACAATTTGGCTACATGTATTTACCTAGAAAGCACATAACTACCAAAACATGTATGGTTTGTATTTACATGGTTAGTGACAAGTGTCTAATCATCCAAATCTCACATGTTTAAAGTGAAGCATAAAGATTACCGAGGCATGTCGATTATCCTCCCTACTTCACATGTATCTATGAGAAAGGAAAATAGTTATATTATACTTTTTCACACAAGAACATGGTAATAATTTAAAGAACCTCCAAGGATTGATCACAACTCTTCTACAAAAAGGAAGAGGGAAATCTTTCCAGAGATAAACACCTCACTAATAGCTATTTCCCTTGCCCAAAATATATTGTTTTCCAAAAGGCAGAGGAACCACCCTAACCACCAAGTATTTTAAAATAAGCTTACATATTGCAGTATTTTTCATATAAATTCATATTCTTCTTCCAAATAAATGAATTTAATAACTATTATCTCGATGCATGTAACCATATTATTTTTTCCAAATGAAGCTAAATAATTTGTATAATTATTATTCTTCCGTATATGAAATACATGGCTTTTTTCTAAGAAAATTTGACACAAGAACTATTACTGCATACCAACACATAATATTTTCAAGAAACTGCATGAGTTCTTTCCCTTGTATGTGCAAGATTCATATGCAACTTGAAGAAAATAACCTTGAGATCCTATCATTTCGTGCATACACCATGCAATCTCTAGAAATTAATCTTGACTCTATCATTTCATGTACAACAATTCATGTAACCCATCAAGAAATAATATGGTTACTTATATTTTATGCAAAATATTCAGTATGCGTTATTTTCCAAAAAATTAGCATAATTATCTCATACAATATTTCCAAGAGAATAATGTGGCTAATATTTTATGCAAAACGTGACACTCATATGCACCCCCTTTCAATAAAATGGATACTTTTCTTTAAATGCAAAATTTTGTATGAAATCTCTTCTTTCAAAGAAGAATAACATGAATACCTATCTCTTATGTGTAATATCAATGAATTCCTACACGTATCTCTCATTTCCAAGCCTTTTAATTATTCTCCTCTATCGGACAAGGCTCCATTGTCATCATGTATAGATTCACAAAATATTAATGGAGATTTTTTCTTTTTCTTCGTAAATTATATTATTGTCACTCCTCCATTGATTTGGATGCCCTTATTAGTGTTGGCTAGATTCCTATGAAGTGTGTTTACACAGATATAATGCACATAATTACTTTCCTTAATAATAACGTACAATCCTCTAAGAAAACATGTTTACACGAAATGTTCAAGTACTCCACCTATAATGAGAATATCCTACGATGTCACCATTTCCATCCAAACATTTAAATATGTTTGAATCTCATCTCCTGCCAACGTAACGGCATGTGGAGTAACAAACAATTGAACTCAAAATGTAACTCAGGCTAGTGGTGTGACAAGGGAACACTCTTCATTCACGAATTTAGAAGTACGAAGTGAAGAGACTATTGATCAAAGACAGTCCATCTTCAAGGTAAATATTGAACGCTAAATTAAGGAGAAGATTGCAGATGCTTTTAAAGCATCCTTTACTACCATCAACAGAATCCCCAAGAAAACAAGTAGCAGTGCAGGATTACTCGCGTGTAGTTGCAACCGTACTAAATCATAGCTACTTTGATGTTAAACATATAATAAATTAATAATATTTATGAACGTCGTAATGTAGTTATAGGGATATTAATTTCTGTATACAATATTGTCCTCAATGTTTATCCTACACACCAATGCTCTCCCGCCTCAACTATTACAATTTTTATTTTATTTATTTTACATTTATCTCTAGTCATGATAGCTTGAAATCTATTAACAATCAAAAGGGGATCCTTCCCCTTCAAAAATCAATAATTGATTTTAGCAAATACCAAGAAAAATAATAATTTTTATCAATATTCATAAATATTTTCAACTACGAAGAATATTCAATTTTTACTTCCAACCCTTCAACTATTGTAAAAGTAAAACAATGTCTTCACAAACAACAAGTTCTTATGTGCTAGTATTCTTAGAAACCATGACCATTCCATACAATATTTTAATTATAGGCATTATCATTAGAAAAATGGTGAAAGGGAGCTATTAACCCAACAACAAGCACCTTGGGTGGTTTAAAAACTCCATGCCAAGCACCCTATGGCGTAGACAATAACATATCCAAGTTATATTCTCAACAACATAATCACATTATTTTTATTCACAACATTTTCTAACTAATGATATTCACAATATTTTTAACTATCAATCATTTATCATAGTAATTTATAAGTACTCACAGAGCACCTAGCTCTTTAATCATCGAAGGTGATCAAACAGTCATAAATTTCGACAAGTTCATGTCATCTTAGCCCCTTGCTAAAGACATCCACAACAATGGTAATACAATAGAGGTGAAATCCACTTTCATTAGCTCTTCTTTGAGCACTAGACTCATTTCCCGTCACATCGACATACAATTTTAAGAAATATAATTTAGAAAAAATTCATTTCCGTAATACATCACTTATCAAGTTATTTACCTGGTCTACCATGAAAACCATAGTGAAAATAATTTTCTAACCAATGAGAAAATAACATTTACCTGCTATTGGTTGTGTTAAAAAGTCACAATAAATGTGTCTAATTTTATTTTTCCTTAATTAAATTGGACAATAAAATGTATCTTATCTCATAATCACTTGTAATAGTTAACCGAGTGTGATAAACTCATGCGTAGTTTCCATGAATTTGAGGTTGAGGTGGTTGGTGAGGCATGCGTAGTGATTCTATGAGTTATTAAGTCCAAGCGGCTAGTGCATTAGTTTAATGCATGAGAAACCGCTAACTCAATTGAGTTAGAATCAATTTAACTAGTTGTAAATCACATGGCACTAGTGATATACCAACAAATTTTCAACCATATTGGGTTCAGCAATGATTCATGAATTACATTTATTATTAATAGTTGCATGTATACGGCCTAGTGGAGACCCATGGAACAAGAGAGTGTTGGAAGGATACAACTATCATTTGGGACAGTCACCGACATGCAAAAGAAAGACCCATGATTTCCCGCAGAATTGCACGCTTTGAAGGTTAAAATTCCAAATAATATGGATTTCATTCCCACATGAATTGTGCAAAGAAAATTGAGTAGGAGTTGAAAATTGGCTAAGTGTTGGCCAATTTCGTCCGCATCTTGCATAGTTGGGAGAGTGTGAGACTCGTGAGAAGAGTGCATTCAGTCTGTCATGATTCCTTGTTAATATACACAATAGAAGGTAGAGGGGTTTTGCGTGATTGATTTGGAAATATTTGTGGTGTGGTTTGTTTTGCTTCTTTATTTACTCTCTGTTGTGATTGGTGATCATGTTTATTTTCCACCACTAGAAGGATTCAATATATTTCTAATATTCCTTTTTAGGAATTTCAAACAAAATATTCCACTAAATGAGGACATGTATACGAACCGTGCAAGAATAACGTTATTTTGTGGATTTGACCTTCAAAATATGTTGTTTTTAGCTTAAGAGTGGAATGGCATCGAAATAAACAACCCTAGCTTACATTAAACAATATTCAATAACCAATGTGCCAAAAGCATCAAAATCCCGCATTTACAAATAGAAATGCTGAGGCAGCAACAACGTTATTCTTATGATGTAAACTACAACAATAGATGAAATACCATATATCTGGAGCTTTCATTCATTATAAGACCAGAAATGGGAGGATTGACCGTTTTTTACAACACATTGGAACTCCCGTAAGGTTTCCGACAAAATAGCAAATGCCACAAGATACAACACTACATAAAATAATGTCGTACCCAAAGAACTCACAAAAATATCTGAAAGTATGTCAACAAGAGATACAATATAAGAGCCAGCTCAAGGTCTCCTCAATAGAACCCCTGAGTGAAAATCACCTCTCCCAAAAATAAGCAAAATAGATAGATACAACACAATGCCTATTACAACTATCAAGAAATAATGCATTCCCGGGAGAGTGAATGCAGACCGCTGCGTTTATATTTATTTCAAGATGAAGGCTTTTGCCGAGAATGGAACTCAAGACCTCCTCCTGACCTCCCAATCAATTAAAGAATGGTGAAACTAGAATTCTTCATGATGAGAACTTCTTTAACTAAACAAAGGTAACTGGCTGTACCGAAGCTTGCAATCACCATAGAATCGGAACAAGAAGTGCTTTAACGAATGAATTCTTTGCCTTATTCCTTCCTTTATCCCAAGTGAGCTCCTTCATCCCGACCCCCACTCATTGGTGATGTAGCTTTGAGAAGTCTCCTTCTTCAAACTGCTACGTCTAGTGGCTTCTCTCTCTCCGTGACAAAGCATTGTTGGACTACTAACGAGACGCCCTCCTCGCTTTTGCTCCCCTTCGTCAACTTGAGGCTTTATTTTATCCCTACCTCAGTCCCATTTCAATAATCGGGATATATTTTATTGTGTTTCTTACTTTATTTTAAAATACAAGTAATTATAATATTCCAAATAGAAAATGGCTAATTTGGGAACATTATAATTTCTTTTAGGAAGACGATGTAGATCGCATTGAATCCATTGATATACATATTATTTTGGTTAATTTATACATGGTATTAGAGCGTGTTAGAAATCATTATAGGTATATAATTGAGTTGAAGCGTGAATTAGCATTCGAATTTGCAAAAATACTTTGGTGCGAGATTCTTCAATGTGCTATGGCTTTAAAGGATTGAAATTAATGTGCACTCATGTGGCACCTAGTTATATTGCATGGAAAGACATGATGGAGATAGTTCTAGTGACACGGGTTGAAATAATTCATTGATAATGAAATTCTGCTCGTAAAGTATTCCTCTCTCTGATGCTTGGCAAAGGTTGCAAAGGCAAGGAGGATCTTGTTTAGAGGGAAGTACGAGACCACATTGTTCCCAAGTCTCCATGGAAAACGAATCCATATGAAATGTGGAAGGCTTTGAAAGATCGCTTCGTATAAGGGACTACGAAAATCGGGCACCGAAGGACAAGCTCAAGAAAATCAAACAAATGAGAAAGCTGACAATTATTCGAAATATTAACCAAGTGTTTTTCAAATGTCAAGATGAGCTTGGGAGTGTTAGAATGCGATTGGAGAGGAGGAATGGTCATGAGCTGTCTTTCTCTAGGCCTTCCAAAGAGTTGGCATAGTTACTCTGTGACTTTGCTTAATGGCAGGGAGAAGTTACCAGATTGGGAGTACCATTTGGTCAGATTTGGCAAGAAGAATTTAGGCAGAATACTGTGGATGGATCCTCATCTATGACAAGATGATGAGGAAAAATTTTATCTTTGATGGCAAGGAAAATAAGGTGAAGCAAAAGTAAATCCTATTCCAAATCCATAGAGTGGCAAAGAAGGTAAAGTGAGGTCTGTTAGATGAAATACCGTCATGAGCAGGAAATTATGCCACTAATTTTCTCATGGAAGAAGAAGAAAAGAAGGTCAGATCTATAGCCGGTGAGGCTTCGTCTCGTAATTTGAGTTGACCTTCGTCATCGCATGCATGGTATCTATGTGATGGAATTAGTGTAGTACTTGGATAGTGGTATATTTCATTATTATCTGAGACAAAGAACTTTTCAAATAGCTTGAGGAGAAGGATATCCATATGCATATTGAAATGGGTGATGAAAAGAGTTATAGTGCTACCAGATTCAGACAATTACTTTTCTAGAGACAAAATAAGGAACCCTTCTTATTAAAATAATGGCATGTACCAAGATTGAAAAAGAATTTAATTTCAAACTTGCTATGTTGAGGATAGAGGTTATGATGTGGTTTTTTAGTGAAAGGAAGCATTCTTCATCCCAAAGCCACAGAGAAGCCAAAGAAGATTGGATTCGTGTGAATAATCTCTACAAAATTGATGTAGATGGTTGCACAACATTGGAGGCAGTAAAGTAAGGCAAAGTGGTGAGCCGAGATGAGGGCAGAGTACAAGAGATTGGGCCATCTACAACATCGATCTTGAAAGGTCATGCAATGATTTTCGTCTTCCAAAGGGTACTTTATGCGTATAAACACACAACATGCAGATGTGCTGGGGGGAAAAAAAAAAAAAGCCAGGCTATCTTACTATAGAAGGAGAACCTAGAAGGGAACTTAGTGAAAGAGTTCACTCATGATGTGGGTGACCATTCTTCAACTTAGACAACAAAGCACATGTATTATGTGATTCGAAGTTGATGATTTTTTTAGAAAGTGTTTGATTTACTTCATGTAATAGAAATATCGATGTTCTCAAATTTTGTGAGTTCAAAAGAACTAGAAGGTTGAGAAAGACACGAGGGAAGCATGTGAAGGCTATGAGGAGTGAAAATGGTGGTAAGTACATATCCAGCTGAATTCAAGCACTTCGTAGCAAGAATGCATTCAAAGGCAGAGTTGATTATACCATGCAACCCATAATAGAATGCAGTCGCAAAAGAAAGAATAGAACAATTGTGGGTGTAGCATGAAACATGTTGCATGATCGTACTACTGCTGTATCACAGTAGGCATGCAACACAATGGTATTTGAATCAGAACTCATTAGATACATCACTTGGAATGAGTACCACCAGAGGAGGCTTTTTTGCAAGAAACCCGATGTTTCATGAGCTGAAATTTTCAAGCTCAATTGCTCATTGCCATGACTAAAGATTCCAGAAAGAATTTTAACCAAATAATCGAGATTGGGATATTTTTGGGTACACTGGAGCCCCCAAAACTATCGTATTTCCAAATATCATAATGACTATTGTGATACGGGGAGAAAATTCTGATAAGAGAAAGTCTCCGCAATTTTCCTTTGAGAGGGAGCTTGATTTGTGCAGTGTGAGGAAATTTGTTCCAAAGGATGAACTCAAGATGTGGAAGAAACGAGGCTGTGTAGAGGATCATGGAGTGGAAGAAAACACTGTAGGAGCCATCCACTGCATGGTGGAAGGAACAAAAAAGCTAATGGATGAAGAATGATACATGTAACACAGTAGGAGCACCTACTTCACTGCAAAATGAGAATTTCCTGCATGTTTATTGATACATGGCTCTTATGAGAAAGTGTATCAGATAGAACTATCCCTCTTTTGAGGAAGAAGCAGCAACCACCTGGGTTGACGCCATGAAGCGAGGAGTATGACTCCATCATTAAGAACAATGCATGGGAAGTTGTCCCAAGACCAGAGGGCAACTACTGATTGATCTAGAGCTGCATCTATAAGGTGAAGCGTGTGTGGCATATGTGGAGTGTGGAGAAGTACAAGGCTATATTTGTAGCTCGTGGATTCTCACAAGTTGATGGGATTAACTATGAGGGATACTTTGCGCTAGTTGAGAGGCATCTATCAGACAGATTCATCCTGTGCACTCGCAGATAGATGGGGTGGCGTATACACGATGGATGTGAAGACCGTGTTTCTAAATGGTTCTTAAATGAGGAAGGAGTGTACATAGGCAGCTTTGGTTGTTTTGAGACCTTGACAACAGGCCGCCGTATGTGTGCGTAATTGGAAGAGATAGGCCCCATGGGGCCGAAGTAAGCACCTCATGCTTGGTACACCAAGATTGATAACTATTTCACGGGGTTGGGCTTCACGAAGAGGAGGCAGATGGTGTCGTACTCGTATCAGTAGCTTCTATTTTTGCAGCTCTTGATTATCGATTTTATGTTGATGATCAACTCTGATGTGATGAGTGCAAATTTCATAACTTCTTGAAAAGAGGATTCGGGTAAGAGAGTTTGAGATGAAGGATATATGTTCCCTCATCATTTCAATGGTTTGGAGATACAAGCCGTGATGATGGGAGATATTTCAAGTTGGGCAGGTACAAAGAGATTATGAGAAAGTTGCATATGGAGAGCTGTAGTAAACCCATGGAGACTTCATGAAACCAGAGTGAAGGAGGATGCTACTTCAGTGAGGTAGTGACACCATTGTTTAGAGTTGTGGGTTCATTATGATGTACATAGAAATACTGCATCATACATTTTCTACGTAGTTAACTGTACCGAGTCGTTTTGCTAGATGACTCAAGCTCTTGAAAGGCGGGGAAGCATGTCTTGAGATATCTTTAGGGTACTACAAAGTATGGATTATGGTATAGACAGATAGAGGGAGTTAGAAGCCTTCAAGGGCTTCACCGATAGATGGAAGGCAAATTCACCCATTGTGAAGTAATTTCCACACAATAGAGGGATCTTCAACATAATTTAAAACAGCTTCTTTAGTACATCAAGAAGGCAGATCCGTGGCACTTAGTTAAGTCAGACATAGTAGACAGTGTGTGCCAGCTGCCGTACATGCCACAGGCCATCTCACAGAAGATTCTGCTGTCGGGTCATCGCTGGGATCCGAGGCGGGATACATTGTGATAAAGATAGTATCGCTTAAACTCTCGTGCTAACTGCATATTCCATGACAGTCCAAGCATATATAACCTGTACCACCATCTCGTAGATTATGTTCAAAGACACATTGCAGCATTTTGAAAAGGTTTCCCAAAGAGGATCAGATGTGATATTCAATTAAGTGCACCATGGGGAGAAAATTCTAATGTAGAGGCAAGATTGGGGTATGTAGCCGTAATCCCTTCTTCGTTGAGATGGAGTGTTGGAAAGCTAACAAGAAATGTGTGTCTAACTTAATTTTCCTTATTAAATTGACAAATGTAATCTTATCTCATAATCACTTGTAATAGTTAACTGAGTGTGATAAACTCAAGAATATAATTTGCTTGAGGGTGGCTAAGAGGCAATGTAGATGATTCATTAGTTATTGAGTCCAAGTTAAAATAGTACTAGTTTAATGCATGAGAAATCAATTAACTCAATTAATTGAGTTAAAATCAATTTAACTAATTGTAACTCCGTTTGTTGCACTAATGAGAGGTAAATTCAATTAAATCGGATTTAATTCACAAGCAATGATATGTCATGTAACTAATGATTTACTATTATTTAGCATGCTAGCCCAAAGGATATCAGCTTGAGATGGAGGTTAAAGGGATGTTTAACTATCAATTAGAAGTATTTAGTAGATGCCTGCATGCAATAAAACACCCATAGATTCCACAGATCATTTCTACGCTTTGAAGGCTGAAATTGAAGAAGAATAGGATTGCATTCCACATGAATTGCACAACAAAGGCAAAGTTGAGTAGAGGCTCAAAATTGGCTAAGTGTTGGTCAAGTTTGTCCGGACGTTGGTGAGATATTTGTAGAGTGTGAGACTCTTAAGGAGAAGAGTGCATTGTAATTCTTTCCAGATCTCATGGTGAATATACAATATAATATAAAGGAGTTTTGAGTAAGTTTTCCTTAGAAAATATATGTGTTGTGGTTTGATTTTGCTTTTATTTACATGTTGTGATTGGCGACCGTGTTTATTTTCCACTAATTGGTGTATATCCATATCTTGCTTAGGAATATTAATGATCGTATTGAATCCATTTGATATATTCACTTCTACACATTGAGCCAATTTCCACATCCATATACACTTGATAGTGACTACACTAATTCAAACACATGATTCCTCTTGAAGCATCCTCTTCTTATTCGTCTGACAGCCATCATGTCTTGAGGAATTTAGAGCTCAACAACCGTCCATTTGGGCCTTTCCACGGATTCCAAAACCAATACAATTGCCTCATGAATTACCCTCTCAACATCTTGGCCAACCTTTTTCCTAACAGATATCATCTATCTCTAGGGAGGTAGAAATCCAAGAGAAAATTTCTCTTTCCCATGTTTCTCCTTTGGGCCTCTCAATCATCTCGCAATTTTATGGAAGGTGAAATTCTCTTTAGCATATTTTTCCAATCGTAATTACATAATTGACTATATGCACATTAACGTAAAACAAAATGAAAATTTATGTACATCATGTATCCATACCTCCACCTTCAACATGGGCCTCATAGCTCATATAAATTAAATTTGGACAGAAATCATGACCGGAATCTCATGAGTACGAGTGTTATTCTTTTCTAAAATTTCTACATAATCATCAACATGTGAAATCTGTAAAAATATTACTATGTCTTCTATGCACAAATACGTATATCATAATGGTAAACATTATACATGTTGCAAATCACATTACAATATTTACCCTTCACGGTAGTCTATTTTAGTACTACGTTATTGGAATCTTAGTGACGCTATTATGTTGCTATTGCCACCTCATTAACTAAAATAGAAAAATTAGCTCATGCATATGCTTATAAAAACCATACCTTCTACAAAACATTTTGTTAATTCTCACTTTCTGTACATGCATAAATGTTCTCAATATTTCAACAAGATATTGTATTGTTGATTTTCATAAACCATTTTCATGTATTAAATTATGCAAAAAAAATATGAAACATTTTCTAGATTGCATCCATGAACTTAAAATAAATTTTCCATGAAATACTTCCATAAAGTTTTCCATGAAGGGAATACACTTCAAAAGATAACCATTCTAATCCAAGCCGCTGAAATTCATCATAGTTCTAATTCATGCAAAATGACATTTAACTTATGCATATGTATCTAATCAATAGTTATTATGCAACATTGCTAAATTTAAGTCAATTACCCATAATTTTTGGGTAAAAATATGCGTAATGCCATGATAGCAAATGACATTCAATTTTGTTTAACAATGTCAATGAAGACACAACATATCCAATAACATAATGGATTACTGAACCGATTAGGTTATGTAGTTTCATCAGATTTTAATAAATGATATATCTTTAAAGGAAGGAGATTAACATATTTGTTTAGATGTATGATGGAACAGCTTTAACAATAATATCATTGAATCATCAATCAGAGCGCATTTAAGCCATCAAACAAAGCAATTCAACATATTTGATTACTACTAGTTTTATTGAATAATATTGCCTTCCCTCATCCACCAATTATCATTTATAAGTTTGTAAATCCACAACCCTTTTCCTAATTTCTATTTTTATTGACATAATAATGTACTACTAAATCGGCATTTTTTAAAGAGACATTGTTGTTCCTGATCTAGGCTCTTTAGGCATTCAAGAACTTGCTGCACGCATGCATTTGTTAAACAAATATCCACTTGTTGTAATCATCATAGGTTTTCTTTATTGGCGTATAAAATCCTACAAGTGTAAGATTTTCATCAAATAATAATGGTAATTGATCATTTAATTGAGTGTCAATAAAAATATGGTAACAATTTAGAACTAATTCAAACCCAATTCAAATGACTTATTATCACCATTAACAATTCATCAATCAAATTGTTTACTACTGTAATGAAGTGAATTCAATTAAGAACTAAATGATGCATATTCCAATATATTAGTTTCCGGTTATTAACCATTCATTCAACGTATATTACATCGAAATTACCAAGAATGATGTCATGAAATACTAACGTTGGCAGTAGTGCAATATACGATAATCAATGCTACCAACTATCATAACTTAAATGAAAATCCATGACAAGACACCATCGACAATTAACTATCATGCTCAAGGATTCAGCCTACTTGAATCATTTTTTATCTTCTTAAGATTCAAAGGGGTTCTTTCAATGTCTTTTAAAAGAGTATGTTTTTCTCTCAGTAGATGTATTAACTACTCATTATAGCGATTCTTTCTCTATAACAAATCAATACATTCATTCTTTTTCTTAAGTACAGAATACATAGTTCCGTAATTTTCTTTAATTCGTCAGCATTACTATGCATGGTAAAGGTTGCAGTAGTTAGTCCACACTTTCACTAATCACAGAACAGTCTTTCGAAATTATTCATGATTTATTACAAAACAATACGAAACAAAAATTTCTTATTGTATTTTATCCGCATAAAGACTAAAATACCATGAGCTACAATTACTCCTTTCTTAAAGTAAACATTAACACTTATTATTCTCTAGCTGTGGTTATTATTAACACCTTTTGTAGTATTTCCTATCAAATGCAATATATTTCTACATTCTCATGTAATTTTGCCGTTGTCATACTCAACTTATACCAATAACATCATACCTCTATTCCTTGTTCTTACATAACCTAAAAAAGGTGACAATAGTGTAACCTTTGCTCGATACCATTTGTACATCCCCTAGTAAACCTAGCGTAAATTACATAGTATTAAGAAATTTCTACTGTAAATTTACTAACATGTAAAATTCCCAACCACTTATTTCATATTCCTTAATTGAATATTAGATAAAAACATCATCATCTCATAAAGTAAATTTATAAATGAAAATAAATATGTCACATAATGAAACAATTTTTTTTATAGTATATTAACTTAAAGCTCCTTTGTAACCTTACATCATTATCTAATCATTTCAATTAGTTCTAGTTAATCACATATCTGATCATGATGCCGTTGTCAACATCATGTAAGGAAGCAAATAATGCATCCATCAATGGATACCGATATACTTTAGAAACTCCCTAAGGGAAAACTTGTGAAAATTTATTTTATTAAATATTTCACTGAGTGTTCTTACTCATTCACTCAATGGTAAAGGAATTCATCCGATCATAAAATTTTTACAAGGAAAAATTATCTTAAATTCAACATAACTATCTAGAAGTTATTATATTAATCATGGAGGATTTATCACCTCTACAATTCCTCGAACACTATGTCTTTGTGGCCTCGTTGGTTCCCCGTAATAGAACATCCTTCATTTGACATCCCCTCAATTCGCATGGAACATTATTTCATTGCCTGCCATAATTTTAAACATAATCCATTCTTCATATAAGTCATAATATTTTTTCCGCAATTAATAATTTGAAAACTTTGACATCATAGATTATATGTATGTTATTACCTAAACCAATAAATAAATACGTTGAAGTTATACTTCAAACTTTTCATGTGCAGTAATAAAATCAGTATGTTATAGCATCGAGATGTTCTTTGCTTCTATGGTGACCACACATGCATTAATTAAAATTACATACTTAAAATATGTTTATTTGTTCTTATGTTGATGTTATATGAAAATGGTATATCCATCCAAAATATCAAATGCATAAAGTAAAATATATAAAAATACTGAATAATATTTTTCCACTATCCTTACTTCACATGTATCATGAGAGTGAAATAATTTATAATGACAGTTTACAAGAACATGGTAATAATTAAGAAACTCCAATGTTGGTCACATTCAAGTAAGAAGAGAAATTTTTTCCAAATATAAACACCTCATTAACTCGTTATTTCCTTTGCACAAATATATCTTTTCCAAAATAACAACCACTATAACCACCGTATTTTTAAAGAAACTAGCACTCTTGTGATCTTATACATGTAAATTCATATTCCTCTTCCAAAATAACAATAAATTAGTACAATAACTATTATATTGATGCAGCTGTAAACACTACTATTTTTCCAAAGGAAGCTAACACCATAGCTATTATTCTTCTCGCATATGAACACATATTCTTCTCAAGAAATTTAACACAATTTAGTCATTACTTATGTATATTATGCAAGGTACGAACACATAATATTTTCAAGAAACGAGAAAGTATTGAGTTCTTATCCCCTATATGCACAATAATGATATGTAACTTTTAAAGAAAAATAACCTTGATTATTACCATTCCATGCATAAGAATTCACATGTAAGTTTTCAAGAAAATAATCTAGACTCTTATCATCTCATGCAAAATAATTGCTACTTATATTTTAATGAGTACATGTAATATTTTGCAAATAATATGGTTACTTATATCTTATGCAAAAAATTCATACACTTTTCTGAAATATTACACAATTAATTTTTATCTTTACGATGCAATCTTTCCAAATATGTCAGAAGATGGATAATATTTTATTCCAATAATAATCATATTCACCCCTCCCTGTCCCTTTCATGAGAAAAGGATACTTTCTTTTATTTTAAATGAAAAAGATCCTAAGTATGCAATCTATTCTTTCAGGAATAAAATAATACTTATCTCATTCACAAGCATCCATGAATTCCTACGTGCATTTCTCATGTTTAAGCCTTTATTTATTCTTTGCAACACAAGGTCTAGCTTGTCATTTCTGTATAGATTCACACAAACATTAATGGAGATTTTTTTCAGATATATGCTACATTTTTCGATCCTCCATTGATTTGACTTTTTATTAGAATTGGTTGGATCCTTTAAGGAAGCATTTTTTACATGTTGTAATGCAAGGCATCACATTATTCAATAAGTATAATGTACAATCCTCTAAGAAAACATGATTAAATGCCAAAATGTGCAGGTACCTTAATTTATAAAATAATTAAATACCATATGATCTCATACTTCTCTATCCAAACAAGATAACATGGTTAATCTTCAACTCTAGCCAATGCAAATCCATGCGGAGTAACAAACAATTAGAACTAAACAGAACTCAGGAAGTTGGTGCAGCAGAACACTCATCACTCCAATTAAGAGAAGTATATGAAGAAAACATGACTCTAATGCAACCATCTTAAGGTAAATCTCGAATTTAATTATGAAGAGAAAATTTAAAATTCCTTTGTGCTACATCCCTTACTTACCAACCAAGCAACTGTATCCCCAAGAAAAATGAAACGAAATGAGCTATTATCAACAGTATTACAAATCGCATACTGAATTATAACTACTTCTGATGTTAAAATATAATATCTCTTTACGTGCATGGCACAAGGTTCCATTGTCCTTGCTCGTATAGACTACGATATGAAATTAATGGAGATTGTTTCCCAGATATATTTGTTGGGATCCTCTATTGATTTGATACCTTATTAGAGCTGGAATGGATCCTCCATGAATAATTCTTGCTGTTGAATGCACAAGTACTTATTATTCTGCTGGGTGAACGGCGTACAATCCTCTAAGAAAACACGATTGAACAAGGTACCAATTTAATAAGAATATTTACGATCTCAAGCTCGATCCAAACAAGATAACATGTTTGAAGATTTGCCCAGCTACGTGGAGTAACAAACAATTGAAATCCAAATGAAACCTGCGGGGAAGTTGGTGCAGTAGAAGCATCATCACCCACCAATCTAGAAGTATGAAGTAAGACAACGTGGACTTCTAATGCAACCATTCAAGGTAAATCTCGGAATTGAATTACAGAAGAGAACTTTTTAAAATTCCTTTTGTGCTACACTTAAGCTACTACCCGCCAACTGCATCCTCAAAGAAAAATGAAACGAAAAGAAATGGTTACTCTATGGTATCTGCAAATCATAGCATAAATCATAACTACTTCTGATGTTAAAAATATGTATTGAATTAATAATATTTTATGAATGTAAATGTAGTTATACGGGTATTACAAAATATATATGAGATTTTAGTGAAACTTCACTAGTTATTCGAAAATCAAAGTATAACACCACCAAAGTTTTCAAAATTTAACTGCTTGAACCTGCGAGATATCATTTTTTCGAAAGAATAATATGGTTGCATTACAATATAGTATATCAAGCTATTTTACCATGAAAGGGTTGAATTTAATATAGACGTTTTGAGGTGCATAGTTTATTATTTAGTTGAATGACTTTCATTTTGATATAACATATTTTTTTTGCGTGCCTTCATATAGAAGGATGATTTAGCATTTTAGTGTATAATTCCAATGCTTTTTAATAAGTATGTCGGATGTGCCAACATCATAATTTTAAAAAATATTTGTTTTCTTCATTTTTATTTAAATGTAGGCATGGGAAACAATGTGAATGTATATAAGAAATGAAGATTGTTATTTTTTATTTATTTAATTTTAATTTTAATTTATTTTACTATTTATGTTAAAAATGTTACGTAAGGGTTTTTTTAAATGATGAAGATAATCTAAATATATAATAAATCAAGGTTTGATATACTTTGTATATTTGGAGTGGTATGTATGAGTTCTTATAGACTCAAGAGGGATTATAAGTGCACTTCAGAGTAGATTTAGAGTTCTTCAAAGAATTCAGAAGCTAAGGCAATCTTCTATATAAAATTTGGGTTTCCTGAATCATTCCTAAGCTAACAATGGTGGAGGATTAATTGAATGTCATAGTATGATGTTAGGAATACTTCTAGAGATTATAGATAGAAACACCAATAGAATTAAAGTGACTTTAAGCCATTTATAGGAGGCAATATTTTATAATGTCCTCCATGTGAGAACAATCAAAAGATGGAATTATTATTCAAATAATGAAATTGATAAGTGGAGGATATAATCCTCAATGGTAAGGTTTATCCACAACCATTCTCATAATGAAACATGCCCAGCACTTCCCAATGGGATTGACATTAATGGAACATGCTCAACCAAGAACTTATGAGTGGAACATTATACAACTCCTGGGGTGACTATATGGAACCATTCCCACTTACTCACCTTAAATATATGTGGTACTACTTAAATTAAAGGACTCGTGTTACACATTCTTAGGGTGAGGCTATGGGAATATGGTGTGTCGGATTTCAATGGAAAACCATGTTCTTCCAATTTGTGTGTGCATGGTTTGTATTTAGTAATGTTTTTTTTTTCTAACTCAAGTAGGTATTTGATGTTGGGTGGGTGGATCCTCGGGGTTTGTTGAATTCATGGCCCACTTTTCCTTTACATTTCAAGAATCTCTTCTTTCCATGTTTCTAATGGTTCCTTTGCTTTTGCTTTTGTAAAACCCTTTTGGAAAATTCCCTCTTACAAATAATTGCATATCACATGGATTCAAATATAAAAGGCCGAGCTTGGAACATATATTAGAGCTTTGGGGGAGGTTGAAGTAGGAAGGGGAGGATATGTGGTTAAATATGAATAATGCAGATGAATGCAGTCTAATGGGGATGGCCATATGTTAAATTATGGTCACTAAAACAAAAAAAAGCACTATCCATACCGTTTTGGGAAAACTGAAGGGGGAAAGAGGGGAAGAAATGAATCGAGGAGAGTGGGCAGCAGTAGGACAACATGTCCACACACATGCAACAACCGAAGGTAATGATGGTATAAGAGAGACCAAAAGGGATAAGGCGTAAAAGAGGGGCACTCATATATGAGAGAGATTTAGAAAAAAGAAAGGGGAGAAATCCATGGGAGGAGGATGTGTGAGAGGTGATCCCAAGTGCAAAGAGGGGTATCTGCATACGCAGAGAGAGAGAGATTGAGGAAAGAAAGAGAGAAAATCCATGGAGGAGGGATGAAAGTAGATGAGCGGGGTAGCCACAAAGGAATCTCTCACCACGAAGGAAGAGGAAAAATATCTTAGAGAAGCATATGAAAAGAAAAGGAGAGTAAAATATTTCCTAGAGACACTTAGAGTCAGTTGTATACATGCAGAGATTTGGAGGCACCGGGTTCTCATTTATTTATTTGTTATGTGGAGACAGAGTGTACCCTGGACTATCGTTGGTGATTAAGGGGTAAAAATCACCTTGAGTACCCTTCCTCAAGCTATGAAATTCATACAATCCAGTAGAAAGATTGTTTTTGTAACTCGTGTAAATTGGGTGAGAGTTAGAGTCCCATAATCCTTACCTCCAGATTCCTTTATTTTTAGATAAGTGTTTCTACAAACTCTGCTATATGTAGAACTCTTGACTTGGTTATTGTATTATGAGTGCATCTTATGCCTTGTGTACCTTAGATTCCTAAATGGATTGTTGTGTCGCATAAATGCTATTGAATGTTTGAATTCCAAGAATAGGGATTTTATAAAACATGGATTGAATCCTTATGTGTATTTATATAAAGAAATGATTGATTCTGTGCCTTGGTAGCCTAGATGTGGGATTGAGACCTTGAATGGAACGTGTAGTTGGATCATCGTATTAATATGAGTCTAAAATAGTTTACATGCATTAAGTGTTTAATACTTGTTGAATATGAACATTAATAATGGACTTGATGATACTACTCAAAGTAAAATTCTTTGAAGAAATGTCAATTTGCCATGGTTGGAATACTGCAAGTCCCTACATTAACTGGCATAAATTATAGTTAAGGCATGCATGTATTTGAGTATGTGAATTGGTTATATTTTAGGTTTGGAGTAATTTCTCCAGCGTCTCTGAGGTTTGATAGAAGATCTTCTACAATAACTCGTTTTTTGTAATAATATTTACCACTAGGCCTTGGTCTATAAGTTATAATATTCCAAAGGGATAGCTTTGTTTTGTAAGATTACATGTATATATGGTTTGTACAGTTAGGCCAAGTCCCCATTTAAGCTGAAGGGATATTGCTTCTATTTTCATATATAGTGTATATGTATGTGAGGTTAGAATGACTTGAGGATGAATTTAAGTCCAAGAGAGATAACTCTTCATATTTATATACATATACAAATGTATATATATGATTGTGTGTGTCCAAGGTACAAGACAACTCCGAGAGTAATGTAATCTTAGGAGTATATATTGCAGCAGCTAGTTGTTATCAAGCCGAGAGAGATTATATCGTGTGCAAGGTGTGAGGCTACAGAGAAGGGGTTCAAGGAGCTATTTTATAGATCCGTATTTATGTCGGCACCATTGGGTAGAGGTCCCATTAAATATATATAATATCACCATGTTAGCATGGGGAAGGCTAGAAACCTTAAGTGCTAGAGGGTTAAACTAAATACTTACATATGCCCAAGGAATAGGCGCTATAACCGAGTGCTAGAGGGGAGGTGAACCGAGTTCCTTGAATTACAAGACATTGCAAACTTAATTTGTGGATGAACCCTTGAAGAATATGATGACATATCTCAAGAGGAGACAAGGTCCGGTTCTATCAAGATTTGTTTTAAATGTATCAGGCATGGTGTAGTGATCGAGAGCTTATTTATCCATCTTAACTCCGACAGAAAATCATGTTATTTTTAAATATAATTGATGTAACACTGGTGTGTCTTTAAAGGCTTCGAGGGACCCAAGAGTAAGTCTTGAAAGAGAGCAAGTCCAGAAAGGCATGATGAAGGAGGACATCACCCCAACATTTAGACTTAGTGATGTCACCTAAACCCCAACCCCGAGATTTCTAAAAGCATGGTAAAGGTCCGTAAATTTTTCTTTATGTGACATGGAAAATGGAGCCTAACCAAAGGGGACAAGTGCCATGTTGTATGGATGTGTTTGTTTATCATCCAAAGGGGGAGATCATAAAATACCTACTGTGTACATTGCTGATGTAACTCAATGATACTTATGCAGAATCACCACGGTAATTTTATGAGGAGCCTCGGTGAGAAACTTCTTAGCATTGGGGGGGGGGGGGGTGAGGGCGTTGGTGGAGCCGCAGCTTACTACGATAACCGCGGGTGCCCGACGATGCATGAAGGAGGGACCACCAAGGATCCGTGTAGCCCAAAGCTGCTCCCCAGTTTAGTTTCACCAAGGAGCTGCAGAAACTACCCAGATTATATTCCCAAGGTGATGCAATATCGACGACCCACACCCACTTACATTTCATATATGGTATGTCGTTAGATCACAGGCGATAGAAATGGACAAGTGTGTAACACGAGCATAAATAAATAAGAACCATGCAGCGATTTGCGGGTGTTGAGGTGATTATTTGACAGCGCCATGGGGGCTGGAACTTGTGGCAGTCAAGATAATGTGGAACTATCTGCAGACCTATCTTCAAATGGCCATATCTTTTTATTCCTGGGAGTCGAATGAGACATATTTTATAATTAAGTGAAAGGTCTCAACAAGAAAAGCTCAACCATGATACATCATTTTTTAAGTTCTTAGGTAGTGTAAATGATAAAAAAATAGACCCCACTTCATAACTAGACCTTGGGGCTCAAGCCATCATAGCAACTACTCTCTTACTCCTAGTAGGGGCTAGGGATAATAGGGTATGTTGCGCAGTGGTATAAAATCTACCAAAGTTAAACACTTGACCCTAATGAGCTATATCACAAAAGGGATGAACATTAAAGGTTTAATCATATAATATTGATAATTAAGTCGGGCCTCGTAAACACCCTCCCCACCCTAATCCGATGAGAGGTGTTTTCTTACAAATCCAATTTCCTTATATGGTTAGAGAGATGAGATAATAAAAAATTTCCATTTTTTTTTTGTTCATGAACACTACTGGCTATGTCATCTCACGAAACGTATTTTATGATATGTGAAATTTTAACATGATTTAAAATTAGGAGATCGTTGTTATGGAACTCTTGAGTTTCTAAATAAAATCCAATAACGCCACGTGATAGCTCGCCATGTGGTGTCTCATGGTCATCCTAGCTAGTCTCCCCACACCACTTGCGCAGTCTATTAGCAAATTCTCACCCATTCGAGGGTAGGTTCCACAACCTCATACAGGAACAAGGTTGTATATAAACACACACACACACACACACACACACACACACACACATCTCCCACCGATCTCGCTGTATCCTTACCAAGGAAACCTGAGTTACGATTCAAATCCCTATTTATGGTTAGAGAGCTACTGATGCTTTGATAACAACTTGAAATTTAGTGCATTGGGGACCAAACCTAACCTCAAACACATACAAATAATTACATGGGGCCGAACATCACCCAAGTTAGAGGTCAACTCCATTTCCTGCCACACTCCCATTGTTCCCTCTCGCATTAGTTTTGACACCAACTACTGCCATCCATCCCTCGAGTTGGCACGACCTAACCTAACTCTGTCGAAATAAAGAAAAGTTGAATCTTCCCCGTCTCTCGTTTCATGAGGACCTAGTCATGCCTCTAGTTTTCAGGTTGGAGGAAAGTAATAAAATGTAAACTCTTCAATTTAGGGGTGGCCTTTAATGTTTTATTTATTGAGTACGATCCTTCAAGGGACCTCCGGACATTCCATTTTATACTAGAGAAGATTGAATAAGGAAAACTAGATCATCCACCCAAACTTAATTCCACCCATGTCAAGACTCCGTTAGGCCAACCGAATAAGGTATACGAATAATATTATAGCAGTTACCTCTAAGGCCATGTCTATAAAGAGATCATTCTCAACAGAACATGCTCAAATCATGTCTGAAATGCTTTAACTAAGACTTGGGCTACAAGAGATATACTCCCTCTTGGATCTAGTGGTTCTCATAGATAAATTCCCTCCCACCCCATGCCATGTGCTCACGTGAACTGGACAAGCCTAGATTAATTATGGTGGTTCTATGAATAGCTCAATATCATGGTGTAAGAGTCTAGCTGCAGGAGCCACGGTTTTCTTTATGAGCATGTTCTAATACTATCCCTTCTGAGGGCCGACGATGAGGTTACTCCTCTCGGTCTACAACATACACCTCCAAAAATGCCACAAGGAGATCAAAAAATTCTAAATCATTAGGAATTCAATCCTAATCCACGGCATGTATGCAAACCATGGATATCAATATATAAATGATAATATTATAGCCCATAAACAAGTCATCTCCATGGAGACACTCCTGAATGGCCATACAACTAGATGTCAAAATGTAGAACTTTTTCTGTCATTCAGACCCTTGAAGAGCCTCCAACAATCATACTTCTCACCACGCTGTTACTCAATGCACAATTTAGAACTACTGTGTGAATACATATACACCTATTAATGTATTTTTCCTAGTAAGAAGTATAAAACCTGCCAAAGGGTTCTAAAACTAGTTAATAAAGACAAACATCTAAATACCCACTAATGGAGTGCCAATCGTGTTGAAAAACATGGCTATACCTACTATTCAAGAATGAGTTACCACCTCATCTCAACATTGGGATAACATATATAGGATGTGGCTCCTAGTCTTGAGAGATCCATCATCCATGCATACACAACAAATTATGTAACTTTATAGAAAATTTATAACATGAAATCAAGTCATACACCTCATGAGGGTCATGCTCTGTACAACATGAGTATGTTATTTATTTGGACCAAATAATTCAAAACATCATAGGATTTAACATCATAGATCAATAAGGATTCTAGTTGAAGCACTGTGAATAATGAAGAATAGAGAGGAAGAAATCCTCCACTCTTCCACACAATGAAAGAAATATTACAAGGGCTTTAAACCATCATAAGTACCGTAATGTAGTGTACCATTTCAAAGTACGTAATCATTATTATATTCATGACCCATATCAATACATAATATTCCAATGCATTTATGTCAACAATAAAGCAAAGATGTTAGTCATTCACGTAAAATTTAGAGTGTGTTACGTTTAGTACATTTGTATATACAACATTTCAACTTAATGCAAACATATAATGTTCATTATCACTACAATTATTAAGAACACTTACCTGGAATATTTTAGCAATTAGATTTTAGGACGATGACTTCCACCAACAGATACTGCAACAATCACACCCGAGCCATATTCCAAAGACTATGGACATGTTTCTCAAGGGCTGAGAAACAAACTCAGAAGTTTCCCCATAGAATCCAAAGATATTTTCCATTCTCCACCCTCCAATTGGGTTATATGCTAAATATAAGGGAAACTAGAGACTCATTGTCTCCACCTCTTTAGAATCCCAACACCATGGTTCCGGCCGCAACTCTGGGGACTCCGTAACCATATATCACATACAACAAGTAATCCATCTACAAGTACTCCATGAATTTTCCGAGGAACAATTCCTCTTCCCCAACCCTTGGCGTGATTTTCTGCCGACCCTACCATCTCCACCCTCGGTCAATAGGACTCTGAGAGGAAATTTTCCCCACCGAGAAGTGATTCCATCCTAGCTTCTCTTTCCAACTAAAATACATTCTTCTCGAGTGTTGTTCTTCCTCTAATACCAGACTCTTTCTTCCATCTAGTTCAACAATAATGGTAGTAGTAATAGCAGTGTCCTCCCACACTACCCTGCTTCTTCCCCTACATTTTCTCCTCGCTTTAATATTACAATGACTCCGATAGCCAAATATTTTGAAGCCAATGACAAGTGTGCCACACCTTCCTCTTTTGTTACTTTTCTGCTGTGACACAACTAACCGTCCATTTCCGTAGCCTCGGTATTCATTCGTAACGTTGCCACCTCGCATTTAATTTGGGGTCCTCTTCTTACTTTCATCTCCTTCCAAGAGGTTGCTACAGGTGTGCACTCTGCAGTGCCTCCATTAGGTTTAGAAATTCAGTCCTATTTGATATAAAACCAAACTTCAATGGTTGTCCCAAGGAACTGGTAGATTTAGATTCTCCTTGCTCAAGGAAATTACACCATCCCATGCAAGTAACCTCCTGAGCCTTTGAATTCATGTCCCATTATTCAACCCATTTTATGTAAACATTTACATTGTATATATGAGTGTGAGAAATTGTGCTTTCACAAATCCTTCCCTTTGGGGAATATTTGTCCTATTTTTCTTCATCCACATGAAAAGAAAAATACATTTTTAACAAACATAGATTGCCATGGATATTTATATGCATATATTTGTACAATATTTTAAAAATATAGAACACTTTGTTTCATTCCAAATAAAAAAGATATTTTACCCTCATGGAATCAACCATTTTCCAAGTGGATTTCTTGGGGTGCCTCAAGTATCAAGACTCGCACTTTGACTTGCTCTATTACTCGATCTTTGTTACGATGCTACTTTGATCTAGGATGCATAGTACCGACCGAAACTCTCCTTTCTAGTTACAATAGTTAGAATAGACCAATCAATCACAGACATAATTTTGAACATATCTTTTTAAATAAATAAACATGGAAAAGTCACATAATTTTACCGATGGAGGTAAGGATAGCCTATAGGCCACCGATCCAATCCTTCAAGGATCTGCAATAGGAATAATGAAGTGGTGTCATATTAGCATGTCCCAATTTCGAGGAATATTTTTGTAGGTTTAATACGTAAAGAATATAAGGTTCTCCAAACTTGAACTTTGCATCCGAAAAGTATGTGAATAGCTTTTCCGCCTATCATGTTCCATCTTTAAATTATGCTTGATGATCCAAATTTTCTCGCTCCATCTCCTTGAGCATATCAAAGCCCAATCAAGATATTTTTCAATATAGATCACTCCAAATGATAGGACTGCCAGAAGTTTTACCATATAGGGTGCCTGTACTGGGCTCATCCCTATGGATTCTGGTACCATTGTTGTATGAAAATTCTATAAGTGGAAGATACTCTTCCCACCTCCTGCTTATTAGCATCACATCATCTCGCATGTATTCAAGAATACTATTTATCCCTTCCATTTTCCCATTCGTTTATAGATGATGTTGTACTAAAATTCCAATTCTCTGTCCCCAAACCTACAAATATCCTCTTCCTTCCACCCTTTGAAGTGATTCTAAAATATCTATCTGTGTGATGATTTTCTTTTACATTCCATGCAAACTCAAAATATCCTTTATGAAATTTGAGCCAACTCACATGTTGAGTTGGTGGATTTAATCGCCACAAAGTGAGATCCTCGCTCAAATTTCAATTATCACCATAATTGCATCATTATTCCTAGAATTTCTTGTAAAATTGTAATGAAATCCATGGATATTATTTCACACTTCCATTCGAATAACTGGTTGGAAGAATGTTGGTAGGCTTAACTATATTAATTTACAAAGTATCTTGTATGTATCGAGTAACAAAACCAAACACTTTCTCTTAAAATTTGGTCAATAATATGTACAACCCAGTGGCCTAATGGTTGTGATAGTTTTGGTATCCTAATGGTTTTTGAGTATGGCTTACCATGAAACTCCTCACATTATGAGGTTTCTGAATTTATCATTAGTTGGTACATATATTTTTCCTTTGAATATAATTAAGCCATCATATGTGAGATGATATTCTATATGTAACACCTTCTCCTCCTACATTTACCCAAGTTTTCAATTCAGTCACATTTGGGTAAACATGTGACAAGAGGATATCACATGAGTGGATTCTAAACTCTAGGTCACAAGAAGGAAGTGAATCCCACGATAACACAACCAATATGGAATCCTCCATTTATTGTACTGGCTTAAACTCTGTGGAGCTTCTCTGTCCAACCCTTTCATGTGGAAACCCCTAAGACAACTCATCATTTGACTGAATCTAGATGCTTGATCGCCCCTGACAAGCTCGAAAAGTGATGGGAGGCCTTCTCATCATCTTCACAAAATAAAAAGCCAACGATCGTGAAATTCTTCAGCCTTGTAACAACGAACCAAGATTTCAGCCACTATAGGTCGTGTTCCCAGCCACTACCCTAACATCATGAAATCTTTAGAAATGAAAATAACATGGGGACAAAGATACTAATGGAAACATTGGTGCCAAATAGATTGATCTAAACCTCAATATATGATAAGATTTCGTCAACTATGTCACAAATATAATATACAAATATAAAATCATATTTGAGAATAGGGGTCTCATACTTATTTGAGTTTGAAAAGAAGCATTTAAAATTTTATCAAAATAGTTTCATTATGATCTATTAGGATATATATACATTAGACATTCATTTTATAATTGTGCTGTTGACAGAACCATACATCAAGTCTCGTCATAAAACAGAGCCCATAACCAACACACATGTAACCAATGAGAAATAACAAGACAGTAAAGCCATAAATCCACATATCAATCAGTACATTTACAACAGAAATTGCATAGGGGAAGCCTTTATTAATGAATAAAATCCACCCAGGTTGAGATTGCCTAGAACTACCCCACCATAGATCGTCGTAACCAAATATTTATTTCGATCTAATCAAATTTCATGGCTATATTCCAAAGGAATGGACCAAAACCAAAGCAAAATCAAAGATTCCCCGGGGCTTTGCTTAACTCTCACCCAAATCACTAGCCCTAAGCAAGCATGGATGCCACCGCATTTCTCCACCAGCACCTTCCAGGTAATGTCTCCATCGCCTCCTAGTTCTAGGTCAATCGCATATCCCACTGCTCCACTTGGCCAATAATTCCTAGGCCTAATTGAGATGCCACTTCAAAGATTTATCGATATCCCACCATACACCTATCGAGATTCCTAGGGCCCCGATCAAGGCACACACCTCTAGGATTTACCGTATATCCTTATTATTACTAGTCAAGGATTCCTAGACTACCGAGGCACAGAATAAGGTCACATCCCACCGGTTCAAGTGATTCCTAATCATGTTTTTCTGCAGACCACCTTACTCAATTTCAAAACCATCTTGCAATCTAGCTCAACCATATATAAGAGAACCCATCACATCATGGCTATTCGAAATGGAAGGAAGTAGATGAAGGAACATTGTCACACTTGGAAAATCCCAAGGCTTCACTATTTTCAAGAGAAACTAAAACACACACATGCGTGTACCATGCATGCCAAATACACAAGAACACACATGAAAATCAGTACCTTACAAGTAACCCATTGTAAATCGCTTAGATCCCGCTCTTCCTTGCTCACTTTTGCTTTCTTCTTTCCTTCTTTTTCTTCCTTTTGAATTTTCTTGATCCAGTCCTATAGTGTTCAAGAAAACTTTTCTAAGCTGCTCAGAGTGAGAGACAGAATAGATAGAGTCTGGGTGTAAAACTAAACTAATAAAGAAAAATTAACCATCCTCAAAAACCTTAATAATGAGGCCCCACCAAGATCTAATTTCCACAAGATTTTGTTTCATTTCCTCCTCACTTCAACTCCGTGGACTTTAAAGCACTTATTTTCCTCTATTTTCCATTATTTTCAGTAAATAAATGCCAATTAATGCCTACTTTCTCCTTCCTTCAAAATAATTTGCCATTTCCTTTCCAATTTCTCTTAGCGATAATAAACCAACGCTACCACCCACACTAAATTGTTTTTCCTAACATTCAACTTTCATAATATGTCCCATGACCATGGTGATTATTTTTACTATTAACTTTATTTATGTATTTTAATTAGGGATGTTACATCATCCTCACCATTTGTTGCATTTTTTTCCTTCATTTTCGAGATTTTTCACTATGCGATCCTTCCTCGTATTCCTTGTACCCGCCCAATTCATAAGAGCTTATGGTTTCTAGGTGATTCAATTGAATCCCTGAGTGCATCAACGTTTCTATTCTATTTTTCTTTGATATAATTAATCTCAAAATCAAATTCATTAAGTGTGGTCAACCACCTAGATTATCTGTATCTCAACTTAGGTTGATCAAACAAAAATTTGAGTCCATTATGAACTTCATGAGCATGAATCTTCTCTCGTCGAGGATAATTCCTCCACATCTTTAATGCATGAATATTGGTAGCTAAATTCAGGGTCACAAGTCACATAATTTACTTGCTGCTCTATTAAATTTTCGTAACTCGTAGGAAAACTACTTTCCTCCTTGAATAAGGATTCCATCATCCCTTCCTTGTAGGCATTGAACAGACATAAAATACTTGTCTAGATATGCTATCCTAACATCAGCATCAACGAGAAACTTAAACTACTTGAAGTCAGTGTTGCATTTATTCATCCATTCAAATTTATTTCCTCTTTCTCTACAAGGATGTGATGGGGTAGCATGTCTTGGAGGCATTCAAGGAAAACACCTCCTCATTAGCTCAAATGAGATCATAAATATTTAGCCATAATACAACCATTTTCTAAGCTTTTGAGACTATAACATTCACCTTTCCTACTGTGGGTTATAATGTGAGTCTTATTCCAAAGAATCTACACATTTGTACAAGAATACATTATATCTTCACAAGCTAAAACTCATACTATACTTAAGTAGCCAGCTGAAGAAAAAATCATGAGTTAGTTGACAGACACCTCATAACTAAAGTAAACCCTAAAAAGGTGGAATTTCTAGATCACTTCAAACTCATATATGTGTGTGTGTGTGTGTGTACTTTATCCCAAAAAAGCCAAGAATTTGAGATAGAGAATTAAAAGTCAGATAAACATCATCCATCCTATTGATTTTTCCAAATTACACTAAAGAAAGATGAGATTATTAATAGCCTCAATTCTTCCTATAAATTGAAACCAAAAGAGACTGGAAAGGGACTCAGTACCTCTGTATTTGTTGTTTTCTGGATTACTTGTGAGAGATATGTTGGAGCTAAGAGCCGGAGGGAGGTCATGATGCAACTTCCATTGGTGGTAATCTTTCACTTGTTTACCTAATATATAGATATACCGAGATTTCTTCCATATTATTGTCTATTTCGTATGCATATTGTGTACTTTTCTAATGATGGTTTGAAGGTAGTATTTTGCTGATTTATTCACGATGTATAACTAATTATTTATGAATGTTTTGGATTTTTTAGTATAGCTATTATGTCGTGAAGTGTTGCGTTTGTTCTCTTTTAATGCAGTGGATTGGCTTCTGAGTTAATTAGGAGTCCTTTCCACCACACTCACTTCAACTAATCTATACGTAAGGATAAACATGTTATTATTCACTATCAGTTACTGATTTCCATTGTTACATTGTTTAATAAAAGTGATTGTAGAATAATAGATCCATTGATCCGTCCTGCCTAGGTCTCAGAAATCTCATATTTTTTGTTTTTTCCATCCGAGTCGAAATCCTTAGAAAATTCTGCACTCACCGGGTAGAACATTGCTTTCCTTGATTTTTTTCTTTATCTTTGATCTAGAATATTTCAGTCCGTTATATTTAATTCTATAATTTGTCTACCTACATACTAGTTTAACTTCATCTATCTTTGTCTACATGATTTTAATTCCCAGCAAAAGCCACCGTAACGTACCTCTTAGTGCATTCCCGTGCCATCATAACATAGTTACTTCCTTAAAGGTGTATTACCCTCGATTTCCCACGTTCACTCACCAGAAGGTATTACTCTTGAAACATTTTTTTGTTCTTTCCGTGGATTTCATTGATTGAAATTTTCTTGTTTGTTGCACCAGCCTATACCTCATGGAAATTTGATTTTATCTAGCTGCGTCTTTATCATTTTATTTTGAAAATAACTTTGTTAACATTGTTAAAGAAAGAAACATGTTTTTTGTCTACGTTTTTTGGTTCAGCTTTTGATAGGAAATTTTATTCAAGTTGAATGTACACATTTTATTTTAAGTGTTAGAATATACATTGATTTTTTTTTTTTTTTTTGGGAAACAAAGTCTATTACTCTCTCCTTGTAGAATTACCTTCTGTATTTAAAGAAAATTTAAAGTATATATCCGTATAAGCCTCATTTCCGTCTCACAATTTCATATGTCAACAACATCTCTAAAGACATTAAGAAATTCACTTTTAAAAGAAACCAGTATAAAAATTGATCAAAAGTTATTTTCATAGGAAAACACATTTATTTAGGGCTAGGTGTTAACACTCTGAAAATCAGACAGAAAATACATTAAAAACAAGTTACATAAGGGCAGATAAATATTTTCTATGGTAACACACAATAAAAGCTAAAAAATTAATTCTTCCTAAGATTCAGTAGCCTGAGGACATTGAATGCAAGCAACAAAGTGAATTTTATACAAATGGCTATTCCTTCGTATAACCGCACCTGGCCCCGAAGATGACGAAATGTCACCATCCCGGGACCACTTGGCACGCTTGAAGGTGATTTCGCCCGGTGATTATCAAGGGCAACTAGATTTGAGCCACCTTAAGGGGTAAATGCAACCCAAAAGGAATCGCTCCTCCACCTTGTGTCACTATCTATCTTGGCCAAGAGAAGAAGAAGGAATGCAAAAATAATTCATATAAGGCATCCTTGAAGAAGAATTGGAGATATTACTGTTATGCCGGCCATATTTCTTCATAGAAAACTAAAGCTTGCATACCCATCAATAGAGGGATCAAAAGACCCATATTGGATGGTCAACCCACATCTTAGTCCATTGGAGAGAGGGAGACTTTGTAGAAACTTGAGGGAAGTTGACAACTCCTTGTTTTGGGTATTTGAGTTCCATAGCTCAAATGTCCCTCTTCATGTTTAGAATTGTATCTTTTAATACCAATATTGTCAATAAAAGGGAGAACTCTCCACTGTTTTTATTAGACTGTTGTCTATCAAGAGTTTTTGTATTTTAGATCTTGTGTTTTTATTTGTTCCTAGAGTTGCATGCTTAGTTTTCCATAAAATTAGTTTTAGTTGAGTTGAATTTGTTCCACTAACAATAGGAAATCATTTTTCACAGACCTTGTGGTATACCAAATTATAAAGGAAGTGTAATACACACCTGTGCCAAATACACCACTACACTGTCCTTTAGGTTAGGTTGTGAAAGTCAACTCCTAAGGCTAAAAAACTCAAACTAGCATCATTAAAGTGTGAAAACTTCTATTGCACTCATTGACTCGATCACTCATCTGAATAAGGGAACAAGCATGAGACAACATCGCAGTCTGAGAGCGGTAGCCTACCTTCTATGTGCATTTTCGTGGACATTCTGCTAGACGTGCTGATTCATTTTGAAATTTTCGAGTTGAGTTAGGGACCTTTGTGTATCCTTCCCAGTTGGCTAATGTATTTATAACTCATGAACCCCCCAATAGTGACTATGATTTGAGGTAAAGTGATGGCCAGTAATCCTAGGTAAACATACACAAAGGTGACTAGGGTGGGCTCCGCCCAGGCCCCACATAACAAATCCTACTTGATTTGGTTTTTTGGGAGGGTACCTACCTTGGATGAGAGTTCTTGGTCCCTTATTACTAAGGTTCAAGTGAAGCTCAATAGTAACTACAATTTTCCTTTCCAAATCTGGCTTCTTCTATACTTGGCATTTGATTCCATCACTAGCTAGTTGTGACTATCGAAAAAGTTTGACTTCTTTATGATCTTGATTTTTCTCTATTTTAGGTGTGTTGTTTTGTGCATGTTAAGAATGTTATATATCACTTGTGTTTAAAAATTTGTAAAAAAGAGTACTATTCATCATGGCTGGTTATGGGACCTTGTCGTCAATCTCTACAACTATGAGGCCTCTCCACTTCACAGAGTGATAACTTATGGAGCATCAAACTCCTCATGCTTAGGAAAGCCAAATCCTTCGCCAAACCCTAAATCACACCGTATTGAAACATAGTCTGTCTTACCCGGGAGTCCTTTACTAAAGGTCTGGGCACTTCATAATCCTCACAATTCACAAATCCTCTGCCAGGGACATGCTCTGGTTTCATTGAAATATTTCTCTGACCATTCTATTTCTGCTAGTTTTCTGCCAACTCCATGTGTATTTTTTGTATCTTAAAGACAGTCTCCGAACCCGCCCGAAAGGTGCCACTTTCAAAAGGATCACTACTTAAAAATAAAATATGTTTATTTTGGCTATACAATTCTTCCTAGTACCTCATACATTAGGGGGAAACGCACACTGAAAATCGTGTATACAAAACATATTAAAATTTCAAGAAGAAAGGTACAGTTAATAAATATTTTCAAGAGATACACACATTAGAAAATCCAAAAAAATAATTATTCCTAAGGTTCTAAGAAAAAAATTTATTGACATTGCAATAAGAAGAAAAGAAATTTTTTGCACAACATGAGTATTCCTTTGATAGTCAAGCAGAAGATGGAAAAAATGTCTATGTAGGACCACTTAAGTATGCTTGGTGAAGATGATTATATGCTCAAAGTGACTACTAAGGATCTAAGCGATTTGAGTCACCCTGAGGAGTAAATGTATTCTCAGAAAGAATTCCTCCTCCACTTCCTGTGTCACTATCTATCTTGGGCCAAGAGAAGAGGAAGAACGTCAAAAAATGTTCATATAAAGTGTACCTTTGAAAGAAGAATTGGTGAGACACATTAATATGCTGGCTAAATTTCTTCATAAAACCAATTTTCATAGTCCAAGAACAAGAGGATAAAATAAGAACTATAGTTGGCCAACCAATATCTTAGTCCAAGAGAGAGAGGCTACCACAAAGATCTGATTTACCATCCTTGAGAGAAGAGAAGCGAGAACCGGAGGGAAGGAGACCTCCTTGTTGTATTTGAGTTCCATAGCTCAAAGGATCCATCTCAAGTGTTTTAGCATTGTAAATGTTTTACCACCAACACCTAATACTGGACAACTCTCCACTTGTGTGCATAGGTTGTTTGCTCCATCGAACTTTTGTATTTTGTATGTTGTGTTTTGATTTGTTCTTAGTGTTGTATGCTATTTTCCCCAAACTTATTTACATTGCGTTTAAATCTGCCTACTCAATGTGACATAATAATTTTTCTATGTAACCTTGTGTAGGTAGCAACAACTTTTAAAGAAGCATTGATGGCCTGGTGGAAAATACACTACCAGGGAAATGGAGATCAGTGATTCTGAGTTAATGGTTGTTATAGGTCCTTCTTCCTGCCGCTTTCAGAAACCACCTACATCCTCTCAACGTCTCCAATCATACCTTGTGATTTTTTTTTCACGTAGAGAAGAATTTTTCTTCACTCTTCCCATAACGCCTTTGTGCTCCACGATGTATCCTCTGCACTGGTAAGAGCTAAAACTGCAGAAGACACTACAAAGCAGTGCAAAATTGCTATTTTTTAGCATTTTATAATAGAAACCCCTAATGAATTTATCATTTGTTTATGTATTTCACTACTAGTAGACACCCTGTGTGCGTGCTGAATCCTCGAATTAGTTTATGAACTAGGTAATTTTAATTTTAGTATTTATTTCACAATTTACACATAGTTTAAATAGGGACAAGTAAGTGGCCTAAATCCATGTATGCTTTTCCAACATATTATTTCCGATAAAAGATACAAACACGTAGCTTAATTAGTAAAGAGTAAGTAACAGTATCCACATATACTTTGTAGTTCAAGGTTGTAAAATCTTTGCATTAGGTTAGTCTAACGTTATTAGGAATTTGGGATGTAGGACCCCAAAACCATCGTACCAGCAAGTACATTCACCACCCGCACCTCACGATGAGCCTGGCATGCATATGAATGGTTTTCTAAGACAATTTTTCATCTCTATAGTGCAAATAGGGCCTATCTAGTAAGGTAAGCGGCCCATGATCCGCACATCATTTTAGTCATCCTGCTAGGAACAATCACACATAGGGTAATTAGAAAAGGATTGTAAAGGATCAATGCATATCCACTTCTCATAACATCAGGACGAGCCCACTCAAGACACATGACTGGGTAATCATTGGACCATAAGGCACCCAGTAGTTGGGACCTGATCCTTCCATAATTACTTCCTAAAACACACCCGAAAGAAAAATTGAGACTCTCTAAAATAACTTAGTTAATCGAGCTCATGAATTCTCACCAAGGCCAAAAAAAATTATAGTTCTAAAGTAGTGACCATCGTGTTAGGAATTCAATAAGAAGCATGGTCATAACACATTTTAAATATAGTGTTGGACTTTTTAGGGAGTCAAATCCATCTATCCGCTTCCAGGAACGAATACTCGAGCATTACGAGAGACTCCATTTTAGAGAGGTTACTTAGGCCTTCCAAGGCATGCGACTTTTAAGGGCTACCGACCCATATAGTGCTTGAATGTAGTCAATACAGAAGCCTGGCTGACTCGAATGCTCACGTGGGACGACATGGTAATTTTACAATAAAACTAGAGCATCCTTCCCCTATAGGTGACGTGCAAGGACCACTTGATCCTCATGTGGCCATCACTTCGGTAGATTCTTCTGAGACTGAAGGAATTACCAAGCCTTGGGACGTTAACCCTAGTACCCATCAAAAGATATCCCCGTAAGGCCCAAATACATCGAGAGTGTAAGGACAAGTAGGTCTATATAGATTTTTGGTATCATATGAAAAACAAACAAAACCTTATTTTTTCTGAATGACTCAGATTTAATTAAAAAGAAAAATTAATTTTTACCATTATGGAATATGTGATTTTATTTTTCTTTGATATAAATCCTCCTTCTTCCAACAAACCAAAAACATTGATAATATTACACTAGTCAACACCATAGTGGACTCAACTAACCTCGATCATCTGATTGTACAGCCAGACTCCCCCATAGAGGGAGGATGCTGTACTTTGCAATGTAGGCTTCATGACATGTTTCCACTATTTCCTGGGCATATATCATTGAAACCTCCAAGGGTCATCCACCACACCTGGAAACCCTTTAGGGTTCACCAGACTCAAATCCTCTCAACCTCCTCAGAGGAGGCCACCTCTGTGGGAACCCAACATTCATCAAAGGCATACCTCACATGGTAATATTCCCCAGAACCTCCTCTTAACCCATCACACTTTATTACTTGTTTTCCTGCATATATGTCGGAATTTAATACATAGCTATCTCTTCTTAGCATCACTAATCTTCCCATCTAATGAAGTTAACTAATAACTCATTTACAGATGGCCCTAACTAGCCCCCATGCTCATGAACCTTCAGAGTATACCAAAAATTTGAAGGGAAGCAAGTGGAAGACCTTAGAAATCATATTATGACTTCGACCTTTGTGCTCATTCAATAGTATCATTGATGATATACCATTAGACTAAGACTCTTTCGAAACGCACCCTGGGCTGTGGTAATAGCGGTGGGTTGGCATGCTGAGTAACCTTTTTATTTGGTGTGCAGGAACCTTAGCACCCTTGTTACCACATTCCTACCTATTTTCACTTCTCCCCATCCATCATGATTTTGGAATGGAATCACACACATTTCATACAAACACCAGCCGTCCATATATCAAACTCGTTCTGGCTATGAATAGTGGCGACACCGTAGTTTGTGTAAATCCAAACCTAGATAGAGTGTTTGTTGGACTACTTTTAGAAAACTCACAAATTACATTTCAAAAGGATTTTGGTGACGCATAAACCCACCTTCAAGGAGGATGCACCGTAAAGGCCCAACAACTTGAACTCATACACCCAATCAAGATATATTTTCAATTTCCTACCAAATTCTCACACCGCAAACTATATAGGAACACAAAATTTTAACATCGATGATTTGATTGGGTCCTTAGCCCAAGGTCACCTACAACAAGAATCTCACAGGCACCTGCTGATAATTTATTAGATTCTAATGTAACGTATCACAAAATCAGCTTACCATCAAAGTCTATGCACTTTTGCAGACTTGATGAATAGGCTTATACCATACTATCAGTCAAATGTGAGGTCAATATCCTCCCTCAGTAATCCATTCTTAGCTTATGAATGCTAATGTAAGAAAGCTCTCAACAATCACATCAATCGTGTGACAAGGGAGCCTATACGGGTCTTTTCCGCACAAAATCCACCACCAACGTAGAACAATGCATTGGTGAACCTTGTAACCATCTCAAAGGAGAACACAATAATATTATGATTATGAGAATAACAATAATCCTCCAAACATTATGTTATCCATGATAACCATTAGGTTTGTATTGAATTAACTGTAAGTTAATGTTTAATGGGTTTTTAATTTGTGATTTTCAAAAATTTCACATGTATGAAGGCCCTGAAAGGATTTTGAAAGGGTCATCATTAGTGTTTATGGAGTCCTAATTAGGGAATTTTTGAGGTCTAAAATGGGCCTCCTAAGGGAAAATGCACAATCAAAATTCATTTTGAAAGAGAACTAATACATTTTAGGATGACATCATCCTCAATGGTTGAGGCGGTATTTAAGCTGAGTTAAAGGTACTTATTGGCTACATTCTCAATGGTGGATGTAAATCATAATAATCATGGTAGTGCTCTAAGTAATTTTAAAGCTCAAGTAAAGTATTCATAATAAATGTTTAACACTTTTGAATAAAAATATATTATTGTCATTTCATATTTCTGAAAGAAACAATATTATCCTTACGTTATTTATTATATTATATTATATTGGTATGAATATTAATACATGTTATTATACGCTTTTAAATAATATAAATTTTAATTAATATCATATCATATTAAGAATTTATAAATTTAAATTTATTTATTTTATTATTTAAGTACAAAGGACAAATGCATTAGTTGTTCAATGATTAATGGATTTTTTTCTTGAAAATCTCATTCTTATTTATAGTCATCGTAATATAATTTTTATTAATTTTATTTTGGTACAACTTTGAATTAACTTAACCATGGTTACATGGATCGTGGTGCAAAAAGCACTGAAAAATCATAACATTATTTTATTGGTTTATCTATTATTTTATTATTTCAGGAGTCCACTTAGACCTCAAAAATTCTCAATGATTGTCAAAGAAAAATCCAAAATTTCTATTGTTCATATTTTATCTACCATTATGGTGAATTTGACACTTTTACACACTTCCACAACAACTCTAGTTCAGTAGGTCCTGATGCAGCATGTGAAGAACTGAAGCACTTTCTGTAGCAAGAGGTCTCTTCCTATTAATAAATTTTTTGCCATGGAAGTTGTTTTTCTACTAATGGAGGGAAAATCACAAAGTGTCAAAAAGGGCTAGGTAAAGACTTAGAAGTGTTAAATACCAAATGTACATGTCAATTGTTGAAAAAGGCCTAAAATGATTGTACAAAATGATGATGTGGCTCCATAAACATAGTAAGATTTACATATTTTTTGGCTATATTATGGCTTATTCTATTATATAGGCACATAAAGGCTTCTAAAAATGTTTTGAGGTGATAAATGTTTTAAGGGGATAAAAGGAAGAACGTGACAAAAATCTCAAAAACTAGGTACTTTCCGTAGCAACCCAGGCTTGAAGGCAAAAATTTTATATGGAAGTGTTGTAGCTTTCCATGGAGGAAAACATTAGCCAAAATTTGAGAAACAAGAATAGCTCAAGGCTTATAAGGTTTAACCCATTAACCTAAAGAATACTCAAAACAATAAGAAAAGGGCACCAGAGGAGGGTTTGATTTCCTGGACATTTTCTACCAAAGTTATTTTCTACACCAATTCTAGAATGAATGCTTTCATTAGTAAAATTCAAGGTCACTTTATGACCAAATGGAAAGGAATTTTGGAAATATGAAGGATACTTCATCTAACACAAGCCCATCTACAAAATTCTCTCTCAAGTTTTGCAAAAACCATCATGGCTTGGAAAATATGCACTCATCTTTGAGGCCTATTTTTACAAAATTTTATGTATTTGTACAAAAATTTAAATTTCGATCTCACGAGGTCCATCTTAGCACAAATATCCATGGGGTACACATCGAAGTCCAATACATTCATAAAATAAGTTAGGTTACATTTGACAAGGGCTATTAAAATAATTTATCGAGCTATTTAATAGATAGAAGAGTCTTTTTGTGTACAAACTCTTCCAAAACGTGAAATATCCCTAGAGTTCTGATCTACCTTATAGAACAGTGTCTTCCAGGAATTCGAGGCTGGCCTGTAGACCATTGTGGTGAAGGCCTTACTCTATATATGGTGGAATTTTTCACTTTTTTTTTTGAGGGAAGGAAATGTTGTATGGAGTGAGGCTATTATGTACTTTTTCTTTACTGGCTACTACACAATTTACAAAGTTGTCTTCAAAATCTAAGATTATTTTATTATGTATTTTTGTATTTTTGGGCCATATATTATTACGCTTCGTGTATTATGATTACTTGGAATTGCTAACTTCTAGGCAGTGTCGAATTTCCTTCTTAATATGGTTATGCTTTGATGTAAAAGTTGTGGTTAATCCAATTTGCCTCGATTCCATGGATGCATCATAAAAATTGAATTTAATTAGCCGACTCCGTGCCCAATGGTAGCCATCATTAATAATTCACTATGGAAAACCACATGTGCCATAAACGTAGTTAGTCATCCGGAAATTTAATTTCAAATTTCAGAATATTTCACTAATTTTCATTGAGAGAGCCCTCTCGATTTCGAGGTGTATAGTTGAATTGGAGTCAAAAGTGGCTTGAAATAGTTATGTTGTTGGAGGTTGACACAACCCAACCGGTTCTAGCCCGGTGATAACATTTTGGTGCTGCCTCATGAGTCCGAAAGTTGGGGTTATCCAGAATTTTTTTTTAAAGTATCGAAACTCTGAGGTAGTAGGAGATCATACATTTCAAGGTTGTAATTTCTACCTTGATGACATTATTCTTGAAGAATTACAATTCATGGTTGCAGTGACTTACCGCTTTTAATATTAGTAGCTTGAAGAAGTCCCAAGATGAGTTCTATTGTAAGAAATAATGCCATGTATTCCTCAATGAATCGGTCTCACATCCCCGGTTTTCCAAATCCAGGCCTAGAGTTGATTTGTTGACTTATTATCTCTATATTTAAAGATGAAAAGAAAGATAATGTTTTCTCTACTGATTAGATTCCATATATGCATGTAAGATAAGTTTCAAATTTAGTTTCCTAGATTTCAACAAATTTTTATCGTTGCCCTAGAGGATGAAACTAGAACATGGTATGAAGGTTTTGTGCTTGTTCTCTCTTAAAGATTGACAGAATGCCTTTTGAAATGCCTATGGAAACTCCTATTCTTCTTATCAATTTACAAGACTGGTGATTTTGTGAGATGTTTATTCCATATCTTAAAACTTGGTGATAATGGAGTTGATGAGATACAGCATCTTAGAATTTTCTTCGTGTATTAGTTGTCATGATGATAAATAAATTTTCCAACAAGCAGATGTGTCTTCTTTTCTTGAAGATGAAATAGATCGAAATTGACAAATGTTTCTTCATATTATGAAAACTTTATGGACGATTTTCAAATTTTTCTAATCTATATGTAGTCAAAGGTATGAGCCAAATCATTCAAATTGTTTTAGCCCATTCCTTTCCGAGATTTTATGTCAAGATGAAACTCATCAAGATCATGTTGTTAACATATGCATAAAATTCTCAATATGAATATGCGATGAAGGTTCACTTTAGGTAAACCCGAACTACATGAAGAGCCAAAGACACAGGTTTGTCTGTTCTATTTGTAACCTATCAAAATGACATGGATATTATGCATAAATTTTTCAAGGTGGTGGAGTTGTTGTGTCTAATCAAGATTTGGCCTTTAAGCAAAACTGTCACATTTTATACCCGATTTGTTTCAAGAAAGGATTAGTTTTGATGTATACACAATATGTGAGCGTCATGTTTGAAGATGTTTAAGGATGCATGGATGGTTTTTTTGATTTACACAAAATGGAAGAGACAACTATTATTATTTTTTATTTGATGATGTTCCCCGGAATTAAAGACAAAGCATGTTAAGCCATTAGTTATGAATGAATTCCAATTCACTATTTACTCATAAAAAGTGAGGATATTTTTCAGTATTTCAAGATCCAAGGTAATACATGGGCCACCAATCAAAGATTTTGTGTTTTTATGGAGTACGGATTCAATTTTCATTTTGAGTTGCTAATAGATTATCCACTTTCCTAATTTTTTTCAAGCACAACTAAGAAGCCTAGGTTTTCGATCGCCTTTAATGGGTTATACTGAGGTTTCCATATTTCTTGAGTTAAGGTGGATTTGTTAGAGTAGGATTGGTATGTATATAAATAAGATTTTTAAGGCATCTCTTTCGAACATTTATTTGAGATTTTAGTTGTAAGTTTTAGTTTGTAATAATGCTTTGCTTCAAGAGCATGTCAAGGATAGAATGCAAGTGTTTTTCAAGAATATGGACATGAAGTGGTTTGAACCTGCCAATGATAAGCAATTGGTATGGTGGTTATTTATCGCACCACAGGTGAAACATCCTACTGGAGCCACTTACATCCATGAGCAACTACTAGGTTTGTCTTGAGTTAATTAGGGTAAGCATTGTGATTTAGTTGTTATTTAAATTTGTGATTTTCAAAATTTCACATTACAGGTCCCTAGTCATTTTTGAAATAGTCACCGTTTAGGTTTATAGGAGTCAATACAATGAAAATTCAAAAAATTATTGTGCACAAGAAGCTGCAATTTTGTCATTATAGGAATTGACATACTTTTACACACTTAACAACCTAGTTCAAATGGGATTTGCTACGGAAGTTCCTAACGCTTCCGTGGCAAATTTGTCTTCTCCAAAGCAGGTTTTCACGTAAAGTTATTTTTTTTAAGTAAATTAAGGAAAACTGTACAAAGTGCTTACAAAAAGGCCGAGGTCAAAGGCTTAGAAGTAATAGTATGAAAAGGTGTTAGAAATGAATGTTACAAAAATGCCTATAAATGATTGTACAAATGATGATAAATTCCATAAACATGGTAAGATTACATATTTTTTGGCTATATTATGGCTTATTATATTATACGTGAATGGTAGTCAAACATGTTTTGAAAGATAAATTTTGAAGGTGATAAAGAAGAAAGTGCACCAGAATGTAGTACTTCCATAGCAAATCTCCAAAGAAGGTGAATTTACAGAAAGTGTTGTAGATTTTGTTGGAGGCAAATACCAACCAAAATTTCCAGGAAACAAGAAGGCTCAAGGCATGGTTAACCAATTAACCCTAAGAAGAGCTCAAATAGTAGAAAAAGTTAAATATGGAAGAGGCTAATATTTGACATTTGCTACCGACTAGAAATTAGCTATTTAGTAGTCAAATCTGTCCTCGACCACAAATGGAAGAATTTTGAAAATATTAAGAGGGTTTTCGAATGAGCCCATAGACGGTGCCTTCGCCGGGAAATAATCATGTTTTGGAAAATACACACTCATATTTGAGTTTATTTACAAAATTTTATACAGATTTGTACAAATTTAAATTTTGACTCTGTGATTCCAACTCAACAAGGTCAAAATACACGTGGCATGATGAAACATCATTAGTCCATCACAATCAGAAAGAATGCATTTGGACAATGATAAGGGTTATTAAAATAATTTGAGCTTATGAAGGAATGATAGAAGAGTCCTTTTTGTGTACAAATTCTACCAAACATAAAATATCCCCTGAAAGTCTCCATGTGATGCAATTATATTACAAATAGGTCTCTTAGGTAGGAATTCGAGGCCAGTCTCTGTGTGGAAACCATTGTATGGAAGGCCTCATTCTATATATGGTGGAATTTTTCACTTTGCTGAGGGAAGGAATATATATGAGGCTAATATGTGTTTTATCAAGCTAATACCGCTTACAACAATTGTCTTCAAAACTCGAGATTATTCTGGCTTATGTATTTTTTTATTTTTAGTTTATATGTTCATCAACTTCATGGTATATGATTACTTTAACCATATCCACTCCACTTTTCCATATGCTAGGTTTTGTTGTGTAGCAGGTTTTAAGCCAATTTGCCTTAGCTTCCATGGATGAAATTTTCTAGTAATTTAATTTGGATTATTAAATCCATGCCTAATGGTAGCTACATCACATTCTTTCACCGTAAAAAAAACAAATAAAACATAAACATTGCATTCATTGGAAATTAAATTTCAAATAGAATATCACATCGTTTCGAGAGAGCCTCAGATTGGAAGGGATAACTTCTAGTCAAAAGTGGTTTCAGCTAGTTATTCTAGGCTGAGGTTGACACATCCAATCGGTTTCAAATTTCGTAATAACACACCGGCAAAGAATAATCCATAAAGGAACAAGAAAAGGGATACTCCTGACAAAGTCAGTAATCAACAATGCCCCCTTACGATCTCACCAAAGTACCCCAACCAAATTCAAACCAAGAGCCAAATAGTAACTCCAAGGGAAAGAGACCCCAGTCTAAGGAAAATCACTTTGTGCCAAGGGTGAATATGGACATTACACTCATCAATGCCTTGAACTCCCGAATTGGAAAATTTAGGGTAACCTAGGAAAAGGGGACCTACCCAATAACTCCGCAAGAATGTAGAACCTTCCACCAAGGATTGGTTTACACCCATAAATAAAAACCAACCCAAAATGATACCTGAGGAGGCAATCATGAGATCTACACAAAAGAAATTTTTCCAAATAAGCAATAAATAGGAAATTACGTATACACCGTATACCAACCCATCAAAAATAAGTATGAGCACACGCACCACGCTATTAGCTATCTCCAAAGTAATTATTGATTCCCTTCCAAGAGTGGTAAAAGGACCAACCGGTAAATAGGACATCACCGAAAGTCATAGCGGTATAATGGATTTACATTTAGTTTGCAACACTAGCTTCCATGTTAGCTTTGGAAGTCTCTGCAATCATTTCCAAAACAACCGGAAGTTTAATTCTTCGTTGCTAGGCACAATCAACCCTTCCGATTCGTGCCTAATGTGAGCTTCTTGATGTAGACAAGTGAAACCTAGGCTTCCTCTCTGCTTTCCGCATACCGCCATTTCAATATCACCACATCGATGAATTGCTAGCTGGAGCATCCATTCAAATCACTGGGCAAGAGTTAGGATCACTGAATTAAAAACCATATGACATCATGGTTAGAGCATACGATGGGAGCCCATCGCCCGCATTTTTTAGAATCAAAACTTTCCATTCTTTATCAAAATGAACCAAAGTGCGTAAACCCGCTTCCCGTAAGACAATTCCTATAGACATTGAGGGGTTAGACGCATAACTAGATTACACATAATCCTCGTGAGGAAAGCATATTTGTGCTATGAATACAATCACATTTAGGTATTATTCATCCACCTAGTGATCACAATATTACCATCGACCAACTCACATACGCTATAACAAGAAACCATGACCGCTCTAGATGTCATACTACCATACATAGACACAACCACAAAACCACCTGGCCTAAGCATACGATTTCACCGCGGACAATTCAAACCATCATCTATCGGAAATTAACTCCTAGGAGATCCCCTATTATGGGCCAAGGGACGTCCTTGAAAGCACAAGGGCACCGATGTTCATGATTCTCTCATCAAACACCGAAATTAGCCCGTACGTAGAAAACCAATAGTACATACGTCAAAGCCATAGATACGACTTTCCTACGATACACCATTTCAAGACCCCATTTTTTTATCCCCACCTTAAAGCTTTTACCGGTGCCTGTGTCATGGAAACTATGAGATTGCCAAATAGTGCTCTTGCAATACCATGTAGCACTTGGTCCTTCCAACCATGCTATGGAAAGTTTTCCAAGAATACTTGTTAATAACCCTGGTCACTCTCAAGAGGTCACAGCGCTAAAGAACATCATAGTAGTGCCACTACAAGGTCAAGAAGAAGAATAAAAAGTAGTAGAAAATGTTGAAACTCCCAAATTATCTAGGGAATTACAACTTTGTGAATTGTGCTAATGTCGTAGGTCATCCTACTAATACCTGCTCAGAGTTAGAAGAATTGAAACCAATTCTACACACCAAGAGAAATGTCACAACCTAGAATTCCCAAGAAAAGGAAATGTGTCACAAACAAACTAAGGGAAATAATTACAGACCAATCATGCGGCGCCATATGCGACCATTATTGATTTTATACCCATCACTACCCAAAGAAGCCATGATATAGGACGTCATGGTTTTTAATTGTCCTACTGTGAGGACCCTTAATCGCCTATTCAAATGGGATGAGGGTGAACCCAAACCACCGTAAGTACGTGAGGAACCTACATCTTCTTCTCACGCAATACCCTAATGGTTCAAATATGACAAACAAAGGCCACATCACATGTTCTGCTGCGCACCATGTGATGGTATCCCCACTCACTAATCTCATGGTCCGAGTTAAGGGAATTCAACCATTGGTATCAACCTACGGTGGTTTCTAATGAAAATTATTTCATCACAAACGAAGTATACGTGTTAGACGAAGAAATCACCACGTGCACCATTGTCCTCAAATCAGCCTCATCTATGTTGATTTCGTGCAACGCTCATCGTTGAAAACCCTAACTAACACCGATATAATCCAGCAACACTGTAACCTAAAGGATATAAGTAATGAGGGGACTATATTGTATATGTGCTAGAGGAGGCGGTCACTGAACAACCACCACCCTCCATACCCATCCCTGTGATCTAGTCCAAATTTATGGCACTATGCGATGAACTTCAATACTTCATTTGCCGATTTGCAACGCTAGAGTTGTTTCAAAAATGATACCCTATTAACTGATGTACTACAATGGTTATAAGAGAATTTCAATATTATTACTGTGTGTCAAGATAACCACTAGACTATGATACGTCTCACATCCCCGTCTATCGAGATTGTTGATTGTATGGCCACACCGACCAACCCATCTGGTGGTTTGAAAGAGTGGGACAACCTGGGACTGAGCTCAGAGAAATTTCAAAACCTAAGAGAATGAGGCAAATAGGGCCCATCCTCATATCCGAAGAGAAATAGCCACAAAGGGGCAAAGTCCCACCTCTAACCACCATCAATGCCCAATCCTAGCTTGCGCACTATGTGGGACAAACATGATCATTTGATCACTCAATGCCTGGTAGTTAGAATCTATTTCCAAATGGAAATTATCTACCACCAATAATACAAATATAGTAATTTTTGAGTTTCTACAACTCCAGGTGTAGGATTAGTGATACCTCCCATTTTCATCGACCTCTAGCATAGTAAGTAAGGCAACCAATTATCCGTAGCAAGGGGCAAATAGGCTGAGAATTTCCATAGCCCTATGTAATGGCAGCTATTGAAGGTCACCAATCAATGTTGGGAACTCAATAAATTCACCGACAAGATTCACATGGTCACACCCCATACCTTACATTCATCTTCTAATCAAGAGAAAATCATATTTATTGTCACTTTCAGCATCTCCACCATATACGCATGAATTTCATTTCCTTCCAAGCAAGACAGAGAAACGTTAGAAGAGAAGATCCTATAGGATATAAATCACACACTAAGCTCCAAGAATAGGATGGTGAAAATAATAAACACACTTTTGGACTTTACCCTCCCATCATCATCCTCTAATATGATGAAAAGTACTGGACTCTATGCAATATACTTAGTGGGTAAATATATCATGCAACATTTGCATGAGCCATGACCATGATACAGAAATTCCTCATGTTGGCGAACATTTTGCACCTTCCCGCATATATCAAAATATCGTTGGCACAAAAGAAAACACATGTACCCTTCATACTCCACCAAAAGATCATGAATTGTCTCGTTGCAAGCAAGCAACCATCACAAATTCTTCAAGAAATGAATACAGATGACACGAAACCAGTGCAGGATTCATCCATGCATGGAGGCCATGAATAGTGCTGTCTTCTCACCTTCGTGTTGACTACAGTAACTACCGAAACCGTAGTAGTACCTTCGACTGCAACCCAACTCGTATACACTCCGTCAACCTCATCTCGGGTTCATGGAATCAACCACAAAATCATATTCATGTCGACCTACCTAGGCCCAAACCAATTCCTCATGGCCTTGTACAAACCAATTCCCCCTAGACATCGTGTTTCACTCGATGATATTTAGAGGTAATGATAGAATCCTAGGTTGTCCGTGGGATGCAATGCATCCCCACCTGCTTTTTTCTCCATGAAATCATCTTCATGTCATAAAAGACAAAAACCCAAGATATTTATACCATTGAATCCAAGTCTTCTTCCATTAGGGAAAGGTATATTGGTTCAAAACCCTATCCCAAAGGCTCTAAATGATTAAGAAGGAATATGTCAAAGTTTTGCCAAAATCATTAAGGTGAAGATCTCAAGAAAACTAGGAAAATTCAAGAAATTCGCTAGGGAAGGGCACCCACAGGTAGGTCTAAATATACATACTTATTATAAGTGTACACAAGGACATTCGCATGGGATTATGTGGAAATCTGTGGCTAAGCCCCACTTTTTTGAACACCATATTAACACTCTGGCCCGACGCATTCATCAAATTCACCAAAGTAGCATAAATTACAATCATCCAAAGTGTATGAGGAAGAGATAGACAAGATTCACAGTGCTGATTCATTCACCACTTCTTACACCCTGTGGGTTTCCAACTCTGTGACCACTGGTGTAGCAAACAAAGCACCATCTGAAGTTCTACATTGATTTCTAAGATTTAAACAAAGCTTGTCCAAAGACAACGCATCTACCCTTTCATGGACCTGGGTGCCACTCAAGGCTGAAAGCCAAATACGAGGGCTCTTCCTTCATGACAGATTCTGTGTACAATAAAATTCAAACTGAGACATGGATCGCATAAGACCGCATTCAACACCCCCCGGGGCATGTGCCCACTTCACTTAGTGCCTTTTGAGCTTAAAATCGTTGGAGCGATCTTCAAATAATTTCGTATGAATTATATCTTCCATGAGCTTACCTCACATTCAGCCCACTGACGACCTCAAAGTAGGATCCAAGAAAATCAGACTATATGATGGATTTTTAGTTGGTATTCCAATGTTGCCACACTATAACCTACGCTTGAACCCCTCAAGTGTGTCTCTCCGCATTTACTGCACAGATCATATGGGATTCATAGTATCCAAACAATGAATCATAGTGGACCCCTTTAAGGTCTAGGCAATAAATAAGCACGGAATACACTCTAAAACTCTCAAGAAACTTCAAAGCCTCTACAGTGAATGCCAACTCCCTTACAACGTTTGTCTCGAATATGCCACTGCACACAGGCTTCATGCTTATCTACCAAGGCATTATGTTCAAATGGGATGACTGTGTGTCAAATTAATTTGAGTACCAAAGAAATATTCCTGTCTTCAACCTCTCATCAGCCGACCCAATTATGATAAATACTATACCAGGTAAATATCCGCCTAGACGCAACCATAGCCGGGGTGTTAGTCCAAGACAATCCAGATAAGTAAAGAGCATGTAATCTATTACGTTAGTGAGAATGACAATGGAATTTCGCTAAGGTGGTTATTCAAAAGAAAAATTGCCCTAGCCCTAGTACACAATGTTAAAAAAAAAGCTTCAGACAGCATCATCCTAGACTACAATAATTGGCAATAACTACTAACCCTAAAGAGAAAGTAAAGCTGACGATGATGAATCATAATTATGCTCAATAAGAAGAGTACCGTAGGAATTCGACCTTACTCAACTCCAAGAACAAGAAAGTACAATCCAGCCAAATTCATCACTACATCCCATGGGCTAACTCAAGGATCCCTACAAGGATCACTACTTGGATGAATATCATTCTAGGGATGACTGGGTATGGACCTCATGGTACAACACATCCTTCTATTCTGCGAACCCAAAAAGCTCCAAAACACAACCACCTGAAGGATGACCCAAGGTGCATACACCATCAAATCCTACATCTTCTCATGGGGACGTCCTTTATCGAAGATGTATTGACACTATTTTGGCATCGATGCTCACATGAACAAGATGAGTGTTCTGGAAGAGCTCCGTAGTGTTTTCAGCGTCCACTGGATACCACCGCCAAAAGTCTTGTAGGGCTAGTTATTTTAAGTCCTAATTTATTTAATGATCACATTTGAAATAAACACAGCTATGCCAATGTTTCATCCACAAGGAAAGAGAACCCCCTTCTCCTTTACACCCATCACTAGAAGGTCCCTTTGTAACCTATGAAAATTTGAAGGATTTGCAACTGCATTTAGTCTCCGGAAACCACAAATACATTATTATGGAAGCCATGGATTATTTCACCAAATGGGGCGTAAGCCATGCCCATAAGAAAACACATATAGAAATGTGATTCCTGCCTTCTTCAACTGCCACTGCCACTTCCATTCAAATATGCTTGCTGAGTTAGCCTCAACCAGGAAAGTAGGTTCTTCAGAATGAATATTCTGTCTATCCCATCATCTAAGGTTATATACGTAGTTTTATGCTAGTTTAAGAATAACCCCGGCCCAACGGCCAGTAGAAAGTTATTAACAAAGTACGCAAAATGATGTTATAGCAAGATCAACAACCATAAATTTATCACTCAGCCATATGGTATTTTCTGTACTTATGGGAATATCGCATTGTTGTTCAAATACTCAACAGGGTTCACACCCTTCTGAATCGGTATACGGCAGTGGAGGCTATGTCCTATTGAATGAGAATCCAAATTTCATACCATCTTTCAAATTCTGCATCGATACCCAACCTTGAGAAGCAACTGCATAATTAGAGATGAGAACCACTCCACTAAAGTCGACAGAGTTTTCTTACAACATAATGACTACAATAAAAGAGTAAAAGCACGAGCCCGGAATGTGAAGATTCACTACTCATTTTTTGAGGGGGTTGTTCCAGCACAGTTTTTGCAAAACAGTTTCTTAGGACCGAGAAGTTCAAATATAATGAGTATCCCTACATCATCAAATACATTGCCTCCTCAAGAAGTCGTACTGTCTTCACTCGACGGTGAGCATGCCCACTTAACTTTCAAAGGCTATACCTCAAAAATTCCACCATAGGCAATAAAGTCTCAACAAGTGAGGATAAGTTTTTAATGTAATATACATCTTTACATAGATGACCGCAATCATCATGGACTTGTTATAAAAACATGTCATATGTCACAAATGATCATCTCTCCACATCGACGGACATTTTGATTCTGCGGATGGAGCCTCGATGGTCACAAAATCTAGCAAAGAACATCAAGCCATATACTTGATTACCACCACACTTCATCAAACGAAGTGCATGTATCACACTAATTAAAATAATCATAATATGATGTACATTTGTTACCAGGCTATAACAACTGCATTAACCATCTACATGTATTTCTTGATTCATAGTTAGTGTATTGTAGTTAAGCGTGTTTTCCAAGCATGATATCTACCCATTAGGATACAATGCACTGAATGCGTTGATTCATTATTGTATTTACACACACATCATAAATCTCATAATCATACCATTGCCACGTTAACCATATCCTAGACCGGAATGCATCTCGTATAAAACTATCATCCATAAAAAAATAAATCAAAAGCATAAACATACATCATAGGTACATAACATCCATCATATATAAATATAAAACAGAAGAAAGTTAATAACAACCATAGACACATCATAGATCTACAAAAAAGACATACATCTCACATATATGCATCAAAAACTATGTGTCCTAATATACAAAATAGGTCATCAATTACCGCGTAAAAATACATTATCAATGGGAAGTAACCTCAATGGGTGCTTCCTAACCATACAAAATATTCAGTTGATTTCGCTTGGTGGGTCCTCTATACCCACGGTGAGAATTGGTGCCAAGATAGAGTGACGCCTGAATGGTGTCATTTACGCAAAATTTGGAGATGCAATCTTCCCGTGCCATCATCATCTAGCCACATGTCGTCTAGGTCATCAAAACCCTCCCCAAGGAGGAGGTAAGCCCTCAGGCCGCCCAACCGACTCCACGAATCCACTCATAATTGTAGCATGAGCATCAACCCCCTCAACTTGAGATGATTTCCGACCAACACTCTAATATTGCGTAGCCAACAACTCCCCACCGCCGCCACCCGTGCCCGCCACCCGCCGTGTGCGGTGAACAACAACATCCCCACGCCACAACGCAATGATCCCATCGCCTTCGAGAGGATCCCCCGCACCAACCCGTCCTCCAACTGGGCCGAACTCCTGCTGGTCCTCCCTCTTCGCAGCGGCCTAATAATGGCCAGATGCCCTTCCAAACCCACATTTGTAAGAGAAACCAAAAGTGTGTATATCGTTGTCACCATCAAAGACATATAGATATATATATACTATAATAATTTATCAAAATGTGGAAAACAACAGCATTTGCACTACCAGCCTCTATGATACCAACAGAGACCGTATTTGGATCCCCCGAAACCCCCATCCCGGAATACGAGAACCCCAAGGAACACCTATGTGTTTGACTCCAAGCCATGCCTCACCCGTCAATCCGCAACAACCTTCCCTCTCCCCCACTACCATGGGGCATCACAGAAAAAGCTAACCGACACATCCTAGGATCCCTTGAGAACCCTGCACTGCCAAAAGGGCCTAGAATCAACCTCTGTTGGCTGCTACAAAGATGCCTACATAAGCAAAGGTCTCAATGGTACCCCTTTGGGCCTTGCCAACTAAGGAATACATGTATTGATAGATGTAGCAAGTCCATTAAAATTTGTTAAATTCTCAAGCCAGTCAAACCGCAATCTATGGACCCGAAACTTGATGGGTCATCAAGTCCTAGACAAGTGAACTATCACTGCTGCAAGCAACGCCTGCCCAACCGTGTCCATGACCTGTGAACTCACATGATAAGAACCACAGTGGGTGATCGGTTTAGGACCGTAGTGGCCTCCTCCTCTGGCTTAAATGATGATGCTCACCTCCTAGGGAGTGTATGATAAGGAAGGCCTCCCCCCGAGGCAAGAAACCGTCACAAAAATAAATATTAGTCATCACATGGTTCACGACTTCCTGGGGTGAACATGACCCATAACGCATCGTCGCTGTTTTAGTGACTGAAATCTTCATAATGTAGGAACCTATCCCCGAGTACGTCGACCGCGCACCTATATATTATTCCACGCGTGCAAATGCAAATTTTCGATAAATTTCCCCAACTATGAGGGGCTCTGTTAAAACTCTCCTACCCAGCAGGACTTACGAGCCACGGATCGCCAAGGGTCCTACCTGTAGTTCTTATAAAATCCATATAAAATCACACCCCGCATGGACCACCTACCTTAAAAATTATTTAAATAAAACGTGGACGCAAGGGTCCGGCATTTGACACCGACAACAAAGAATCCCTACTGCCAGTCAATTTGTGAATGAGAAGAGAAGTTTCGGAAGGTAGAAGCCGTTTCCCCAACCTCTCACTCCTAAAGTACACACAAATGATTTGAAAATGAACCATAGCATATTGTTTGTTATGTATCACCCTTTTTCATTTCAAGAATGGCATTGGTTTCCGCAGTACCTAATCACAAATCACAAGAAACATAGTTATTAGTTTCCTATCATGTTCAAACCAAGCCCCATAAATCCCACACAAGTGGAAAAAGTCATTTTCGTGAAAATGCCCACCATAATTTAGTTCATTGATATTCTCTTATCGTTTATATTCAAGTTATTTCTAACATATTTTATAAAAGATGCTTTACTTGGGATATTACAGGTTCTTTATGCATGAAAATCTGTCACACACCCCATAATAAAGGTACAAGAGCAGTATAATTCTACCTCAAAGATGATATCTCCTGTAAAATCTCCTGTATTATCCTCATCATTTATCTCAAAATAAACCACATAGGTCCATCACCCAACCATGTTGATGAATACCCCACCTTGCACATGATAAATACCCTCGCAGGTTGTAGAGCTCACTTCCAGTGTCATTCATCACTCATATAAACCCTACACCAAAATTCAGATAATGGCCATAAAACCCTAGGCCTGGAAACCACTTCATGTTCATCCACCCATCATAAAAATAAAGTTAGGTTTTACCTATTATATGTTAAAACCCCTTCGGGCTTACCATTCCCCTCAAAATAAGTGGATCACAAAATGCACCACCACATTTGTTATCAGCCTATCACACCCCATCAAGACAAATCCCATCTACAAATATTTTTATCCGGCTTCACTAACCCCACCTCGATAGCAACTAAAGGAAGTCTCCACCTCAACTAACACTTCACATAATAGTTAAGGATTATACATGTTTATGGGGCACATATCTCCGTGCTCACATCCAAACAATCTCTTCATATTCTTTAAAATTTTGTTGTGATCCTTTTAGAGAGAACTCCCACCCATCCATTTGCATTTCTACCTAGAAGAAATCCAACTCAATGGAGTCCATTATTTACACCCAACCATGAAATCAAACAGAAAAACGACACAATCACCATGGATGCCCTATCACTTAGGATTTCCTTAGAAATCCCAGGACTACCGCCACCTCTGTATCTAGTTAGCTCCGAACTCAGCCACTTAACTGGGTGACTATGGGTTAATACTCTGACACGTGGTAGCCAACTCCACCCATCACACCTCGCTACATCAAAAAACCCCCGTCCTTTGCATCAAGATCATTTTGCATCACGATTGATTCCTCTTGTCACCATAAACTTTTCCAAGAAGGGAAGTGAAAATTCTGGATGACTCCTTGCCTAAATAGGGGCATCCCTGGGTGACCGTGGGAATCATCCTTACCCATTGATGTCATTTCTGATTCTTTCGACATCTCACCACTTCTGAAATATAAGCTTTCATATATGGTATCAGTGACTTCTCATAACCATTTCACTCTCTTAGAATTTGTCAAGACCCGTCACTCATTAAGAATTCTCTTTCTGCAAGAAGATTACATGGGAAGGTCCCTACCAAAGACCCATGCAGTTGGCAATGAGTACTTTTTCTAAAAAGGTCCATACCAAGATTATCTACGTGGGTGCCATATTCAACCTTCTTTCAAAGAAAATTCCCCTATACAATTACCAACTATCACACGAACCAAAAGGAGTGTCACTACCAAAAATTGACATAAACAACGCCACTATCCGTCGATTAGCTTAACTAGTAAAAAATCATGAGCATGGGACAGCTCCGCCTGCCGAAATATTTTATTCATTCTATCACTTCGTAGGTTTCCACAAAGGTATGGTGTATTTTTTTTACCTAAGACAGGTCTCCCAAACTCCTGGCCAAAAGCAAGTCTCTTTCTCTCTCCTCAAAAGGATCACGGAGAAAAGAAAATATAATGTATTTCAGCTATATAGTTATTCAGAATCCCTGCTATTGGGAAATCAAGTAATGACTGAAAATCGTGAAGCAAGAAAAAGGCATTAAAAATGTCAAGTGAGAAGGTACAGATAACATTTTCAAAGAAGGAATACATTAGGAAAAGCCAAAATTTAATTTTCCTATGTCTATGTGTGAAATTTATGGGGAACATGTCAGAAACAAAGGAATTTTGCACACAACATGGTTATTCCTTCGATATTCGTGTGGTTCCCAAATATAGGGAAAAGCCAAGCACAAATTTTATCCGAGACCCACTTGGAAGACTTTTGAAGATGATTCTCAGTCTGAAGACATAAGGACATCAGATTTGGAGCCACCTTGGAGGCAAATGCAACCCACAAAAGGAATCCACCTACCTCCTTAGGTTACCATATATCTTGGGCCAAGAGAAGAGAAGTTCAAAAATGTATATAATCCTTAACCTTGCAAGAATAATTGAGACAAATTGCTATTCTTTGGGAAATTTTCTTCTATAAAACCAGCTTGCATAGTCCAAATGCCAGCTAGAGTGGACTGGAGGAAATCCATATATGTTTGCCAACCAACATCTCGGCCCAGAGAGAGGTTCACCACTTGACCCTGATATACCATCCTTTGAGAGGGGGAAGAGATGCTTGGTGAACTTGAGGGAAGAGACATTCTGTTTTGTATTTGAGCTCCATAGCTCAAAGGTCCCTTCTAAGTGTTTAGAATTGCATCTTTTTAATTTTCCTACCCACAAAGTGAGAACTCTCCACTTGTGTTATTAGGTCAAGCTATTCTAATGAGCTTTTGTATTTTGTATCTTGTGTTTTGATTTGTTATTATTGATGTATGCTTTTAGTTTTCCTCAAAATTAGTTTACATTGTGTCAATCTATTCCACTAATAATAAAGTAATCATTTTTCTTTGTGACCTTAAAGGCAGAGTGTCAAGCGAGTGTGAAGTGTATTTATACGCCCTCACGAAATACATCACCACACTAAGGCCTCTAAGTTACGTTGTGAAAGTCAACTCCTCGAGACTAAAAAATAACCGGTATCATTAAAGGTGAAAATCCTGTCACACCTCATCAATTCGGATCACTCATCTAAATAAGGGGACTAAACATGAGATAACATCATAATGTAAGAGAAGGCAGCTCACTCAAGGCAATTTTGGTGGACATTCTCCGTGTTCCGAGGATTCCTTGTAATTTTCTTAGCCAAAGTCATGACTCGTGTATCCTTCCCACAATAATACTTAAGAACATGACCCTCCCCATCGTTGGCTATGAATTGGAGGCAGTGTTGCATTAACGATAATCCTAGGGAAACATACACAAGGTGAATTATGGCCTCGCCTTAGAACTCTAGATGCTAGAGAAGAACCTACTTCTTCTTTTGTTTTTCTGGAGGGGTACTAATCATGAGTTCAGCCACTCTTTATTGAGGTTTAAGAAAAGCTCAAGATTAATAATAATTTTCCCTTTCCTAACTATCTTCTTTTCTATAGTCCTTCATACTGGATTCCATCACTAGCTAGTTGTACTACCGAAAATGTTGACTTTTCCATCTTATAGATTTTTTGTTCTTTTAGGTGTGTGTTGGTTTTGTTATCTAGACGAGAGTATACACCACTTAAGTAAACATTTGAAAAAAATATATTATTCATTATGGATATTATGGGACCTTTGTTGTCAATCTCATGACTACGAGGCCTTCCTCCACTTCGTATGGATGAATTTACAGAGTGAATCATATTCCCGCTTACTTAGGGAGCCAAATTTTAGTTTCAAACCCTAAATCGTCCATATTGACACAGTCTATTCTACCTCGAGGACCCTTTTATTAAAGGTCATACCTCTATATAATCGTCATTCACAAATTCTCTCGTGCTGTCTTGATTTAGGTAACACCTCACTTATAGTATCTTCCTTAGTTTCCTGAACATCCTAATGATCGCTAATAAGTCATGAATTCTGCGGACACATTTTCTCCACCACCATACAACCCACTTGTATCAAATTCTATTTTTTATTGGTTATAATACTTTTCAACCTATGTCTAATCTAGAAAACCCAATCTACAACAATGGGTGGTGTGGCCTGAATTTTTATTTTAACCATCCCAAATTTTTCGTGTTAGCTCGTGACCTTCGACCTCACCCATTAGGATTTTTCTCAGTTCGCCAATCTTCACGAATATTTTTTGTTGGAACCCTGCCATATTCAACCTCTCCAATTGCCAAAGGCACAAGCCAGATTATTTGCCCATTTAAGAAATTCCTACAATTATGCATTAAGTGATAACAAGGTCCAAGGTTTGATTGATTAGTCGTTAGTGGTTATCCCATTGGTGGTGGGTTAGCCAAAGAAGAAATTCTCAATTTTGATTTTTCCTTGATTAAATTGAGAAAACTATTGTTCACATCAACTTTTGACAACTTGATGTATGAATTTATGATGAATTGTATCTGCTTAACTGTATGAACGTTGATATTAGAGTTATTATGAAATCAAGTATCGCTAATTGTAGCTAGTATGTACAATTATCTAAGGTTGTTTTCGCTAAACTGGTTCAATTATTGAAGGAACTAGTGGAGGGTCAAGCGAAAAGAGGACTTCAACAATGTAATAAACCTAGTTGAACATGAAACATATAATACCACAAGATGGGATACATATTCCAAGTTTACTGAATTTGAAAACATTTGACTTGCTCATTTTGGTTGATGGTACAAGAAATTTGTCAAAGGCAATGACAAAGGATTTGAAAGTACTTGCATTATTTGGCACATTTATTTTTAGAAAATAATGGAATTAGGAGAAAAGGATAGAAGTCTTATGTTTCATGTGAGGAGGAAATTGAAGGAAAATAATGAAAACAGAAAATAGAGGTCATCAATAAAAAGTATGATGCAGATCAATTGGTAAGTTTTTATTGTTCACATTTTTCGTCTGGCTTGAGCTCTACGATTATTCTCTCTCCTCTCTTCTCTCTCAAATTCTTTTGGAACCGAGATGCCTTGGACCACTCTTGGAGAGTGTGGCATACTTTGAGATTGGGAGGTAAGAAGGAAAAGGAAGAGCAAGAAAGAGCAAGAGGACATCGATCAACAAATACAACAAGCCTTTATATTGTATACATGTAGTTTCATGTATTTTTTCCCACATTTAGTTTTGGCATGTATGGTACATGCATGTGGTTTCTTGTTAATGATAGTGCTGTCATATGGAGGATTTCAGATTGACAATGGATTTTTCTAGCCTTGCCATTTCTAGATAGCCATGGAGTTAAGTGATTCATTTCATTGCTTAGTTTTTTGGTTGGTTCTCATATTCCTTTAGAAATTGGGTTGAGTTATTAAATCTATAGTATTGGTTGAAAAAATGTCGAGATCCCGATGAACAACTATTGGGTTGAGTTACTAGTCCTAGAGATGTGGTTGACAAATCCTCTGAGCCCTAGGTGGGTTGAGTTACTAGTCCCGAGCTATTGAAAAAAACGATCCGGATCTTGAAAACAACTAGGTTGATCTACCAGTCCTAGAGCCGAAGGAACAAACACTGGAGCCTAGGAGAAGCTTGGATAGACCAATTCATAATGGTTGCATGTATTTCCATGAGGTGGAATCATTGGTTGTTATGTGTTTGGCCTCTAGAAGCCCTAAAACGATTATGATTGATGTGTTTGATGAGATCCCACATTCATGTTACATGGCACGAGGGTGATTGGATGAAGTGAGATTTGGACTCCACCAATCTATGGTCGTGGCATGAAAGTCCCATCTTTGGTTGGTTTTTACACTCACAGAATGAGAAGATCATTCCTTGAATATTTTGACAGGAAAGTCTCCGTGTCAGTTATTATGTGGATTCTATTACTTGTATCCATGGTATTTCAAGTGCAGGTATGGTTGGTTATAAGCATGTATTTTATCATAAATATGATATGACTCTATTGATGTTTTTACTTGTAGATGAATGCACATTGTATTTGACAAGATATGTGCTGGTATTCTAATCTATGTAAGGGAGCAATGCTTTCTTAGGGATTCTTAGATAAGTATGAGACCACTTTGCTCTATTCTCATGTTTACACCTTTAGATTCAATGTTTGTGACATATTTGAAAATTTTCCTTTTCATGCTAGGAGGTCCAATGAGTTTTAATTTGGCAAGGATTACTCTCCTTATCATTGTCTTGTTTCTATTTCATTGCCCGAATTTTCTGGCAATTTTACAAAGCACCTGGCTTCACTGAAAGGTACACTAAATCCTAAGAGATTTAGGCACAAAACTACTTTTTGGGGCCCTGGCCGGCTAGCATGAAGTGTTATGCCTAGGATATAGCCTCACACCGGCATGCAATTTTATGTCATCATGGATCAAAATGGGTTAAAATTTTAGTGTGACCCAGGGTGGTGAGGCCTAAAAGGTTGGGTTGTTCTGGGGGTTTTGTTGTTGCTGTACAAGGTCCGTATGTTGTGTCTCTATCGGTTCCACTTCCTTAAGGTCACCAGAGGTTAAATCTCAATATAGTAGCCTCTCACACATTTTTATCTAGGTTGGTCTGTTACTGTTATATGTGGGAAGAGGGTAAGTACAGAAAGGGTATGAGAGCATGGTTCAAACCTTGACCGGATGGGTGGTGTGTTGGTCACAGATTTTTTTGTTGTCGATATATGTTTTTATTATACGTAGGGTGTATGTGTTTATTGAATCCGTGCTTTTTTGGCCATGGTATGCTGGTTTCAAAGATGGAAGGGTCGATGGAGTTTTTTTTTAACATGTTTTCATGAGTGCATGACTGTTATGTGATGTTCTTGCTTACAGGTATTGTCTACACTTTCTACATGTTGCTACATGTTGCGTAAGTGCATTTCTTGTTTATGCTAGGTCATACATATTGGTAATTTTTTGTGTGTTGCATGTGTATCCTTTCTTATGTGATGCTATATGTGATTGTGCATTGTTTGTTCATGATTGGTTATCCGTGTCAAGTGGGCATATGGTTTTCATTATTGGTTTGGTGAAGGTTTATGTGCATAATTTATTATATGTATTTAGGTCATCATGATGATAGCTAGTTAAGATAGAGAAGGATATGTAAACCATCAAAGTGAAGTTGAAACATTGGACCTTGAGGAAAGAGCATGTCACACAAGTTTGGATGTTGGGAATGTAGGTATGTAGGTTAAGGATTGTTATATGCATTATGTGGTTATGAGCATTCCTTTTCATTATATTGATGTTATGGTTAACATATTATAGATGGTAGTTGATTAGTGAGGTTATATGTACATGTGCTCTGGATAGTCATGAATGTTAACAACCTAAGTGTTGGTATGTACTGCTATTGTTGTTTTGGTATAGGATAACTTATTTGTTGTTGATGAGCATGTTATGGGTTGCTGTTGTTGTATGATATTGGGTATTTATGATTATGTTATGTTGTTGATGAGCATGATATAGTACATGTCGTTGTTGCATTCTATGACTTGATGGTTAAGAAGTAGTATATCTGTGATGAGTCGAATTCGATTATGGATATGGTGTTGGCATGTCTAGAATAACTGGTGGGCATGTGTGATTGTATGCATGAATGACAATGTTTATAAGTTTAGGATATGAACATGTTAGCAATATATTTTTATGGATATCTTGATTCATTTATGTGTAATTTGATGTGATGTGAAGTTATATTGTGCTAATCTAGATAGATTGTGTAAACAAGATATCCTCCCCAAGCATTAAGGTATGAGTTTTCTTATGTCGATTTGTGTTTGAATGTTTACATTGAGGCTACTTATTTTGTGTTTGAATGATTTGGTTTGTGGTACGTGATTTATTTTATTTATTTAACATGGTTTGTTGTTGTTTGCTGAATGTTTCGATTAATCGCATGATATGAGTATATGTGTCTATAAGATTTCATGAAGGAATTATATTGTTTTAAGATGGTTGCTTTGGGTCATATATGTGAGGTGATATCTATTATATACCCAGTGTAAGTAGGTGATAGTTGCATCATGTACTATGATCGATGACTGAGTTGCTTGTTGATAATGAAATGGTTTTAGAATTGGTAAATATTGATTCCAAATTAATAGACATGTTGTTTTGATATTTGGAACATGTGATTGATATGGTGTCCTGCTCGCCATAAGGCAGCGGGTCATGATTGGAACCAACAAGGTAAGTTAACTAGCTATTGTTATGATTATTTATGCAATCACAATTGGTGTGTTTACATGATGTGACATGAATGGGTTTTTAGGTAATATATTTCTAGTTGGTACAAGCGCTGAGATTTCCTTGTAAGCTCTCCTTGGGAACCATGGGGTTTTGAGTCATGTAGTGTTTTGTTTCTAGTCTTGTAATTCGGTCTTTTGTGATTTGTTGTGCTTGATTTGCTTCTTGTCATGAATGAAGTGCATGGCCATGCCATCACAGATGTCGTATTTCCGTTGGCTTTCATGGTTTATTCTTGTTGGATTTCTGTTCTCATTCTCTTTCATGTTTTGAGACTCATGCGGATTAGTTAAAAGAGGAAAGAATGGAGCTTGGGGAGAGTTTAGCAAACCCATTAGGTGGAAGGGTAAGACTTGATGTAGTTCAATGCATGAGTAAGCATAGTGTAAGTGTAATATTATGACAATCGTTGGATCGGTTGGGTCCAGCTGTGGTAAATGGAAGGTGGGAGGCTAACTGTGAGAAACGTAACATGAAAGGTAAAATGAATGGATCCGAGGTGGGTGGATTCCTTGGCTATGTTGGGAACCCGCAGCTCACCGGCTAAAGTATGTTGTGTGTTTTAAAATAAAGTAGAAATTCTCTTACCTAGACCTTATGTTATCAAGAAATTATGCCGTGATCATGATGAAAGTAATGTTTATATAGATATACATGTATGAATGCATAGTTTGACAAAGGTCTTCATGATCATGATTGTTTAATGTTAATTTTATGTATATATGTTTGTGATGCATGTCGTTGTCCCATTATGATGATGATTGTTTGCTGTTAACATTATAGGAAAAGCAAAATAAATGTATGTATCCATGCTACCGTATAACAATAAAGCAAGGATCATTCTCAGAGGAATGATTTCTTATACGTGTTTATGCCATGAGTCTGGCCCATGAGAATCAAGTGGGAAGAGTAACTTCCGATGTTGTAACTCATAGAGGGGGCATCATGTATGTTATCGAATGTTATATTTTATTATTCCTAGGTTTATGTTATGAATAGAAAGGCGGTTTAAAGATACATCATCGAATGGAAGCAGATGACTCCAGAGAGATGTTAGGATAAGAATGTGATAGTGGAAAGACACTAGAAGCAAGGTTTCATGGGGTCATCTGCTCATGGATGGGGAGAGTACTTTACCATTATTTATGTTGTGCAATGTTAATATTCAATGATTGTGCCTATGGTGATGTGTACATGCAAAATATGTAGTATTGTGTACCATAATGTTACATGTCTTTTCAGATATATGGTGTTGTGTGTATATTTATATTTCAGTTTCAGGTATGGATGGTGCTATCTATGCATATGGATATGTATATGTGTACATATCATACCGTGCGCATGTTGATATGGGTACAGCATGTGGTGTTGCGCGTATGTTGGATATGTGGTGTTGTGTACGTATGGTGCTATGTACATGTTACATAATGCTATGTAAATATGCTATTGTGTGCGTATATACATGTATATATGTATATATATATGTGTGTGTATAATTGTACAGTGTATATATGTGTGCATGTTATAAGTTAGCATGTGTTGTACATGTATAGATGTATGTATATGGTGATGTGTGCATGTGGTGTCGTGTACATGTCATGGTGCATGTGGTAAGCCGTGTAAATGTTGTATTCCCTGCCAAGACAGGGTTAGCGCGGGTGTGTGTGCACATTTATATGTACATGCGTGTGTGTGTATGTATGTATATATGTGATGTTGTGCACACATTGTGTACATGTATATTTATGTACATATACAGTGTATATGGTATTGGTATACCCGTGCATTGTGCATGCTATACATGTGCAGTGGCACACGATACTATGTATGTGCATGGTGTAGTTGTGACATGTGTGTATTCGTTTGTGTTGTACTCTTATATGTATATTTATTGTGTTGTGTTGTACACTAGATGTAGGTGTATGTGCGCTGTGTTTTATTGTACACCGGGTGTAGGTGTATGCGTTTTATACCTGTGAGGTATGTATGTGTATCATAGTTAGGCTGTATATCAAAAGGTAGGTCTATGTTATCTTCTTCCATTGTGGGTTTGCATGTATTGTATGGTGTTGTATGTCATATGTGGCAGGCATGGTTTTTATGTACACCATGTTTATGTGATTGAAGAGTAAAGGGAAAAAGGTATCGTGTTGCTGCAGGGAAAACCCATCCAAAGGGTAAAAAGAACAGCAGCAAAGTGAGGACCGATGAAGGATAAGTATTGGTATTTTATTTCAATTTTATTATGGCAAATATATGATTATGGTTTATGATGGGTAAATTGATTTATTTTGTGATCTATGATGGTTGTGTTTTCGAGTTTAACCTAATGATATGTTTATACATGATGATTATAAAGATGTTATTTGACTTGTTGTGATAGGAAGTGAACGTAATTAAAGTGTACCCTTATCATGGCTCACTAAATGAGAAAGATGTGAATTCATTTAAATTTATTTTGAGTCTAATGGAATATTTTGTACAACAAGTATAATGCAAATGTTTTGCTGTGGTTGAAATCGATTGTAAGCATTAGTAGCAAGAGTGTGCGGATTGAACATGTAACAATATGTTGGTAAGCACTTCGTAGAGTGTGCCACAATGTGGGTTACTATTACACAATGGGTGTCCAATGATTTTACGAGCATGCTATGATAGGTATGATGGTTTTCGAGGCAGTATATGCCTTGGCGGCGGAATCTTCCGATGAGGTGGGGCTTTGCTAATGGATGGACTGCTTCTAGGATGGAGGGTGCAAAGCAACTAACTGAAAGGTGTGGACTGTAAAGGAAGGGGTGATCGTATTGCTCGTAGGACCGGGCAGTGAAGGGAATGTCGGGATGGATACGTTGTCATTATAATTCTATGATGAATTTGATGTATATCAGAGTGTGCCTTGAATAAATGTGTTAGTACCCTATAAATTATAGCATTCCTAAGGTGATTGGATACTTCATATTTTTGCCAAGTTTTCGACATAAGGCTTTTTAAAAAATTCAAATGATATCAACAAAAATATGAAAAAGAAAGAAAAAGAGAGGGTAAAAATAAAAGAAAAAGGAAAATAAAGAAAAGCCCCAAAAATAAATAAAATCAAAAGTGTCACAAAGTTCAAATGCCACTATTAGATAGGTTTTTCCAATCATACATTTTAATCATGATTGGACAATTTTTAAGCTCATGAGAAGGTTAGCACTCGTAATAGCAAGATTAGTAGAAAGTCCAATTATGTGGAGAACATTATTTCAAATCACTTGGGGATTCTAGGATCTAGCCCTCCTGAATCCATGAGGGATCTCTCCAATAAGTGCAAATATGGATTTGTCTTTGAAGTCTTGGGTAATGATATTAAAGCTAGTGATGAAGGCCGAGGGTTTTGTTTGTTTTTGGTTGGTTGAGCATGATTATTATTTGAGGTGGAAAGTTCGCATGCAAATAGTTTCAAGTAAGAAGTTGCAAGCAAATAGAACAAGTCAGCTGCAGATAGTTAATTGGTGTGCTTTATCTCATTGGGTTATGAAGGGAGTCATAATAGGTTTTAATTGAAACAATCAAAGTTCAAGAGTGGCCCAGTGGGGAAAGTCATCTATGTCTCAGATCTTCTTTAAATTTTGATTTATGGAGTAGTTCTGCAAACAATACAGGAATTAAAAAATGAAGAACAAAGAGTGCTCTAAGATCAGCAAGTACTTCTAAACTAGCCCGATTTTGACATACACTTAAGAAAGACATAAAAGTAATTTAAGATCGTGAGTACTTCTAAACTCTCTCTCTCTCTTACTCTCTCTCTCTCTCAATAGAAAAACATTTTAAAACAAAGGAGAACTTGAAGGCAACTCGTTGAGAAACACAGTGGCCAAGCAAATTATAAATCCTCTCCTAGCTCGCTCTACTTGTAACTTTCAAGACAAACACAAAGATACGAAATAATGTATTTTAAGATCTCGGTAAGTGCTTGAACACTCAGCTAGATTTCAACACATTCAAGGGAAATATTCAGATAGCTTTGGGATACAAACTAGACTGTAATAATAAAATGGTCTTCCTAGTTCATCTTACTTAACATATACCGAAAATATTTAAGAACCGAATTAAATCATTCCTAAATAACATGAATTAAAAAGAAAACAAGTCAGATAAATATTTTCACGAGAAAGGTACCGATATACAATAGGTCTTAACTCTAGGCATGTTGTTCTTTATAAGAGACATGGGAACACAAAGGAAAACATAAATAAAATAACAATTTACAATAAGAAATAACATCACTGCCGACAGACTAGGATCCCATAAATCATCTTGTATTGATGCTCCAAACCACAGCCTAAGTCCAATGCTTTAGCTTAGTAAACCTTTACCTGCATTTCGTTATATCACAAGTAGAGCTTCAAGAGCCGTTGAACACTATTTACAAGTAGAAGTCTTCAAGCTCAATTACATTTTGAAGTTCTAGCCCCAACTCCCTCTCATCTTCAGTATTATTTATAGAAGAATGAGGAGGTGAGATCCGATAAAGATCTCCCAAAGAGCAATTAATATGCTCTTAATGGCTTCTCGGCCTTGGGGGCTCATGAAGAAGTTTACGTGTTCGTCCTGTATTGGTCAGCCATTATTGCCTGGGAGTTCACACTTTTATACTCTCTCGTTATGTTAAAGCACTCGCTCGGGAGATGTCATTAAGTTTATTTGCACTGACTTTCTTTAGCTACGTTGAGGTAAATAAGCCTGCATCAATAATCTCTGCCCGTTTGAATGCCTTGAGGCAATGTGTGTATCATGGTAGCCGGGAGGAATCAATTTGCTCGATGTGTGGTGAGGCCTCGTATGATAAACATTTATGATTTTCTTTAAATGTAGTGACTTGAGGATTAGGCTTTTGATAATCAATCTTAGCCGTAATCTCGAAACTTGTTTTGAATTCCCTGCTTCCGTGCGTTCATCTTTGACACCGATACTCTTGTTTGTGGTTTATTCAATCGTGTCTTTTGGTGTGTAGTGATGTGTAGGGCTCGTAGGCACCAATGCCTTTAGAAGCATTAACGAGACGTGGAAATTTCAACCCGTGGATGGTTTCCTTTTTAATGTGGAATTGAAGGCATGAGAATTAAATCCATTTTCAAATTTTTTTCATTATAATGAAAAAAACCAGGTAATCACCGCCATCAGCTGATAGCACTTTACCTCAAAACTTCGATAAAACTAAGCCGCATAAAATTTCGGTCACAAAAGGAGCTTGCCGACGTCGTGGTGTTTGTGACCAAATTTTTGGCAGTGAAATCCATAAAGTTCTTTGAATGATGCTCTAGTGGCTCCCTCGACGTCACCAAGTGACTCGAATTTTTATGAAATCAGTAATATACTCTCCGTCCGGATTTCACTCATCACAGAGGAACGCGAAACAAGACTCCGCTCCACCGCTGTTGCCGCGTGGTGCCGATGTATGTCGACTAGGCATTAGGGACCACCGAAGGCTTTGTGGGACTCCGCCTACCACGTCGTGGCCGTGTGGACCATCGAGCGACGGACAGGGCCGCCATCTGCAGGATCGATCTACGGTGGGGAGTGATTTAGACTTTGCACCAATGGAAACCCTTGCATATATGAAAACCCAAAATTTTAATATAATACAAAGTTTTAATGCTTCCCGGGTGGGATGTATATTTATAATATGGCTTGGGCGTCGTCCGCGTCATGGTCTATATGAAATGCAATATGACTCGGGGGATGTGATAACAGTTAACGGGCATCGGGGCTTGATTTAACACACAAATGCGCTCCGTGAGTTGCTCACGCGATGGGCGCTTGGGACCCTTAGTACTCGTTCCAGCCACGGCACATGGAGGGGAAGTGTTTTTAAGACTTAGCCCAGGCTTAGGCTCATGGTGGAAAAAACTTATTTTTTATGAATTTTTTCAAGTTTTCAACATTTTGGGGTTTTAGCAGTTCAAAAAAATTAGTTTTAAACTACAGAAAATGATTTTCATGAATGGAAGAAGGGGAATCATGAAAAATTGTGTTGATTTTATGGAGGAAAGGGGGAGAAAATGAGGCTAGTTTTTCATGAGGGAAGGGAAAGGTGATTTTGTAGTAGCCTCTCATGAAATCGTAGACTTCGTAGTGTAAAATGGGCACAAGAGGGAAGATTTTGGACAGAGGCATGAGGCCTTCAAGAGTCTTCAAGAGATAACACTTTTTTGCAATAATTTTTTTCCTCGGGTTGCCTTAAAATGATTTAGCCACCTTTAGGTATAACAAATTTGATAGGTACAATGCTGGCTCCCACTTGGGGGATGGTGCCTTCTGAAGGCATCAAGAACTTCGACTTTCATTCTCCGGGAGGCTGATTTCCATGCCTCTATCCATTGGGTCGCCTTTCTTTCCCTGAATTATCTTCTTTTCCTAAAACAAGACATGTACCATAAAAACAATGGATCTTTCATCAAAAGATTTTACCTACCCAATCCCACTGATCTAACATTTTTCTTCATTAGAGCACTCTGATTGGTAAATCCTTATAACATTTTATTCTTTATGTGAACTAATTCATTTCTCTACTCCTTATTTCTCCATGGACTCGCATTAAACAGCTTTATCTATATGATTCTCTACCTAATCTACTATCCGTTGGGATTAAACTCGTCCAATAGATTTATCACTAAATTCTTCAGTCAGAATGAAAAGCATAAGTTAGATTGAATGTCACTTAACTTGTTGCCGATCTATGGCATAAAAACAAGCTACACATAGATATTATTTTAATGCAGCAAATGGAAGGCTAGATCCGTAAATTTCAAAGCACTTTCCATCATCTTTTTTACATCTCCGTTTTGACTTTTGTTTGAGTCGTTCTTCTCTTGTCAACCGTTCATATTCTGAGCTAATTGGAACCGCATTTACATAATTTTTGACTCGAATTTGAAATACATTTGAGTCTGCCTTTTAGAACTTAGGTTCAGATTTTGAGTATTGGCTGAACTTTTAATTTCATCTCAAACTATTCATCGATAAGCCAAGATTAAATGTTTTGGAAAATTGAATTCACTATCCTATCAACAAATTTAAAACTAATTAATGTATTTGAAAGCCGTTTGACTAACTAGTGTGTTCTTTAGGAGGCATTTGAGTTTGCACATCTTCTGTATTTGTTTCTTTTTGTATGGGGTTGTCTTTCTTGTTTTCATAACTCAGTTTCCTCTTTCTTTCTTTCTTTGTTTTTGTATTTTATTCTTTTATAACTTTGTTCTTAAATGGATGGGGTGAAGTATTTGTATAATGAAAAAAGATATAAAAAGGCTTTCACTATTAAATACAGACTAAGAGAAGTAATGCTTCAAAGATCTCGCCATTTATTATGACCCCCAAACAGCCCCGTTCCATTCAACTCTTGCAAAAAATAGGCATATTACTAGCAAATTTCGAATGGATAGAGGAAAGGCCAAGCGATAAGTTGCTGTACTACATGCTTGCCTTGTCTTCCCTCCTTGAGTCCCACTTCAAAACTTTCATTCCAATATTGAAATTACCGCCTTTGCTCTTTCCTCACACAAAAATATTTTTAGACGTCGTTCTGTTTCCTGTGAATGCTTTGTTATAAACTCAGTTTGACATAGAAGATGAATGGTTTGATTTAGTTATTCTGGATTTCATGTCATTATCTTTTCAGTTTGCAACTCTCAGAATCAACTTCATCATTGGTACACCAAGGTTGGTTGGAAAATTGCATCAAGCACATACTAAGCCGGAAAGGTGACATACCAATAGATTTTTTTCAAAGTCAATCTATCACCAAAGGGTATGAACGGCTGTGTGCCAAGGTTTTGTTGTCCTCCAATAGTTTCTTGATTATGTCGACTAAACCTTGTTTGAGGATTCTGCAAGTCCACACTTGAGGGTAATAGGCCGTGAAATGCCCCAATGTTATCCGATATCTCAGATGACCAATCACTTTGATCCAAATGTTGTCGATTATCATGATGATCTTGGTAGGACAACAAATTTGAGAGAATGTTATTCTGTATGAATTTTATAATACCAACAAAATCATTGGCTTTCCTACAACGCAATGGCTTCAGATCCACTTAGTGAAAATAATCGTGGTGTTGAGAATCCATCTATGCCGAGCTTTTAAGATGGTGGATGGATTTCTCCTATGAAGTCAAGTCCCCACCGTTGAAAAGGGGCTTCCTCAAAAGTAGATCGTAGCGTGCAGGTAGTAGTGCTTTTCTTTGCCTTCAAAGAGTTGACATTTATGACAGTAATGATCATCTTTGTGTATATCCGGAAAGAGAGTAGGCTGATAGAAACCAGCACTCCCTCAAAATTTTGTTACCGTTGTCTCTCCAAGACAACACCCCAGACTCTCCTTCATGGAACACGTGCGAACTCGCATCATACTCCGACAAACATTAAGCAATACACCACTTGCATTTTTCCAATAAAGACATCTATCTATAATGCAATAGTTTACAACTTTTAACTTTAGGAACCTGCTCTTGTTTTTGTCAAATTAGGAGGTGTATTTAAATTAAGAAAAAACATAAATAATATCACATACCAAGGGAAATTCATAAAATGGTATTCAACAATGGGAGTTGAGATTTCCTCTTGACTATCCAAAGTATTATTCATATTAATATCGAGAACCTTAAAATTTGATTCAGCCCATTAATATAGCGATCTTTGGCCTTTAATGAGTTTAGTGGGCTTTATCTCTAAATCCATGGAAGAACAATAGAAATCCACTTACCTCTCTTAATGCATTCGGTCCTATGTTAGAATGTTCTAACAACTGAGTTTGGGACAAAGGCAATGATGTGTGAGTGAAGGATGTATACTCAAGTCTTTAAAGTTTTAACCAAGGCAAAAGTTTGCTTCTCCATACTGTTATACTTCGTAGGCATCCCCCAATGCCTGCTAAAGAATGAAGAGGTCGCTTCTTGTTCCAGATTTTTCCGTAAAAGGACAACAACTATGGTATGTTCTAATGCAAACAAAAAAAATATAAAAATATTTTGAAAACTGACTTATATGAACCTGTTTTGGTTAATGCTTGCTTCACTCAAATTTTAAAGGACTCTTTTGCTTCCAAGGTCCATTTTACCCTTTTCCTTCTTCAACATGTTTGTGATATTTCTAAGAAGCTCATCCAAGTTGGGAGGAATTTAAAAGTTAATCTTTCCAATGAAAGATCGTGTAAACTCCCATGTTTTGAGGATGAGAGATTTGCAATATGGCCTTCCAATCCTTTGGGATATATCTTAATTTCCTTCTTCTAAAATGATGTTCCCAAGAAGTTTACCTTATTGAGCCCAAAATAGTGCTTTCTCGTGGTTTAAAGATATCCCAAACTTCCCGCATCTTCCCAAATATTGTTCTAAATGTGCTAAGTTCTCTTTGCATCTCTGCTTTTTTTGCAAAACATTTAAAAGAACATCATCAAGGTATATAATGATGAAGTATTTTAACTCTTCATGCAGAATGCTATGTCCATGGCTACCTTTCCTTAAAAGGTTGCTCCAAAGATTCATTAGACCAAAGGGAATTTTCACATACATGAAAGTGCCCTATGGTGTATAAAGGCATTTTTAATTGATCACAGGTGGAAGATTGATTGTATACCTGGAAAATCCACTAAGCAAAGAAATTCTAGACCCTACCACCCCTTTGTAAAATATGATCCATCTTAGGTAAAGTGTATTTTTCCTTTAATGAAGTTTTCTTTTTTTAAGTCTCTAAAGTCTAGTACAAAGCCCGATCTCTAGTTTTTCTTCCTAACTAATGCCCGATTAGAAACCCACTAAGAAGAGGCATAATAGGAATACAGTACACTCTCGGCTCATACATTTTCCTTAATTTCTTTCTACACTGTGAGGCAAAAATAATTGTGGTTTATTTCAGTAGCTTTCTGCTGAATGGTTTTTGGTTTTCTGAGAGGGATTCTGTGCTGTTATTTCTGTTATATAATTTAATATCTTCGTAACTCCATGCAAAACATCAAAAATTTTTGAAAAACTCTATCTATTTGAGTTTAATGTAAGCAGTAAAGTTTTTTAGACCAGCTTGATCATTTTCAGTTTAAGTTCACCGCCTATATTGCACTCTTTCCACTAGCTTCCCTACAGTTCCAGCTTTTGGCTCTGCCACATCATTAAAATCAAACAACTCTCTAAAGGTGTTTTACCGTTTGGCAAACCTTTCATCTTTAGGAGCACAGAGCCAGAATCTTCTGCTTTCTTAACTCATGTCACATCTTTGTTTTATTTTCAAGTTTTCTAGATAATAGGTTTACATTGGTGTTCGTAGACCTTTCTTCTTCAACAAGAAAACTTTCTTCACTAGGTGTGCGCCTTGCCTTACATAATCAATCTCAACTGTAGTTCGACTTCGTTTCCGAACCTATGAAGTCTTCCATTTGTTTGTTCGTTGAACACTCCGGCCAATATTTTTTATTATCGCAGAATGAATGGGTCTAAATTTTATTCAGTTGTGCGCATTTAGTTTCATACATGGAGCAAGTAATAACAAGCTCTAGGCCGCAAAAGCTAAATTGTGGGGCCTAGTCACTTTTTTTCTTGGGAGCAAAAATCCCGCTTGACTCATCAAAAGTTTTTAAAGGTCCATGACATTGTTTTGGTGGCCCGAAGTCTCGATGATTTGCATTATACTCCCCATTGACTTGGGCTTGAAGGACTAGAAATCTGAATCCCCATATACATTGGATTCTTTATTCCAACTTCTTCAACAATCGTAAGTCTAAGTGAAGGGATTCATATTCCGCTATGTTATTCAACACTCGGAAGTTCAACTACAGAAAGGATTGCAGTGTTTATTCTTAGTGGCATAAACTGTGACTGCTAATTCCCATGATTGTTCCCAGCGCATTCAGCTGTCTACTCCACGTAGGATTGTCTCGGCATAACAGTTTGATCATCCTCCTCAACAAGCGTGCTTTTGGTTTGTTTTGTAGTATCGCCAGTTGAATTTGTTTTGAAGGGCTTCCTTTTCGGTTTCTCGTTAAGCGAGAATTTTCTTAACGTCAAGGTCAAACATGATGGACGTATGATTTGTAGTTCAAGACCCCGCGCTTGCTTTGTTAAATTTTCACGGTTCAAGAAATCGTTTAGACATTTCTATGGTGTTTTCCTCCTCTTTATTGACCATTATTAATCCTCTGTTAAAGCATTTCCCCTATCAATATTTGATTAAAAAGGATAAAATGAATCAAGGTCTCATATGTTTTTAAAGGAGAGTTTTGCTGGCCTATCTTGACTAGTATGCAACTACAAAATGACATGGGGACTCCCTAGAAAAGCATCTGATTGATTAAACATAGGGATGGTCACATAGGTCATATCCAATTCAGATGAGACCTCAGGGCTATCCCCCTGGGACTCGATAAAACATTCCGTTTTTCAGTAATATCAACACACAATAATATCCATGACTAAGCATTTGGTCAACTGTACAAAGTTGGAATGCTAGGATGTCTTCGATTAATCCAAACATTTTACTTCCGCTTGAGTCAAAGGAGTAAAGGTATTTATAAGGTTTGGTAGATTTCAGACTAAAATTTCCTATTGCTACTTAGGCATTAGTTCATGAGAAGCTCCTGACCATGGTGACAAGATTATGCAAATTCAAGACAAGAACATTTAAACTATATAAAAGGAGGAATGTGTCCCTCTTGATATCTACCTTCAATATTAGGACCAAATCACACTGAGCTCGTTGGTCATCATTAAGATTTACTTTGTCATTATGTCCTCTGCAAGCAAAGCTCTCAAAACTTGGGTCCCATATACATTTTGGGTAATAACCTACTGGGAATAGAGATTTTGATCTTTAGAAATTTCCTGCCTAGGTCAGGTGAATGGTCTTTGAAGAATCCCAAACTTCAAATTTCTTACTAGTCATGAACTATCAAAGAATATCATCATTACGGTTCTATTTACTTTTGACAAATGATGTTTTAATGAGTACCATTTAAATGAAATATTTCACTGTCCGCACTGCTTTTCTCTTGTTTTGATGTCTTTCTCTACCTTTATCGAATTAACAACCATCAAGTTGTCCTTTGTTTCAGTTGACTTTAGGCTTGGTTGCATTGTTGGTTTTGTGAAGATTTGTTGCCGGTTTTGGGGCTAGGAGTTTTTTGACTGTTTTGCTTCTAAGGTCATATTCTCTTTGAGACTTATGATGACATTTTCCATGTCTTGATAATATTCTTCTGTCATCATCTTTTGTCATGATAAGGTGGTTATAACTGTTTTCTATCATAACAACTTCAAAGTCATCATTATCTACTCCCAACATATTTATGTTCTTCCCTTGCCCCTCTTTATTTCATCTGCTTTCCTCAACCTCACTTACATATTTTTGATGAAAGGGAGGAGTGATCTTTGATCATCTTCTAGGTCTGTTTTGAGGTTGGTTCCTTCTAAAAATTTCGATTTTGGTCCCGATTTCTATTTTGAGTGGTATATTTCTTGGCTTGCTTGGGCTCTCTTAATTAAGGCAAGCTCATCTCTTTCATCACTCCTCCATCATTCTCTCTCCATCTTGAGTTGGAAGCGGTAGGCTGTGTGTTTTCCTTCAAAATATACTTTCTCATTTTTCATTCTTTTCTTTCTCCATTAAGTTTATTTCCATAGCAAGAGCCTTTGCATCTTTCAAGAGCTAAAAGATCTTCTCTCTCTCACCCAGGCCATCTCGGTTGAACTCAGAAACTTGTTTAAAGTTGAGCCTTGTGAGTTTTAGATCTCGGGGAAAGTGCATTATATATATCGTTAAACGGTACAATAAGCTTGTACACTTTCCGTGTTTCTGGGGAGGTTCTGTAATCGAAAGGACTGAGAGGATTTTTCTTCTTACCTCCCATTTGTTTAAGAATGTTTGATGGAAGGCTTGGAGATCATTTATACTATGGGGTTGCTCAAACCATTTTCTTACTCTAGACTTCTATAGTAAATATTCAATTTTTACATAATCATCACTAATTTCATATTTCTTCACAAAGTAGTCATTCATTCCATTCATTAATGTTGTGATGCAATGGTAGCATTACTAGCATCACAATGGAAATTGACCGATAAATTCTGTGGAGGATTGAATAATGCATGAAGGACTAAGGGAGCGGTTTGCGTCAGCATGATATGTGGTGGGGGTGGATTTACAAGAGGTGGATTAACAAAAGGAAAGTGGGGCTGGGTGGAGTGTCAATACGTAGGTGAGCAAGGGATTACCTGTGGAGGCAGATTGCTAAGCCGATCTTGGATGAGAGACACCTAAAAGTTATGAAGGAAATGTAGTAGATAAGGAGGTGTTGTTTCCTTACTACCAGATGTTCACTTTTTGGCGAGATGCTTAAAAGTGAAGACTCGAATCTAACCGATCTAAATCATTAAGAGACCTAGTTCTAAAGGATTTCATTAAGCTAACTTGTGATTATTGTAGAGCTCTAAAGATTTTCAGAACCGACCATCATAAGGACTAAAACGCTAATAATTTAATCCTAGAGACTCTTCTCGTTTATTGGGTATCTCAGTGGATCGTATTCGTGATAGGCTCTAGTGTATAATCTTTCTAGGAATACCATTTTTACAAGTGTTTGACCTAAACAACTGTGTTCACTATGTATGAGCGCTCTTAAAAGGTCAAACTAATTCGTTTACACAAATTTTAATCCTGCGCTCCCTAACCGAGTTTGAATGATATTATAAATGATATGGCTCTTCCCATGGAGTCTTAAGGTCTGCTCAGGATTTTGGAGACGCTAAGTGGAATTTTTTAGCTCCGAAGGAGTGTAAAAGGTGTTTTATTGTCCTACCACCATGTTTATGATACTGAACCGAAATATTTTTGGGTTTTCTCGAGTTATTTTTCGCCTGTGTGGCTGTTTAGAGTGTCATAAATCTATTTCAAAACTTATCTACGGTGTTATGACACAAAGAAAGTCTACTCTTAAGTGGCTGCTTAGCTTTATTTTTTCAAGGTTAGATAAAAAGTCTTAGTGAATCCTAGGTTGCCTAGTTTGTCATTGATTCAAAGTAAGTTTTATCATGATTACCATTTTCTGTAGTGCTTGAGAAAGATGTTTTAACCTCACAATTTTTTGAACGGTGAAGCACTTTTGATAGTCTTAGCACGTCGCAGCTGAAAAAATACCTAAATCTCAATGAGGCTTTAAATGTTGACACCTCAGAATTAGCAAGATTGGTGCAAAGTCCAATTTTAGAGAACATTATTTAAACCACTTTGGGATTCTAGGATCTGGCCTTCCGATCCGAGAGGGATCTCTCCAATAAGTGCAAGATGGATTTGTCTTTGAAGTCTTGGGGTGATGAGCATGGACAAGCAGGCGGCCGAGGGTTTTGTTTGTTTTTGCTTGGTTGAGCATGATTATTATTTGAGTGTGGAAAGTTCGAAATGCAAAGAGTTTAGTAAAGAAGTCAGTAAGCAAATAGAACAAGATAATATGATATTGTGGAGTGTCTGCGGTTTTAGTCCATTGGGCTATGTGAGTCACATTAGGGTTTAATTGAAACAATCGTTCTGAGTGGTCTATGGGGCAAGTCATTCATGTCTCAATATCTCTTTAAAGTTTGATTTATGGAGTGAATGAAACAATAAGGAGAATTAAAATAATAAAGGAACAAAGAGTTGTACCAAGACTGTGCAAGTACTTAAACTAGCCTGACATAAACTAAGAAAAGACATAAAAGTAATCTAAGATCAATTGAGTACTTCTAAACTAGCCTGATTTTGATGCACTTTCAATAGAAAAACATTTTAAAACAAGGAGATCTTGAAGGCAACTGTTGGAGAAGAAACTAGTGGGTCGGGCTCACCACAAATCCTCTCCTAGCTCTGCTCTACTTGGTAACTTTCAAGACAAACACAAAGATAACAAAGAATTGCCTAAGATCTGGTAAGTGCTTGAACACTAGCCAGCTTTCAACACATTCCAAGGGAAACATTCAGACAGTATTTGGGGGATAAAACTAGGACCAGGGCACACCATATCTTCCTTAGTTCATCTCTACTTAACATATACTAAAAATAAAATTTAAGAATTGAATTAAATCATTCCTAAATAACACGAATTGGAAGAAAACATGTAGATAAAGATTTTTAGTCAGAGAAAGGTACTGATATACAGTAGGTCTTAACTCTATGCATGTTGTTCTTTATAAGAGAAGATGAACACAGTGAAAATAGAAATAAAATAACAATTTACAATAAGAAATAGCATCACCGTCGACATAGACCAGGATCCCATAAATTAGCTTGTATTGATGCTCCAAACTAGTTACAGCTCTAATTCCAATGCTTTAGCTTAGCAAAGCTCTACACTTCCGAGACTAACTTATCTATCACAAGCAGAGCTTCAAGAGATAGTGAACACTATTTACAAGTAGAAGTCTCAAGCTCAATTACATTTCAAAGTTCAACCACCAACCCCTCTCTCATCTTCTCTAGTAGTATTTATAGAAGAATGAGGAGGTGAGATCTGATAAAAGATCTCCAAAGATAATTAATACAGTCTTAATGGCTTCTTGGCCTTTGGGGGGCTCGATGAAGAAGTTTACAGGTGTTCTCTCTGTATTAATGTTTTTCATTTAAGATTAAGCTCAGTGGGAGCTCTTATTGACTTTTGAGGCTCTTTTTTATGTTAAAGTAACTCTACTGATATTTTGTCATTAAGTTTATTTGCAGAATTGGCTCTCTGGCTGCGCTGAGGTAAATGTTTCTTTTGATCAATAACTTCGGCCCGTGCCTGAATGGCTTGAGGAATAGGTGGCACTGTGGTAGCTGAGAGGAATCAATTTGCCTCAGATGTGGCAGTGGAGGCCTTCTTTCGGATAAAAATTTATGATTTTATTTAAACTATTTTTTAATTTGGAGGATTAGGCTTTTGATAATCAATCTTAGCCGTAATCCTCATAAACTTGTCTTCAATCTCCTGTTCTGGTGCGTTCTATCTTCGACACTGATACTCTTTGTTTGTGGTTTATTCACTATGTCTTGTTGGTGTGCAGTGCTATGCAGGGCTCGTGAGGCATCAATTCCTTTGAAGCATTGACGAGACGTGGAGATTTAACCCGTGGATGGCTTCCTTTTAATGAATCGAAGGCATGAGAATTAAACCCCAGCCTTCGTATTTTTCTTCATTATAATGAAAAAAACCATATAATCACCGTTTGTCAAATGATATACCCCGGACTTCAAAACTCTCGATAAAATCAAGCTGCATAAACCATTTCGGGTCACAAAAGGAGCTTGCTGACGTCAGGGTGTTTGTGACTCGAAATTTTTATGAAATTCGCCATATAAAGTTCCCTGGGTCCATTTTTGGGCTTGCTGACGTCAGCCCAAGTGTGACCCAAAATTTTTATGAAATCCGCCATATAAAGTTCCCCGGGTCTGTTTTGGGGCTTGCTGACGTCAACCCAAGTGTGACCCGAAATTTTTATGAAATCCGCCATATAAAGTTCCCCGTGTCCATTTTGGGGCCTGCTGATGTCAGCCCAAGTGTGACCCGAAATTTTTATGAAATCCACCATATAAAGTTCCCCGGGTCCGGATTTCATGACCATGTGAGCAACCAAACAAGACCCACTCCAATCAGTTGCTGCCACATGGGTGCTGATGTGTATGCTGACTAGGCGTCGGGGACCACCGATTCTATGGGACTACTGACTGCTGTCGTGGCCATGGGGACCATCGGGGCGATTGATTTGTGGGTTGTCGATCTGCAGATTAGATCGATGGTGGGGAGTGATTTAGACTTTGCACTGGCGGAAACCCTTTATGATATATGAAAACCCAAAATTTTAATATAATACAAAGTTTTAATGCTTCGGGGGTGGGATGTATATTTATAATATGGCTTGGCGCCCGTCTATGTGGCCATGGTCTATATGAAATGCAATATGACTGGGGGATATGATACACAGGGCTAATCGGCATCGGAGTTTGGTTTAAACACACACAAATGCACTCTGTGAGTTGCTCTGATGCGATAAGCGCTTGGGAACCTTAGCACTTGGTTCCAACACTGGGGCACATGGAGGGGAAGTGTTTTTAAGACTTAGCCCAAGGGGGCTTAGGTATGTGGTAGAAAAAACTTATTTTTTATTAATTTTTTCAAGTTTTCAATGGATTTTGGGGGTTTCGACAGAGTTCAAAAATGAGTTTTAAACTATGGAAAATTATTTTCATGAATGGAAGAAGGGAAATCATGAAAAACAGAGGATTTTTATGGAGGAAAAAGGGAGCAAAATGGAGGTTAGTTTATCAAGTGAGGGAAGGGAAAAAAAGGTGATTTTGCAACAGTTCCTTCTCATGAAATCAGTAGAATTTTAGAGTGTAAAATGGGCGCAGTAGGGAAGATTTTGGACAGAGGCATGAGGCCTTCAAGAGTCTTCAAGATATAACACTTTTTTGCAATAAAATTTGTTCCTTGAAGGCTTCAAAAATGATTTAGCCACCTTTAGGTATGAAAAATTTGATAGGTGGCTAACAGATAGGTTAGAAAATAAATATTTTCCAAACTATTTAATCTTGGCTTATCAATAGATAGGTAGAAAATGAAATTGGCTCAACAGTTTAAACTAAGTCAATGGCTGAAATAAGGATAGGTATTAGGTTAGAAGTTTTTTTTTTTTTTTTTTAATAATTTAAATAAGAATGATTTAAGGGTTTGCTAGTCCAAATGCACCCTGAAAAAAAGAAGAAGAAATGTTAGATGATTAGTTTGGGTAGGTAGATATGCTGAGGAGGAAAATGGAATGAAGATATGAAATTTATTCTACAAAGTACAACATCAAAATCGTATTTTCCTATGTTGTAAGAAGAAAATAAAAATAGAGAGTGGTTGCACTCAAAGGTTTGAAAAAGGAATCAGATTCTAAAGTTTGAAACTAATTTATGTTCCAAGTCATTTATGCATATTTTATGTTTAAAGTTTATCTTAAGTTCCAAAGTATTAATATTCCCTTTATTCTAACCTTTAAACTCTCGCCTTTTCTTCTATCCTAAAGTATTTACTACTCTTTGACATTCATATTTCCCAATCCCACCATCCCCATCACCACGTCACATGCACGACTAACCATCCCGCACCTTACCCGACCGCAGCAAACCTTTATCCCCTTAACCCTTTACCTTTCCATCACATTGCAACGCCGCACTTTTACTTACCTTTCGCATTCCCATTTGCCGCTTCTAATCTCCAGGCGATGTCAGTGGAACCCATTTCCTTTCCCCATCAACATTCGCATTGACATATCTCAAATATTAAGGCCTTCCATTCATATTACTTACCTCATTTTCATATTACTTACCTCATTTTCGATAATTGAAACCTTGCGATTACAAAAAATTAAATCTTACGATTCACGATAATTCAAATCTTGTGATTACGATATATTGCATCGCAAATTCTGCTCGAAACCCTTATCCCATTGAACCTTTCCTTGACTCTTCGCATCACCAACCTCTCCGCTTGTCGGAAATCGCGCATCACAAATCTTAACCTTTACACTCCATTCCTCATAACAAAACTTCCCGACCTATGATTTGCGATATAAGTTAGTTTCCACCTCCTTACCATGTCACCCTTTCCCCATCACCACATCACACATACCCTCCAAGTTAAATAACCGTCCACCCTCATCTATCCACTCCGCCCTATCACACATCTTCCTGCCAGCTACCCATTGCACCATAAATGGTCAAGCCGTGATCCAACGAACCCACGCCAACTCAATGGTCACCCCCAGTTACCTCTTAAAGTCTAAATTCGAGCCAGAAGAAAATTTTGCTTTGCTCATACTGTTAAAATTGCAGGCATTTATTATTCCCCTTCCTCAGTGTTGATCTATATCATTTTCCCTTCTCTACTCCCTTTTTATTACATCCCATTCTTCACAGCAGATCAAGAACTGGTTTGCATAATACATAAGATGTCTCCCAAGAGAGACCAGGAGCCCTTCAACCCTATGATTTACCCTCAGGTAGATTTATATCACATAGTCCTGGCATATTGAGACTACAAAACCCATGAGATAGAGTCAGAATTCGATTTATTCGATGTATACTGTTGGCTCAAGCATAAATTCCTTGAAGAAGTAGATGATATAGGCCTTTGGGAGACTAAGTTGCCTTTTTACATTTTTCCCAAAACACATAACTGCTTTGAAGAGATAACTCAAGATGCCAGTGGTAGAAGATCTGATGGCCTAGGATATAGAATAAAATGAGAAATAGAAGTTAGAAATGATGCAGCTAATCATAGAAAAAGATGAACAAATCAAGAAAATGGAGAATGAGATGGAAAAAATGATTAAGGATAGACAGAAAGAAATTAAAGATGCAGTGAAGGGAGAAAAAAGAGAAGCAGCTAAGGCCATGACTCCACTATAGGTAGTCCCTCTTACAGTGATTCCGACATCCACATCAACGATAGGTACACCATGTGAAGGCATTGAGTAGTTAGCTAAAGCTATGGAGAACATGTCCTTAGAGACAACAAAAATTAAAAAGAGGCAAGATCAACTTAGTGACCTACAAGAGCAGTTTAAAAGGAAAGATTCAGCACATTCCACAGAGTTATAGATCTGTAAAAAGATAAATGAAATTTTTTAGAAGTCCCTTGAGGAATCCTCCATTGGAAGCATGGTAGTAAGAGTTAAGAAAATTAGTTTGTTGGATATAATTGAATCCATGAATGATATATGACCATCAATTCAAATGATTTTTGAACAGAGTGATTTAACTGATTTAGTGAAAGTTTCCATTGAGAAAATAAATTATGAACTTGGGGACAAGCCCCAAACTGCCAACAATATCATCATATTCCTTAATTCCAAAAGCAGTCATGAAATGGAACAACTCCAAGTGGTAGACAAAACAACCACCATACTGGAGGCAAAAAGGGTGTTGAGAAAGAAGAGTATAGCTACACAACTAGAGGAAAGATGTCATTAGTTGGATATTGGAGTGAGTAGGTTTTTCAATAGGACCGAGCCACTAAAAAAAAGGGGATTTCCCTCCTTATTCGTTATCAATGATAAACTGATGCCTAGGAAAGATTATGTAAAAAGGCTCACGGAGATTTCAAAGGACACATCCAAGCTTACAAATATGAAGAGCACTATGACTAGGAAATCATTTTATGGAGTTATCAGCAATGATGTCTTCATACAGAATGAGATTAGGCACATTTTTCAGTTAAGGCCTACATTTGTGAAGTACATCGAGATTGATGAAGTCAACAAAAAATTGAACAGAACTAATATTACGACTCAAGAGGAATGGAAGAATTTAAGTGGACTCCAGGGAGGATGAAAACTCAGCATAATGACCAAAGAGGTAGCTCAGTGAATTATCTACATCATTAGGTCCAGTGTCTCAGAACAACTTCACAGTATCAAATTTGCCTGCACAGCAGACCGTTGTAGCACTGGATAATCACTTTAGACATATACTAAAGGTTGTTACACTGAGTGATGGTTTCATAGTGATTTTAGACATCTGTTACAAAGCTGCCACAATGTGTCCATGCTTGAGACGCATAGGTGAAATTTCAATTAATTTGTAATAAACAAATTGATTGCCCTTCTGATAACGACAGTGAGTTGCAAGCAGTTTAAATATAGCTTTTTATTCAGTAATAAGGGCTGGAACTTGGTTTTGTAAGTTCTTTTCATTGCAAGTATTTGTAATTTTCAAGCTGGAGCATCAATAAAGAGAACAGTCTGCAAGATTCATGTGTTGCATTATCCTAGTGACGTTTTTCCTTTATTGTGATTTAATATTTTCCATTGTTTTCCCTTTATATGTATCATTTGAACTCTAATTGTAAAACATGAAATTTAGATTGAGATTTTCTGTCACAAAGAACCTTAATTCTGACTATTTTTACAATTTCAATGTTTTCTTCTAAGTTATGGTTTAAGAATTCTTAGTTTCTCTTAAGTCATTACTGAAACACCTTTTTCCATTTCATATTCCACTTAGTTACAAGCACCAGTATTCACAACTATCTTGTCTTGCATTTGCTCTGGAATTTGATGCATATAACTAGCCTATTTCGAATCCATAGCCTAATGGAAACTGTTTGAAGAAACCCCTTAAATCCAACCACGAACAATCCAACAAAAATATCTCTCACAATTTATTTAACTAGCCTAATATTTGAAAGATTAAAAAAAATCTAAATCTTATATAGAGAAATCCCTCTGTGAGTCTAGGAGGGCTAGACCCTAGGCTTCAAGTGGTTTTGATGTTTTTCTTTATAATTTAGTCTTTCCAATCTTATAAATTATAGAGTGATAACACAGTGGTGACCATACTGGGGACATAGTTGAAAATTTTGAATTTTCATCCGAGTTCAGAAACCCCAGCTAAAAATATTTGTATGATACAACTTTCTTTTAAAGACCGATTTCTTTCAGTCCTCAATAATCAATTTGTCTGTGACTTTGAACTAAAGTTTGGCTCCGAAAAAAATATCCACTAGATCCCATCCAGATCCAAATCCCCATCCTATTGTAGACAATCCTGAGAAGATATTGAGGAAAACTCCTAGAACAGACAGTTAAACCAATGACAAAATTCTTTACAGTTCAAGCTCCTTACTTGTTAACTTTGTCACTTTGCAAGACATTCAATTTGATTTGCAGTTTGAACAAGGTCTCTTCAGAACCAAATCTCAGAATTGGACTAACCTTATAGTTTTTGATCCATCCATATTTCATACCTCTACCCGTCCACCTTCACCCACCCTTCATCCCCCTCCAACACCTCCACCAATCATGGCAGCTAGATATGCCCCATTAGTGCTGCCAGCCCCTTTACCTCCTATGCCCCATGATTACCAATATAAGATTCGACAGTTGGATAGCATAAGTCTTGTGATTGCCGAGTGGCACATATATAAAATGAATGACTGTTTTGACCTATAAGAAATTGATGATGATAGTGTCAAATTGAGAATGTTTGCCTAGAGTTTAGGGGGTGAAGTTAGAAAATGGTTTAAAAGTTTAACTATTAATAGTATTCATGATATCCCTTCTTTTCACCAAACATTTATAAACAAATGGGAAGTCAAGAAAAATCCACTACATATTTTATCAGAATATGAAATTATTAAGAAATCTCTAGAAGAGAGTGTGCAGGACTATTGTACCAGATTTAAAAACCTATAGAACATAATCCATGCTAATATGAAACCACCCAAAGGGATAGTTCTACTTAAATTCCAGATGGATTTGACCCAGACATGGCCTATCAGCTTAGGGAAATAAACTCATCAACTTTAGAGGAAATGAAAAAAGATGTTGTGAGTGTAGAGGCTAATTTATTGGCCAAAAGGGCTAGGATGAGGACTAAGAGGAGAGTCAAAATAAGAGAAGAGCCTGTAGCCTCTACATATGATGCCAAAATTGAAAATTTGGTAAGGACTATGGAAAGGATGATGGAAAGAATGAGTCTAAATGAAAGAGAAGTACCCAGAGAAAATCAAACGGTACCCCAAAATAGAAATCAAAACCCAACAAGAAACCCTCCACAAGTTAGATAGAGAGAGAAAGAGGTCCTGATCAGCAGATTAGGTCTTCTTTTCAAGAAAACCATGCTGATGAAGATGAAGGAATAGTGGATGAATTTGAGGAAAATCATATTAATTCGATGGGAATAATAAATATGATTCCGTTTTTCTCACTGAAGAAGAAAAAAACTTGTTTTCACTAACCCAAACTCACCTCAGATCCGAAGAATCTGATGATTACAAACTGGGTTTTCAGAAAGCCATTATGGAGGTCCAAAAAAAATACAATTTGAGAATCAAGAAAAAATTGGATAATTCTAATAAGAAGGATTCAAAAAATTCCGCCAAGAAAGTGTTTGAATATGAAGTCAAGAAAACAACAAGAAAAAACAAGAAAAATTCAAATAACCCAGAAAAGAAAAACACAGAAAATAGCGCCAAGAATTCAGTAGATATTCCTTCCAGGAAGACACAGACAGACATCCCCAGTACAAGTAAGAAGACCAAAGTTACCCAAAGAATAGAGGCTGAAAGAATTGATCTGTCAAACCCATTGAAAACCCAAACACTATTCAGTATTGAAATTGAACTTGAAAAAGTGAAAATATCTATTCCTATTACTGAATTGATCAAAAAAAATGTCTACAGATCTCAGGTCCTAAAAGTGTTAAATATAGGGGAGGTTACTGATACTGTCAATTTAAATGATGACCAGCCTGAGTTTTTGTTTCGACAAGAAGTTGATGGCAAACCCCAGGAAGGAGGTGTCCCTCATTTTTATGTCAGTTTAAACATTCATGACAAGATTCTTCACAATGCCATGTTGGATTCGAGTGCATCACACAACCTTATGCCAAAGGCTGTCATGGAGAAACTTGGCCTTGAAATCACTAGACCTTATAAAGATTTATACTCTTTTGACTCTAGTAAAGTTAGGTGTCTAGGTCCGATCAGAGATATTTGTGTCACCTTAGCTCAGATACCTGCAAAGAGTTTAGTGATGGACATTGTAGTAGCTGACATTCCCCCTAAATATGGAATGCTCTTATCTCGCTTACGGGGAGAAAAATTATAAGGGACCCTGCAATTGGACATGACATACGCCACAATTCCTGTGTTTGGTCAACCAAGAAGACTATATAGGGAAACATTAATGAAGTACATGGTAAGTAGCCAAGAGAAACCTCATAATTACGCTTTGAACTATGTTCACACTAACCTTGATTCTTTGATTTTGTATAATGATGGAATCGTTTATTCACAAGTTTCCCATATAGAAAATGATTCCATAGAAAATAATGACAGTCAGATACAAACAGAACAACTAGATCCAGCAAATGAACCTCTTTGGAACATGAGTTTTGATGGCTCATGTGGAAAAGCTGGCTCAGGGGCATTTATTTGGGTGTATAATGCAAGAAACAATAGTGCACAAGGTCATTCATACAAATTAAATTTCCAGTGCACAAACAACATTGCAGAATATGAAGTTTTGCCTTTGGGATTATGAATTTTGAAAAAATTAGGAGAAAAAGGGATCTTTGTACATGGTGACTCTGAGTTGGTCATAAAACAAGTTAAGCGATTGTATGCAACAAAACATCCTAGATTAAGAGCTTATAGAAATTTTTTCCTTGATTTCTTGAGAAATTTTGATGAATATGATTTAGTAGTAATTCCCAGAAATCAGAATGTCCTAGAAAATTGCCTAGCTTTGTCAGTAAGTACCTGCAAACTGCCTCACCCAAACAAACATCATATGATTGAGTTCCAACATCATCCCTCTGTGCTAGATAAAATGAGATACTGGTAGGTTTTTGGCAGTGATAAACAAATCGAAAACTTCCTACAATATAAAGATGAATTCGAAGACAGTAATATAGACATGGATTGTGAGGAAGACAATCTTAATGAAGAACAAAGTACTGAGAAAAAAAAAAACGTTGTTTTAGAAACTGTTGTTTTAGAAATTGATGTTTTATATGTAAATACCAATGTAAATAGTGTCGCTGACATAACTGTACATAATACAAATAATAAAAAAGACCTGGAAAAAGAAGAATTTGAAGTACTCCAACTCAAAGACAATAATCTGCCTAGAGGGTTGGTCCCTTTAGAGGAATTATTTGACTTTAATGATGTGGAAAATAAACCAAAGATGGAACCAACTGGAGAAAATATTGAGTAATGTAATATATGCACTAAACAGAATCCAAAAATCATCAAATTGCCTAAATCTCTACCTATTATTACAAAAAGGAGATATATATCCCTGTTCAAAGAATTCATTGATGTGTTTGCATGGAGCTATGAGGATTTGAAAGGCTTATGATACCAACATCATTCAACATAAAATTACCATTAAAGAAAATAAAAAAACTATTCAGACAGAAATTGCGAAGAAGAAATCTTGTTTTGATTCCCTAAGTTAAGAAAGAAATTAAAAACATGTATGAATAAAAAATCATAGTAGCACTCAGATACTCCAAATGGGTTTCCAACATTATCCCAACTAGAAATAAAATAGGCGAAATTATACTCTGTATTGACTTTAGAAATCTTAATAAACTATCTCTTAAGGATAATTACCCTTTACCAAAAATGGATCAGATATTGCAAAGGTTAGTGGGTTCCATTAGGATATCTTTGTTAGATGGTTTCTCTGGTTACATTCAAATGTTGGTACACCTTGATGACCAAGATATGACAAATTTTACAACTCCTTGGGGGGACTTTCATGTATGTGAAAATGACCTTTGGTTTAATGAATGTTGGAGCTACCTTTAAAAGAGCCATGGACATTGCATTTGCTGATGACATTGGCCAATTTATTGTGATTTATTTGGATGACATCATTGTGTTTTCTAAAACTGATGAATAACATTTACAATACTTGAGAAGAGTTTTTGAAAAATGCAGAAAATTTGGAATTTCCTTGAATCCTATGAAGACATTATTTGGATTGGAAGAAGGAAAAATTTTAGGTCACATTATCTCTCAGGATGGAATCAGAATTGACCCTAGCAGAATTGAAGGAATATTAAAAATTAGCCATCCCAGAAATCTTAAAGAACGCCAATCATTCATTGGTAAAATCAATTTCCTAAGGAGATGTATACCCAACCTAGCATAAATTTTAAGGAACATTACCAATATGCTCAAGAAGGAATCTGAAATAAAATGGACGATAGAAGCCAAACAATCTTTTGACTTGGTCAAGCTAGCATTGACAAAGGTCCCAGTACTAATCAGTCCAGATTTTACTAAATATTTCATCATTTTTTCTTTTGCTTCTAAACATACTATTTTTTTTGTTTTATTACAGAAAAATATTGAAGGACATGAGCAGCCAATATCTTTTTTCAGCAAGGCATTAATAGATGCATCATTGAAATATAATATCATAGAAAAACATGCTTTTAACTTGGTTAAAGCATTGAAATATTTTAGAGTCTATATTTTACATCCACGTATCATTGCTTATGTTACAAATGCGATTGTCAAAGATATCTTAACACAAAATGGTCCTAATGGAAAAAGAGGAAAATGAATTGCAGTGATCTTAGAATATGATTTGGAAATCAAGCCTATCAAGTTGACTAAAGGCCAGGGATTAGCCAAATTGATGGTAGAATCCAACTTTCATGAACTAGACATCAACATGCTACATTCATTAGATGATCAAGAGGAACTGGCGACTCCACCGATCGATGAAGCATTCCTGAATTCTCCATGGTATGCATATTTTGTATGTATTTTCAAACTTGAATGCTCCTCCTAGTTTGTATAAAAAAAAAGCTATATTTATGAAACTTAAAGCTGTTAAATTTTGCATTTTGGACAATTTTTTGCATTGGAAAGATGATGGGGGTATTTTTCTTAAATGTTTATTGAAGGATGATGCAGATAGAGCAATGCAGGCATTCCATGGAGGTGACTGTGGTGGCCATATTTATTGGAAAACCACTGCTAACAAGATCATGAGAGTTGGTCTTTACTGGACCACCCTTTTTCCTGATGTCTATAAGATGGTTACTTCTTTTCATAAATGTCAAATATTTGAAGGAAAGAGAAAGCTATCGCCCTTACCCATGAAACTTATTTCTTTGGAAAGCCCTTTCCAACAATGGGGATTACACTTCATAGCAGAAATTCACCCTCCATCCTCTTCCCAACATAAATTGATCCTCAATGCTACAGATTATTTCCCAAAATGGATAGAGGCCACCCCTTATAGAAATTTCACTGGCTCTGTCATAATAAAATTCCTAGAAACCAACATCCTTTCTAGATTTGGTTGTCCTAGAAAAATCATTAGAGACAATGCAACAACGTTTAGGTCCCAAAACATGGTTTATTTATATCACATGTATCATATAACATTGGGGCATTCAATAGCCTATTACCCTCAAGGTAATAGACTGGCTGAATATTCTAATAAAATCTTGGTGAACATCATAAAAAAGATTCTAGAGGAGAATAAGAAATTATGGCACAATAAGTTGATCAATGCTTTTTGGGTTGATAGGCTCACCACAAAGAAATCAATTGGCATGTCTCGATACCAATTGATCTATGGAATGAATGCCTTGCTTTATTCTTCCTTGGGAGTTCCAGTAAGGAAGATGGTCCAAGAGATTCAAGCTGAACCCAATGACATTCAAAGGAGGATAAATGGCACCATTCAACTGCAGCAGTGCAGAGAGGAGGTTTACAATAGAACACAAGTAATTCATGAGAATATCAAAAAGATATTTGATGAGAGAACCAAGGCCAATGATTTCAACTTGGGAGATAAATTTCTGAAATGGAATTCCAGAAGAGAGGATAAAGGCAAGCATGGGAATTTTGATAATATTTGGCAAGGGCCATACATCATTCATGCTTTCAGGGGAAATAATGCTTATTTTCTCAAAGAGTTGGATGGTACAAAAGTATATGGAGGTCTTGTCAATGGTAGATTTTTGAAACGTTATTTATTTTAAAACTCAAGTTGAATTCTCATAATTGTAAATACCACAGTCTCATAGTTTTCAATAATTCATTGGAAAAGGTTGAAGCTCGAAGTGAAGGCCCTAAGCCTAGTTTGATGAGAATATATGAAAACAGAAAAGAAATCAGTTAAAAATGTTGCAGAAAAAGGAGCCATCCAAGGCTACTGGTCTCAAGTTCTTGAAACTTCTTTTCAAGAAGCACCACCCCTAGCTAGAGCCACTGTTAGTACCCTATAAATTATAGGATCTCAAGGTGATTGGATACTTCACATTTCTTGCAAGTTTTCATTATTGAAATACTTTTCAAAATTAAAATGATTTCAAATATATACATATATGTGTGTGTGTGTGTGTGTGTGTGAAAATAAAGAAAAGAGGGTATAAAAAACAGAAAAAAAGAAAAAAAAAACCCCGAAAAGAAATAAAAATGAAAGTGTTGTAAGCTAAAATGCCACTACTCATTAGATAAGTTTGTCTAGTCATACAGTTTAATCATGATTAGACAATTTTCAATTTCTGTTGATAGGTTAGAAAATAAAGATCTGCCAAAGTGTTTAACCTTGGCTTATTAGTATATAGGTAGAGAATGAAATTGGATCAACAATTTAAACTGATCCAATGGATGAAATGAGGATAGGTGTTAGGATATAAATTCAAAAGAAAAATGATTTAAGGGTTTTCTAGTCCAAACGCACCCTGAAAAAAGAAGAATAAATGCTAGATGATTAGTTTGGGTAGGTAGATATGTTGAGGAGGAAAAATGGAAGGAAGATATGAAATTAATTCTACAAAGTACAACATCAAAATTGTGTTTTCCTCTGCTACAAGAAGAAAATCAAAACAGAGAGTGTTTGCACTCAAAGTTTTGAAAAAGGAATCAAATTAAAAATTTTGAAACTAATTTATGTTCCAAGTCATTTGGGCATATTTTATGTTTAAATTTGATCTTAATTTCCAAATTATTAATATTCCCTTTGTTCTAACCTCGAAACTCTCGCATTTTCTTATATCCTAAAGTTTATACTACTCTTCAACATTCATATTTCTTGACCTCACCATCCCCATCACCACGTCACATCCACGACTAACCATTCCGCACCTTACCTGACCGCAACAAACCTTTATCCCCTTGACCCTTTACCTTTCCATCGCATCACAACGTTGCATGTTTTACTTACCTTTCACATTCTCGTTTTCCTCTTCTAATCTCTCAATGTGATGTCAGTGGGACCCATTTCCCTACCCTGTCAGCATTCGCATTGAAATATCACAAATATTAAGGCCTTCCATTCATACTACTTACCTAATTTTCCTCGGTCCCCGATATTGCGATTTTATATAACTTAAATCTTGTGATTTGCGATAACTTAAATCTTGTGATTTGTCAAAACTTAAATCTTACGATTTGTGATAATTTAAATCTTGTGATTGCAACATATCTCATCACAAATTCTGCCCGCAACCTTTATCCCATTGACCCTGTTTCATAGTATTTTTTCACCGTCCCTATAATCCTCATCCCGCACATTGGAGGACCATTTCAGTGACCCTTCTGCACTGTCATACATTGCCACAAATGTCATTGCATCCCTTAGCATGTCAAGAATATAATCTATATTGATCATTCCTCAAGCAGACCTTCAAAAGCATATGATTTTGGGTCGGCGCTAGTACGCATTTATGGCCTCATGCCAATGGCTAAATTAACATTGGCCCACACCCTTTGGTGCTCTGTCTCAGAAGGGCACCCGCGCCGAGCTGCGTTTGGAACATTTAAAAAAAAAAAGCGAAGCTTCCATGCTTAACAACTTCATGAGCGGAGTCATCATGGTTTGTTCGACTGAATCAAGTCGAGTTTCTCCGTTTAGATTTTTATTTCCTAGAATTGTGCAACTCCCCAAAGGGATAGACCTATCATCCACCTTATGTGGAATCCCAAAAATCCTCCTCCTCTCCTATAAATTCTTCCTCCTCACATTGATTCAGCTAGCTAAATAGTCATTAGTATAGCTGGTGTGTTGAAGAAAGCAGAGAATAGTCCATTGTTGGGAGAGAGCTTAATCCCATTGTGAGTCGAATGTTGAATGAATGCTTGAGACGTGCCTGAATGAACCCGTCGAAGGAGATCTGCAACGTCAAGGAATAAGGTTGTAAACTTCTTTTTCATATATCAATAATACATGACTGATTTATGGTTCCAACTTTGTTTCCTTTTATATGCAAAGTGTTTAGCTCTCCTTGACTCACTAAATAGTTGTAGATGAATGTATATGCTTGTATGATGTCCTCATTTCTTTGATCTTTGTGCAGACATGTGAACATCGTCACCAACACACAGCGCAAAGAGTGAAGACAAATATGGAAGGATCACTGCTACATGCCACAACAAAAGCATTGGACCACTGTAGGATATTTTTTCCTTTCCATATTTCATTTATAAGCTAGGAATTTATGAGTCCAGCGTGTTCCCTTGTTGCTAGACCCACCCTAGGGCTAGAGGGATCACCTCTATCCACAGAGGGGATTTTCCTGCTCAACAAGTTGGAAACCATACTGGGGATTAGTGTGTCTGTCGTCTCTCATTTATTCATTTTGGAATTTTTCTTGTCCATCTGACTTTAGTTGTATTTCCATTTCTTTTATTTTTTGTTTATCTAACTGTTTCAAGCCATCTCACCTATTCTTAGAGTGATAATCTTGGTCTTTTATCAGCTTCATTTTATCCTTTCTTTGGTTTCCTTACTCGACATTTGATGTAGCAAAACTGAAAATTTTCCAATTCGTGGACCTATGGGTTATGGGCCCACGAAAATTTCACTACGTAGCAATAAAATTTCCTTAATGCCTTGAAAGCTTCCAAATATCATCACATTCGTAACCTCAAAAACCATTCAATCGATCGGCGATAAATGAGGGAATGTGAATCTAATGATAACGCAGGCAGATCTACACCACACACTCACCACTTAGTGGGTTTCATGTTCGTTGGTCAACGTCCAATGATGTATTCATTACATAGAACTCAAACAATATCATAGAACAAGTTCGTCTCCTCTATGCCATGCATGCCAGAATAAAACATTCGTGAAACAATGGTTTTCAATACTCTAGCAACAAAACTACAAATTTACACAATCAATGCAGCTCACTCCAATTCTGCTATGCTTCTTGTTAGCTCATAAACTAGCGTAATTCAGAGACAAACACACAGATAATATTTGAACAAGAACATAAAAAAAACATAAATCCCATTCAAACTAAAATTACACAGAAATTACTCATCACATAAATCCATACTCTATTTCAAACACATCGGAATTACCCAGTTATGTATGGCGCCATGGTTAAACCAATTCTCACACAATTGGCCACCCTAAGCATTCACGCTTACAGTTTAAATAGATCAATACAATATGGATTGGATCAAATCATATCCCATAAAATCCCTAGCCTTACTCACAATCACTTACAATAGAAATTATTCATTAATGAACAATTTACCAAACTCAACAAAAATTGAGTAAATCTCATCCTCATGCCATGCTTCCTCTTTTCGCAACATTGGATTCCAATTTTAATGAAGGGTGCTTAGATTCTCCTACATAAACATTTATGTTTCCTTGAAATTCATGCCAATATGCACGAGTTTCTTGTTTTATGGGTGTGATTTCCCCTGTTTAGCGCGGATTACGGCTGAAAAATCACACTGAATCCTGTAGGTTTGGGTTTATGCCTCCTTTCTGAGTTTTCCAGTGCATGTTGCCCTCTAGATTGGTTTTTCCTCCCTAGATTAGTCCACTTGGATTGTTTTTTACTTCCATGTCTCGTTATTTTCAGTTGATTGTCTCTCATCTGATCAGTGTGGCATCTCTTCCTAGGGTTTCTAGGTGTCCTTGATTGCTTATTAGGCCACATGTTCTCTGAGCTTCTGAGCTGTGTATGAGTTAGTTTAGTCTTTCATTTTTTCAGCCTATTATCTGATTGCTTGGTATTTTATTTCGATTCTACGTGTTGTAGGATTGTTGATTTGTCATCCTAGTGTCTGTTTGACCCTCCATCTTTCACCCTGACCATAAATCACATTTCTCATTGAGTCGATTTGAAAGTCCTCTTTATGCGTGAAGTAATTCTAGTCTGGTTTTGAGTGTGTTTTATATTCGCTCTGGATTGGTCTCTTCGTGTTTTGATCATTTCATTCAAGTTTCTCAAAACTAGTGTTTGTTTTGTCCTTTTAGTGTAACATGACATTATTGCTTCTCATTCACATAAAAGAACAAAATTTACATTCTTTCTCTCTATTTGAAAATGAAAAGTACTCTTTTGAATTAGTAGCTTTCTCAGTTAAAAGTGAACAACAAGAGAAAACCATTTCCTTTTATGCTTTGGTTGTGTTAGTAGCATTAGGAAAAGTCCTTCTTGCATTCAATTGATTGTTGCTTTTTTGTGAACTTCTATCCTTCTCTTAGCTAGTTGTTCATAGAATCAGAATGATATTCTTTCTCTTGTATTTGTGTATTAGCGATTTGATATTACATTCGGTAAGGCCTTGAAACTGAATCATAATTTCAAGATAAACATTAAAATGAACTCAATCAACCTAAGGAAGAATTGAAACTTAATGCTCACATTTAGAAGTCTAGGTTAGTGACGTGTTCCAAAATCATTAAACCTAGTAGTTGTCATTCGCCATCTGGAATTAGGCAACATGAGAATAGACTTGTGCTCCCTTTACTGTCGTGTATATAAAGGAAGGCCCTCATAGGTTAAAATCCTTTATCCATAGGAAGCCGAGTCTTCCACCCTATAACCGTGATACACCGAACACAACATTCGGGGAGACTGCCTACCTGTACGTTAAGTCCTTGGTCATTTCTCTTTCATTTGATCACCAAGGTGTATATTGCAGTTCATAGGAGCTTGGTACACCCTCTTTCTTATAGTTCTTGAGTAGTCATTTTGATCTTTCCGTGAATCTCTAAAATTTGAAAATATCATCGACCACTTGTCCTTTCAAGCTCGTCCAAACTGAAAGTGACTAGAGTCACCTTTTGTCCTTTTCATGACTCTTAAAATATGAAAAGGCAGAGTTTTGTTTGAGTGTCATAAAATTGATTACCCACCATCACACGCCGATTAAAGTTATTTTCTTGGCTTTTTCATTAGTAATTCCATAGTGATTGGTCTTAAAGCCTTGAATTGATCATCTCTTTTATCTCTTGTTTTTGAGACAAAGTCAGAGTGGTAGAACCACTAGTTTTGTCATCCTCTTCATTGCCTTGTAGTGAAGAATCTCCTCCCGAATTTTCTTCGAAGACACCTCAGTTTTTTGGGACTCTATGATATTGGTGTGCCATTATTCTGAGTGTTCAACCTCTTGCCACTCGATCTCCTCATGAGGAACCATTTTATATCAACTGGCAAGCTCTAGACGCTTGGGCCTTTTTGAGGGAAGATCCCTCATAACCGCTTGCATCTCCATTAACATGTGCTTTCCTTGCCACTGCCTGTCACCTTTTTGGTGAAAACATTTCTTCGTCTGTCATGGATGCCACGAGTGCTATTAGTAGTGAAGAGAATTATGTTTCTACAGAAGAATATCAGTTTCCTCTGGAGAATTTTCCTTATGTCTCGGGTCAGCCTTCTTCACAGACTTCATCTCTCCAATTTGATTACCGTTCTTTGGGTCAGATGATCTCTAGTGCTACATATTTGTATCAAAATCCATTATGGTCAAGTATCGTGGCTCCTTCAGTGGGGTCGTTTAGGTCTGTTACATAGAAATTTGTCACTGTCCTTGTATTCCCCATTCCTTGATCCTATAGGACCCATACAAGTGACCCTTGTGTACTTTCAAAGCATAGAATACATACCCCTGAACCATACTTTTTCTGTCAAATCATCTCCCTTTACAACTTTTTTGGAAGATCACTATAAAGACCTGGTTTTCAAGGTCGACGCTTTCTCTCAGTGTTTGACCCACGCCAATAGTAGAGATTTTCACTAAGCCCGTGCTGATCAGCACTCTGTATTAATGTTTGACCCGTGCCAATCCTATTTTAGAAATTTTTTAAATATAAGCCAAGATTTTGTGACTAGAATCTTTGCGAAGCAGAGAGCTGGAAGTTTTTTTTGAGGATAAGGCCTGAATTCCCCTTCGGACTTCTTGTTGCCATAAAATAGGAACTACTCAAAATGATAAGCTCTTTTCCTATTATTTGAGGGCCCATATCCTCCTCCTCCATTGTTATATAAGGAGGCCTCTTTCACCTATGAATTTTTTAGTAGGAGTTGCAGTTAGAATTAGAGCTAGCTGGTAAGAAGCAACAATCATAGAGAGGAGAAGCAATCATAGCTTCGGGAGAATAGAGCAGAGTGTGATTGTTTTTGTGTGTTAGGAACATAATGAGATCTTGGACCTTTATGTATGAGGGTGTTTCAAGCGTGCTTGGATACGAACCTGTCAAAGGAGAGCCTCAACATCAAGGCTTGGTTCTAAACTCCCCTTGTCTTTATCATAATAAAATTCAACCGATGCTTATCTTCCACTCTTGTTTACATTTATAATGCGATTTCTAGCATTCATTGGTAAGTTAGATAGGTTATAATTGTTTTATGTTTGTCATGATTTTACACTTGCTTGGTTTCTTGACTATCTTTACAGGTAATTGAACATTTCTAGCAACGTGCATCGAGCTTGAGAAGAGCGATAGATCAAGAAACTTCGATGGAAGATGATAGCATAGCATCAAAACAAGGTAGGTCATATTGATTTCTATGAATTTCATTTACAATCTAGGAAGGTAGATGTTAGTATGTTCCTATAGTTGCTAAACCCACCCTAGGGCTAGAGGGATCGCCTCTGTCCGTAGAGGGGATTTACCTGCACAACAAATTGGCAACTCCGCTGGGAAGTTTCCTTTGAGTTTGTAACTCTTGGAGGTCTTATTCATTCAATGAGTTTAGTTGAACAACCATTTCCCTATTTGTTCCTATGTTTTTCATCAATTACAATCTTTTAGTTTTTTCTTGAAGTGATGAGTCGGTCTTGTTTAGGAGAAATTCTTAGTTTTTTTCATTTTCAGGAATTGGCACTTTTATTTGTCTGATAGTTGCACCTATTGGCACTAGTTATAAGTTATAAAGTTGCACTATCAGGCTGTTGGTGCTAGTTTCACCCCCAAAATTCGCGCCAATTCTAGTGTGTGTGAAAAATTGAGTTTTTTCCCTAAGTCTTTCACTAGTGTGTATTCCCCTTCCGGTCCTTTTCTCTGTATGATTTACATGTTCTCCCCTTCACTCAAGTTGGTTTGATTGGCTCATTGGCTTAGTTTTTGGTTGTTGATTATGCATCAATTGCATAGTTGTATGCTTCGTAGGACATCGCCCTGCTGATTGAGCCAGTCTCCTTGCTTGGTGAGCCATCTCTAGTTCATTTCCTTTTTATTTTTGGTTGATTGAGTGATTAAGTCTCAAGTGTTTGTCAGAATTCATTTGGTCTTCTTGTTCTCTTGTGAGCATATATTACATTTCTCATTGTTCAACTGAAAAGTATTCTTTGTATGATTGCTTGATGTAGAAGGGAATGAATGCCTTGTTTTGAGTTCACACTTTGGAAGTCCTCTTTGTGCTTCAACTCATATGTCTTGTAGCCTTTTGAGTAATTTTGTTACAAAGTGTTCAAAACAGGATTGTATTCTTAATGTTTGTTGCATCCTTTTTGCATTAAGGAAATTTTCATTCTTTTAGTTTTCGTCTCAAAGTTTGCTTTTCGCTAAAATGCATTAGCTAAAGTTGCGTTGAAAATTCATGTTTGAAATTTATCATTGAAACTAGATTACATGTTTAATTATTGAAAACTAAAAGTTGCTTTGAGTGCATTCTTATTCATTCAAAAGAAAAAGGGAGTTGTGCATAGATTACAATTGCATAGTTTTCAAAAAGAGAAATTTGTAGAAATTACATTGCATAATTCACATCTTTGGATGTTTTAGATTACTTTGGGATAGTGAAAGTCATCTAGTTAGGAAAATTTTTTGTTTGCAATATTAATTTTTATTACATCTTTTTTTGACACTATTCCCTTAACTAGATAGCATTCATCAAATTGAAATATTTCTTTTCTCATATAGCCGCATATAGAAGTTCTCTAATGACAATGATATGGCCTTGGAATTGAAACCTAATTCAAGATAAAATTTCAAATGAACTCAATCAACATAAGGAACCATTGAAACCTAACCCTTATATTTAGAGGTCTAGGCTAGTGATGTGTTCTAGCATCATTAAAACTAGTAGTTGTCGTTCGCCATATGGTAGTAGACAGTGCTAGCACGGTCTTGTGCTCCCCGTACCATCGAGTATATAAAGGGAGACCCTCAGAGGTTTCAATCCTTTATCCATATTAAGTTGATTCTACCGCCCTATGATCGTGATACACCGAACAAAACATTCGGGGAGACTGCTTGCACATATGTTAAGTCCTTGGTCATTTCTCTTTCATTTGATCACCAAGTTGTATATTGTAGTTCACGAAAGCTTGGTACACCCTCTTTCTTAGATTTCCTTAGTAGTCATTCTGATCTTTCCATGACTCTTTAAAATTTTAAAAGATCATCGAGCACTTGTGCTTTCGAGCTTGTGCAAACTAAAAGTGACTAGAGTCATATTTTATCCTTTTCTCGACTCTTAAAATATAAAAAGGCAAAGTTTTTTTTCAGTGTCTTAAAATTAACTTCCCATGAAATATTCCCGGTTAAAGTTATATTCCTTAGTGATTCTTAAGGTGAGGTCAATCGCAAAATTTCCTGGGTTTACTAGTCAAGGATCCCCATCTGATGGGAGTCCTGGTCCTTCTCCTTCTTTTGGAAATGTTGTCTCCCCTTATATGGCGATGCTGTCCCTTCCTGGGTTAACTATTGGTTTACCCGTCTAGTTATTTTCAACCTCAGTGGTCTCGAGTGTTGCAACCTCTGTCCAACAAATTTCTCCTCCGCCTGAACCATGTCAACCACATGTTGATCTTAAGGTTGACCCCTCACCTTCTTCGCATTTTTCTTCACCTCGTTCTTCCTCTTTTCCTGGTGAAATTATGGATTCTAGTAACCAGGTGGCTAAGAAGAAGAAGGAGAAGTCGAAGAAGAAGAAGGAAAATAAACTAAGGGGAAAATTAGAAATTATTGATACCCATGCAGCTACTGTCGAGAAACCTCCCACTCTGTCTTGCTGAGTCAAATTCCCTTGCAAGTTATGTGAGGGTGACCACCTTATTCATGATCACCCTGGTATTCCAAAGGTGCTAGAAGTGTGGTCCATTGGCCCGATTCATCCTTCATCATCAACCTCTGGACATCAAGCTAATGATGAGCCTTCAACTAGAGATAATGAGACTCATAAGAAACAGGGTAAAATTAGATTTCCCTGTAGGTTGTGTGAAGGGAACCATCCCATTCACCTCTTTCCTTATATGGATGAAGCTTCTAAAGTATTGGATACCCTTTCAGCTTTTGAGTACTGTCTTCCTGTCAGTTACTGAAATATTTTTTCGAGTCCTCCAAGAGTTGATCAAGTCATTGATCGAGAATCATCTCCTATCAATTCCACTCTCTTTGAAATTTAGTCTCTTGCATCCTTTTCTGACCAATAATTGGTTGAGAAAAAGGTCGACCTGAATCCATCTAGTTCATCAAGTATTTTCTGTCGAGAGTGGGTCTCATCCCAGTCGGGTTATTTTTGTTTCCTATGATTCCCTAGGATCGGAGGGCGATCATCCCATTTAAATGATCCAGGAGGGTGATCCTCCAACTCCTGTCACCAAATTTCTAGAAAGTGATCCTCCTGCTTTCGTTCCTGGAGTTCAGAAGGATGGTCTTTCCCTTCCTGTAACGCAAGGGGATAATCCTCCTATTCTTATGACATCCCCTCCATGTAGTTTGGTCACTTACTTTGATTGGAGTCAATTTACGAGATACCATCTTCCTTCTTACGTGCCCTTTGATATCAATGTACAAGCCTGCAATATGGTCATACCAGGTGTTTTACCTTAAGAGACAATCCCTTAGTTGTGATAAGCAATTAGTGCTTAAGACATTTATATGATTATGTCACTAAAATATCCGTCTCTATTTTAATCACCTTCAAGTATTTACAATTAAACCCTTAGATATCAAAAACAATGTATGTCTCACAATGCTATTATCTGCTGATGTTGAATGAAATGACCAGAAGAAAATGAAAGATGAAAGTCCTAACTGATATGCTGTCATATAGAATATATCATCTCAAAATTCTGAGGAATTTATGAAAGAAGTATTTAAAACAAAGGAGCTCTAATTAAGGATTTTAACTCTTGATTACACAGGTAAAAAGAGACCTGCTGCTCATCACTTTGTCTTATTCAAAGAAAGAAAACACATAATGTGAACTAAGATACATATCAACATAAACAAATGCTAGAAACTTGTTTACTCATTCATTAATCATTGAAATCTCTGAGTACAAAAAAGTAATCTGAAGGTCCAAAACTTGGAACCTTCCTTCCTCTTGAAAATTACATTAAATACAATAAAAAAAACAGTTTGGAACTGCTGTAACCAATTCCAACTAACAAAACTACTTAGGACTTCAGAGGTTGTCTATTACATGCCTTGAAAATGTCTTATTACAATTACATTGTCTTTGGAAAAGCAATAAAATGTAAAAATATACATCCTAATCTATAGGAATTACTGATGATGTTGTTGCATGCTCTTGGTCATCTGATTTGTCTTTCTTTGATGCTGAAAACCCTTTTGGCAAGTCTATTTTCCAAGCTCTGCACTTTTTCCATATCTCTATCTTTGTCCTGGGTGAATGTGTTAGATTATGATACTCCAATCTGAATGTATTAATTTGATTATAATATGGTCCTTATGTGAAAAGAGTTTTTACCAACCACAGTAGCTGGAAATTTTTCTGCAAAAAGTTGACCATTGTTTCTCCTTTAAGCACCTGAGTTTTTTCATGCCTATTATCAACTTTGCTTTTTGCCATAATTAGAGAATTCTCATAAGAATCCCATGGAAAAATATTTCCTTCATCTCCCCAACATGATGGCAGACCTATTCTTGTTAATTTGTCAAATAACTTATCAAATTGACTTAATACCTCTTTAATTTCCATCAGTTTCTTTTCTGTAGCTTTCCTGTGGTCATTTCTGACAATCATCTTATTGATCTCCACTGCATATAAGGTCCTGTCTTTAATATCATTCTCTTCTAATTCCTGATCTATTTTAGAATTAATAAATTCAATGAACCTTTTATCCCAGATGGCTTTGTTAATTTCCTTCTACTTATCTGTCATGATTGGTTCTTCACATTCCATGATAAGAATTTTTTCATCTGCAACTATCTTCAAACAACTCCAAATTGATTTCATTTTAGAAATGATATCATTCCAAATGATATCTTTTGCTTGTATCAATGAAATGTTTCCTTTCAGTCTTTCTTTGAGATTTTTAATCTCAGCATTATCATTTTGAATATCCTCTTTATATTTATCAGCTTCATTCTCTATGATATGAATAAGCTTTGTTGCAGTCTCTAGATCTGCTTAAGCCTTTTTCTGATCTCTTTCAGCCATCTGCAACTCAGTATTCAATTGAACAATATGTGTTTGAGGATCTTCATTACCTGTAGGAAAAACAAAAGTACAACTGTGGTTATCAATATGATTTTGCAATGATATTGCAGTTTGCTTTATTTTGGCAATTTCTTCATATTTTTGCATTAGTTGTTGTAAAAGCTTTTCCTTCTCATTCTCCACCTCTGCAACTTCTGCAACCATAAAATGTTCTCCTGTAGGAAATTTTAGCTTCTTCCTCAATGTGGATATTTCTATTTTAGCACTCTACATAAATTTATGTACCTAGATGTAAATACTCCTGAGCTTTAGGTAAAAAACAAGGTGGAGGAACTCCATTCAAGATTGTGTATGCAACTGACATGAAATAACTGGTGAAATCAAACAACCCTATTTCATTTTGCTCTCTTTTTACTACATTTGTCCAAAACACCACTGATTTCCTTTTCTTATTTACATCCATAATATTTAGACCTCCATGCATGAACTCTTCCACATTTTGATATAAGAACAAGTAGATAATTAATGAAGGAAAATTAAAAGAATCTATTAATGAAAGGCTCATCAGTTGTGAATTAACTTCCTCCTACCAATATGATGGAATATATAGTACTGTTCCTGATTTCATCATGATGGAAAACATCCCCAAGACCGATTTATCCACTGCATTGTCATCTTCTTTGCCCAGAATTTTCACAATGCTGCTTAATATTGGTCGAATTTCTACATCAAAAATCTCCATAGAAAATTCTTTGTTGTCTGGTTGAAATTGCTTCATGTTTGGCTTCAAGAAGTATATGAACTGATTAAACTCTTCACCCAAAAGATTATCATAATAGGTTACCAGGGAATCATCGGAGAACTGAACAAATGACTCTGACTCGGGATAGCAAAGGGCTTGATGAATTAGCTGGGTATACACTTGCAAAACATTCTCTCCCTGACAATTCATAACAAAGCATTTCCCAGGCTACATGACTGACACCAACCAATAGATAAAATCAGGAAAAAGGTGGATTTTTGGGATACATGTAGAAAGTATTCCAGACATGACCATGGCAGTGAAAACAAGGGAGGCTTTGTCATTTAGGATGCCTTGCTGATAAAATGGAAGATGAATTATAGAACAAAGAGTATCTTGAATACCCCCCTCAGTGTCCATGAGAGGGATATGACTAGTTAAACCCGACAAGGATGAACGCTTAGCCATGACTGAAAATTAACGTAAATAATAACTCACAGGGTGGTCACTTCTACTAGGTTGATAGGAAACTTAAAAAAAGACTCAGAGAAAACTAATCAGAAAATATTTTGAAAAAACAATGCAAATTTGGTTTAAATAGGTGGTGCGACTTCGAAATTTAATGCTGACATGACATGCCAACAGGTTGTTGATCCGATGTGGAAGAGAGCTGTGAAAAACTCAATGTCCTACGTCACTGCGGGGGCTCTCGAGGTACGGGGGAAAACTTTGGTTGGTTCCCCAGAAATGAATCTTCCCCGTTCATCTATGATGTCCTCGCAGTCAACCGAGTCAACTTCGGAGGCACTCATTTAATTAACTTGTGCGCTGATTGTGCCCATGGGTTGGGCCTTTTTTTTTAAATTGAAACTATCAACGCTTTCTGCCCAAAAAAATGATCGATGTTTAAACATAAATGCGAAACCCACTTTCATAAATTTTAAAGTGTTTAAAATTTTTACTTTAATACATCAACATAAAAGTTTTTTTTATTTTTTATGTTAAAGTATAAGAATTTAAATACTTTAACATTTTTACAACAATTTTAATTTTTATATATTTTCAAAAATTGAAAATAAAAAGGATATGCAGATGATCCACAACATCTAGATCCACCTAGGGATAGTGTTTTTACCACGAAACACTAAGAACCTGCAGATCATTGCCTTCACCTCGGGCATGGAGTCAAAAATTGTTTGATGAGAAATATACAATGAGGGAAAATTGAATATACACAATGATGAACTTGTTGCTTCAGTGTTGGAAATAGTGTTTCAAATATTTCCCATTCATAGGTAGCTCTACCACTTCTCCATCAAGATTTTCAAACATAAAAGTGTTATTTGATCTAGCTTCAGCGATTTTGTAAGGTCCATACCATAAAGGATCAAACTTGCCATGTTTCCCTTTCTCTTCTCTTTTGGTGTCCCATCTTAATACTAGATCTCTAGTTTGAAACATGATCTCCTTTGTCTTCCTGTCAAAAATAGACTTCATTTTTTCCTGATATGTGACCAAATTGTCTCTGACTTTATTTGTGCTTTCACTCAATTCTATTACCTTATGCAACCTTCTTATCAATGCATTAGGTTCTTCCTGAGCTTCTTGAAGAAAAGAAATAACTGGTCTTGCTAACTGAGTGGGAAACAAAGCTTGAGTGTCATATACTAATTCATATGGTGACTTACCAGTGGATCTTTTAGTAATCATTCTCACTGCCCAGAGAGAAAAAATTAGTTTTGAGTCCCAATTTTTCTGGTTTTCATTAATTGTTTTCTTCATGATCTTTACCAATGTTTTGTTAGATGTTTATGCTAATCCATTTCGTTGTGGGTGATATGCCGTGGAATTAGACAATATCATATTATAAGTTTGACAAAAATTTATGAACCTGACTGAGTTGAATACCTGAGCATTGTTTGTTACAATATTCACTGGACATCCAAACCTGCTAAAAATATTCTCTTCTAAAAACTTCATTACTACCAAATCCTTTGCCTTTCTGGTAGGAATTTCCTCTACCCATTTTGTAAAATAATTTGTGGCAGTTAGAATCAACTTAAACTGCCCACTTGATGGTGGATTAATTTCCCCAATGAAATCTAATCCCCATTTTCTGAATGGTTCTTCAATGAAAATAGGAAGAAGAGGTAAAGGATCTAACCTTTTCTTTTCTGCAAACAATTGGCATTTCTGACAACTTCTAACAACTCGGTATACATCAGCAAATAAAGAAGGCCAATAGAAACCTTCTTTAAGAATCTTATGAGAAGTTAATTTCTAGCTATAATGACCTCCACAAAAGCATTCATGGTATTTTGTGAAAACTTTCATTATTTATTCTTCTGTCAAACATAATAGTAGGACACCAACAAGATATATCCAATATATTTTTGCATCAATTATAACATAAGGCTGATATTTAAGTTTTAGAGCTTTGTTCTTAGCTCTATTGATTGAGGGAGGACAAGAAAGGAACCACAAATAGTGAATAATGTCTTTATACCAGTTTGAGCAAAGAAATTTTTATTTGATTGCTGACTTTGACTTAACTTGATCATTTTCTCCAACCACTTCATTTAGAGGTGCAAGCAAGTTAATCCCCAAAGCTTGAAAATTAGATTCTGTCAGCAATTTAGCTAGTCCCTGTCCTTTGACTAACTTAGTAGGTTTAATGTCCAAATCATATTCTTGGATTTTAGCAATCCATTTACTTATTTTCCCCTCCACATCACTCTATACTAGTACATCTTTCACTGTAGAATTAGGTACAAATGCTACTATTGAGAATGAAGTACATAAGTCCTGAAAGCTTTTAATGATTTAACTAAAGCATATACCTGCTTTTCCAGAATATTATACTTAAGCTCTACATCTCTGAGGACTTTACTAAAAAAAGCTACAGGTTGCTCACTTCCTTCTTCATTTTTCTGTAATAACACAACAACAATAGTAGATGATGATGCAAATGAGAATATTTGGAAAGGCTTCAAGTAATATGGACTCATTAAAACTGGAGCTTCTTGGAGAGCTTCTTTAATTCTGCCAAATGATTCTCTTGCATCTTTGTCCCATTTCACTTCAACATTGTTTTTCAACATATCTATTATTTTCTTGACAATCTTTGCATAATTTGGAACAAATCGTCTCAAAAAATTAATTTTCCCTAGAAACCTTTGGATATATTTTTTACTTCTAGGCAGTGGAATTTTTTGTATAGCCTCAACTCTTGCTGGATCAATTTTCACGCCTTGATTTGAAACTATATGAACCAGCAACTTTCCTTCCTCTAGAGAAAACAAGGATTTCTTAGGATTCAATGATAGCCCAAATTTTCTGCACTTCAAGAAAGCTTTTTGTAGGTGCTCTAAGTGTTCATCATCAGAACCTGAAAAAATAGTAACATCATCAAGATAAATGACTACAAACTTGTCACCCACAAAAGCAATATCCATTGCCCTTTGGAAAGTAGCTCCTACATTCATGAGGCTGAATGGAATCCTGGCATACATGAAAGTTCCCCAAGGTGTGATGAAAGCGGTTTTCTTCTGATCTTCCTTCTCCACAGCTACCTGATTATATCTAGAAAAACCATAAGCCATGGACAACGTGTAAGCTCTAGTCACTTTCTGCAAAACAAAATCCATCTTAGGTAAAGGATAATTATCTTTTAGAGAAGCTCTATTTCAATTTCTGAAATCCACACATATTCTTATCTCTCCATTTTTCTTCCAGACTGGTACCAAATTGGAAACCCAATTTGAATATCTGAGTGGGACTGTGATTTTTGCTTTCAAAATTTTCTTTACTTCTTTCTCAATTGGGGCAAGTAATAGTGGGTTAATTTGTCTAAGCTTATGTCTCTGTGGCTTGAATCCCTCTTTCAGTGGTATTTTGTGCTGAATAATATCTAGATCATAAGTCTTTAAATATTCATATGACCATGCAAACACATCCATGAATTGTTTGAAAAGATCTACATACCTTTCTTTATATTCCTTAGGAACTCCTTTAAACAACTTTACTATTTGGGCTCATGTTGAGTTCCTAAATTACATTCCTCCATTTCTCCATCTTGAGATACCTTTTTCTGATTCTCTACCACATCATTAGCATCGAACAATCTCTCAAGAGGCACCAAATCTCTTGGCAAAATATTATCTTTCAATTGAATTATCTTTTGATCCCCAATTGTTTGCTTCGGGTTTCTAGACATATCACTTTGATCACTTTTGTCAACTTCTAAATCAATTTGACTATCTTAAAAATTTCCAATCATTGTTAAAAATTGATTAATCTGGTCATCATCCTCAAAAACTTGCCAATGCTTTACATTATCAGGGATTGAAGGCCTGTGTCTCAACTCAATTTCATATCTTAACCTTGGATTAATTGGTGGTTTAAATGTACTGGTTGAAATTGCCAATGGATATGCCATTCTATTTTCTTCTCTTGGAATAAATTGAATATAAAGGCTTCAAAATAATTTTCAACTAGATCCCACACCTCATTTCTATAAGCCCTCAATCTGGGATGCTTAGTTTGACACCAATTCTTAATCTGTCTGATTATTAATTCAGAATCACCAAAAATAGAAATAGACTGAATTCCCATTTGTTTGGCTGTTTGTAGGCTTAAAATCAATGCTTCGTACTTAGCCACATTGTTTAAAAGAAAAAGGTGAAAGGTTACCTTCAGGAGATATAAATATGAATCCAGCTCTAGTGCCCTCTTTAGAAAAGGCACCATCGAAATAACACTTCCAAATTTTATTTGAATGCAGCTCCTTATATATATTGGCTGAAGAAAGTTTCTCTTTTGAATCTTCAGCAAATTCTGCATCTTCATGCAACATGAAACAAGAAATATCTTCTTTCTCTTGGCCATAAATGGGGGAATTACCTGAATCTTTATTGGTTGTAGTTTTCAGAAATCTAGTTTCTCTGTATAACCTCCTTTCCTCCCCATTAAAAACAGGAATGATGGCATATGTAAAATCCAATTTCAAGACACCCCCAAGCTTTTATCCCTAGGATCTAGAAAACAACATACCAAATTTGGCCGGAATATCTGCTACTACAACATCCATCATAATACTCTTGGCTGGAATTTGAGCTAAGGAAACAACCATGTCTTTGATAAGACCTACACACTTCACCCTTTTTGAATCAGAGTAAAGATCTCTATATGGCTGAGGGATTTGTAACTTTAGCTCATTCATCACAAACAATGACATAATATTATGCGATGCACCAGAATCTATCATACAATTATGTAAAATGAAATCATGCAACAGAACTGATATGTAAAAAGGTGGAACAGAGGAATCTACCTCTTCTACATGAGGCCCAAAAGTAACCAATGGATTTTCTTCTTGAAAATTCACGATATCACCCACCTCATCAGACTGAGATAAACTAATAAATTTTGCAATTTATTTCTTATAACCTAGTGTTTTAGCCAACTCAAGAAGAGGTACTTGTATTTTAAATTTTTCTAGCTCTTTCAACAAACTAAAAGTTTGATTTTGTTTTGTCAACTTTTCAGGTTCTTCTTGATTTTTGTTTAGATTTGCATGTTGCTCAGGAACAGTAACAATCTTCTCCAAAATATTAGAGTCATTAGATTTGACTTGGGAAGCCTTAGTCTGCTACTTCTCCTTTTCTCCTACTAGATTCATGGGCTTCTTTCCCTTGTCTGATTGTTTTATTTAATTTTTCTGTTGTGGAGTCGCCATTGGAGAAGGAACTGACTCTGATTCTGTTTCTTCGCCATCTTGAATTCTCAACCTCTTTTTAGATCTCAATTCATACTTTTTATGTAATTCAGCTTGCATAAAATCAATAAATTTTTTACAATAGTCATCCATCTCTTCCTGATCAAATAAAATATTAGCTTCTTTGCATTCTTCTTCACATTCTTTTTCACATTCTTCTTATGTACTATCTTCCATGTATATGGCAGAAATTTTCTCTTCATCTCCTTTCTGATCATCATCGGTAGACTGGGAAGGAGTTGCTTCTATATATTGTTGGAAAAATACTGAGATGGGGGGGTGAATCAGTATTTAATGCAGACAATAAAAATTTTTACTTTTCCTTTCTAAAACTGTTACACCATTTTTTGGTCATCTAACCTTTCATCATTAGATGGACCCAAGTACACCATGTAAGACCAGTTTTACCCCATGTAAAACTGCTTTCACTATGTTAATTAGGAAACCCCAAAAGGAATAATTAATTAAACCATAATTTAATTATTATTCCCAGTCATGTTTAACCCAAAAACAAAGAAATTAAAGAGATAAACCCATAGTTATCTTATTATTTTCTAGGAATAATTATTTAAATAATATTCCTTGTTAAATATGACCAAATCAACCACCATTAATCAACTAAATCATTATTTATTTGATTATATCCCAACCACATCCTTAAAAAGATAAATAAATCATTTATTTATTTATTTTTCACTAATCAAGGGATTTGACCCAAGTCAAACACCCTTTCCCTCCAACAACTAATAATAAAATATTCCATAGAGGTGGATCTAGATGTGATTAACATTATTTTAATCATGCACCAAGATCTAGAAGGACCCAATATTTTGTTATAAATAGGAGGGTTTTCCCCATCATTCCTCACCTTTTGTTGCATACTAGATCACTCTGGATCTATACACTCGGTCTCATTTTCTGCCATTGTTGCTCCCATTGAGCTCTACCTTCTACATTGGGTTTTCTACATCTACAAGAGAGAGAAAGCTTAGATCTGAAGTGCTGAGGACTACAAAGAACCCATCCCATTGAGGAAATCTGGATACACCTTCTTGTTTCCTCCCAGGTGCCCTGTAATATAAAAATTCATTCAAAAATCGTGTTCTTGTCTTGTCTGTTGGATGCATGGAGCAAACTCTTTACTTTACTGCGTAATGTCTTTCCATTTATAGATCTGTTTGTTGCAGCACTTTAACTACTAATTGCAGATCTGAAGATGTTTTGCAGCCATTATTGTTGTTAGGGCTATTAGTTATGCGTAGCTAAAGTGGTTCTTTTTCGTACGCTTCGACGAAAAATTCATACTAACAAATGGCGACTCCACACGGGTTTTAAATTACGACCGCTGTCGTTTTTCATATTCCTGCATATCCAGCTACTTCAGGCCCTAGGGCTTCTTTTCAGCTGCTTAGTTTTCCTCTTTTTATGTCATTTTTATCACATAAAACTCTAAAAACTTAAAATTTGTAACTTCCGTGTGTTTCTGGCCCTATTGCGCAGGTAACCGACACCAGCCGCACCAGAGACGACAACTTTTTTGAAAATCTGCCGCCGAGACAACCGGAACGGGGGGTCGCACTTTTTGGCCCATAACCTGCGACCTGGACCTCCAGGTCGCACTTTTCTGCCCATTTTCTGCGACCTGCACTGAAAACAGGTCAGAAACTGCGACTTGCCAGTTTTTCAGTGATTTTTCTGCAATTTTTACGGGTTTTCTGCTACAGCTTCAGCCAGGGTTTTCCAGCCTCTGTCTCAGCCCGCCTTGACCAAGATCTGATCTGTTTTTACTCATCTAAGTGGGAACCCAGCCCCTTAGGGCTTTAGTACCCTCCACTTTTTGTGGAAGAGTTTTAGCTGTTTCAGCCGTCGGTTTTTCAGAGCTTCAGCCCCCTCTGTTCCCGATCTGTTACCTCCCTTTCAGATCCATTGAAATCAGCTTCTTTTCCTTTCAAATCACCTCTTGTCGTTTTGTTTGGACCCCCTTTGAAGGCCTCCGCCTTGCCCCCTCCGGTTTTTGCTGATTTCCTTCCTTTTTCCAGCCACCTTGCCTCTGCCTCTTGGCTGTGATTAGCACCTCTTTCCTGCAGCTTTATCCTCCAGATCCCTGTCCCTTTCGACCCTAGATCTGTTGAGCTCTTTTTGTGTGTGTTTACATAGTTTTTCCCTTTCTTTTCAGCATAGTTTTGAGAGACCCACCTTCTTGGGTTAGATAGATGCATAAGTAGCTGTTGTTTTTCTGTTATTTCAGCATTTTATTCTGTTCTCTGTAGGTTTATTTTCAGCTACGCCGCACACTTTTTTCTTGCTCTCAAAACGAAAAGGGTTTAAAAATTAAAATTAACGCATGCCACACACTGACCCTAAGTGAAGAAGCGCCTGGTTCACATCGCCAGGCAAAGACTCTAAAATCAATCGTCACTACACCTTTTCTGCCATTGACCTGAATTGATTCTGTCTCTTTCTGCCCCTGTCGGTTTCCTTCTTCTTGTCATCATTGCGCCCCCAAGGCACCTTTCCCGACGCCTCCTTGGCCTTCACCCTCAGTCTCCGGTCGATCGACCTGCTCCGTCCCACCATCGTCGAGCCAGTCCTTCTCTGATTCTTTGGGTTCTCCTTTTCCTTCTGGTTCTCCCCCCTGTCACCTCCACTATGTCTGGTCCAGGGCCTAACACTAGCGGGAATCCCGGCCCTAATGCTGGGACTACTACTAGTGGAACCACCACAGGAACTACCTCGGCTTCACCCGTGCTCCCCTTCTTGGCAGGCCTCGGCCTCCCCGATTTGGACCGGTTGATAAACGACCCTATACACCATGATGCTAGTTGGCCTGCTATGCCGACAAAGCTCCCTTCCGACATCCCAAAGTTTGAAGGTCGTGCTGGAGAAGATCCTTCAAATCATGTTCGATCTTTCCACATGTGGTGTTCATCTACCTCCATTATCTATGACTCTGTTCGTCTTAGACTGTTCCAACGCACGCTTACAGGCGAAGCTTCTAAGTGGTATGTTGACCAGCCCACTTCCTCCCATACCACCTTTGCAACTCTTTCCCGGGCTTTTTTATCTTACTTCCAGCTTCCCCTTCGTTATGACACTGGTATCGAACTTTTGACTTCCTTCAAGCAAACCTCTTCGACCCGCCTTTCTACCCATGTCCAGGAATGGCGAAGACGACGGAGCTTATGCCAATCTCCTCCCTTCGAAGACCGTGTCTACATGGACTGGTTCCTTAGATCTCTCTTGTCCCCTATCGGGAAAGATGTCGCATCCCATTTTCCTCAAACCGAAGAAGACGCCCTCCAAATGGCGTTAAAGTATGACCTGATCTACGCTCAGACAGGTTATGATCCTACTGTCCTACCTGATCTTCCCACACCCAATGATGCCCATACACAGGGGGCACCTCATGCCGCCAACAGTATCATTGGACCCATCTCTCATCCATCCGCTCAAACTCACATGAGCTATGGTTTTCCTGGGGGAGGGGGCACCACTTCCTGCACTTCTCCCCCTCCCGGTAGCATGCATCCAGGATACGGCATGCCTCATCCTTTTGCCCAACCTCCTGCTTACCTCAATGTTGCCCAACCTAACCATTACTCTTATCCACAGCCTGGCGCGCCAACTCCTCCAACATATGCACTTTCGCCTCCCTTGCCTTCTCAACCCCTGCAACAACGCTCCCCGCCCCCTCAAGCGCAGGTGGATGCACAGCAGGGATTCATGGCTACCCAACCACCTGACGGACAGGTGGCCACTCCACCTTCCCCTTCTGGTTCCTCCAATTACCAGATCCTCATGATGAACTCTGATCCGCCTCTCACCGTCGACCTTAACCTTCAAACTCGGTCTCGCCAGTACCCAGAGCCTCCTGCTCAGTCTGCTCCCGAGCCCCCCTCTTCAGGTTCTGCAGAGCCTCTTTCGACATCCAATGGCCCCTTACACATCCCTCAACCCAAAGTTGAGGTTCATCCAAAGATTCCAAAGGGACCATTACACCGAAATGCTGCTTCCGGTCGAGCCGCTCCGTCGTATAGCATAGTAGATGATTTGGCGCAGTCCCCTGCTGCCATTTCCACACTGGAACTCCTCCAGTCATGCCCTTCCCAAAAGAAGGCTCTACTATCTGCCGTGGGCGCTGTAGATCATGCTGACGACCAGATGATTGTTTTCGACGCCACTCAATCGGACCACCCTCCCCTCCCTCCTTCCGTCGCCTTCCAAATCTCAGTCAAAATACGAAACGCCATCGTTTCCCGGTGTATCATTGACGAGGGGGCATCCACCTGCGTGATGTCCTCTTCGGTTTGGAAGCATCTTGGATCCCCTGAGCTGGCCCCTTCCACGATCACCCTTAGAGCGTGGGACGGTCATGCCTCCCAGCCCATTGGCTTGTTCCGTAATTGCCCTATCACACTCGCCGGTAAGACTGTTTGCGTTGACGTCGAAGTCATTGACGCCCCACTAGACTACAACATTATTTTGGGGCGAAGCTACACCTATGCTATGTCTGCTGTCCCATCCGCGGTCTTTCGCAAAATGTCTTTCCCCCATAATGGGAAGATAGTCACCATTGACCAGTTGACATATCATGAGCCAAAATCTCAGACCTCACCTGAGACGACCATCTCTTCTGTAGCCAACAAGCAAACCGTTGACTCCTTGACCGGTGTCTCCCCCGGCGTTTACAAGGATTCCTCCCTGCTTGGAACTTTTCCTAGTTTCCCCCCTCCTCCTATCTCTGACCCCAGCTCATCGAATGTTTGCATGATGCAATCGTCTCGGGCTGCTCTCAAGCAACCTGCTTCGTCTAGTCAGCAACCTTGCCCTCCGCAACCTTCTCTTAGCCCTTCACCTGCAGTTGGTCGTCATGAGCCCCTTTATCCCCCTGGTACGGTTCCTTCAGGCCTTAGCCATTTAGGAGCCGTCCCACCCGGCCATGCCCCCTCTGGTCAGATACCGTTCCTAGCTCCCCCACCAGGAGTGTACACGGTACCAGTCATGGCCACCCTCTCTCTTCCTAACTTGACACTTGGGATTCCCGTTTGGTACCTTGATCCTCCAGTCCCCACCTCGCCTGGTCAACCCAAAACTTATATCGCTTTGACCCCGGTTCAACCGGCCCCCATGGCTTCTCCCGTTGCATCAGTGCCTCAGTCACTTCAACAGGAACCACCTCCTGTTGCGACCGCTTTGGGTAAGAAGGGCAAAGCTCGCAAGGGGGCATCAAAGGACAAGGCTGCCCCGACAAACCCTGCTCCTCCTCAGCCTCCAAAGCATACCATCCAGGGTGCTTTGTGTGATGTTGTCGGTCACGCCTCCCATACCTGTTCTGAATTACTTCATCTAAAGCCCATGGTTAATGTCACGGTCCCTGAGTCCGCGGTCCCAGAAGCCTCTGTTCCTTCCACAACCGCGGCCAAGAACCCCAAGACTATTCACACCAACCACCCCCGTGCTTTGTGTGATCTCCATGGCCATCACACCCATATTTGTCCCCGCCTCGAAGACTTCCGCACCTCTATTGCCGCAGTCCACCAATTCGAGGCCAAGCGCAATGAGTACACCTCTCCCATATTTGCGCATTCTGCTTCAGCAGAACTACCAGATATGACTGCTCCCATTGACATTCCCCCTCCGAATGTCGAGATGACGGAGCCTTCGTCCAGTATTTTCTACCTATCATCATCCATGAGACCCTTGGGGAACATTCCATCTGAATCCTCCCCTGTTGTTTCGCTTGACCTTCCTTCAGCGGTCATCTTGGGCTCAACATCGGTAGATCCTTTATCTACTTACTCTTCGGTCACCCCTTGTGACGATGCGCATGTGAACCTCTCTTCTCATGATGATGATTCAGGTCGCTTCACCACGTCCAGTGGTCCTTCTTCCACCAGTCACCCCATCTTTTATCACGATGACGACATTATGGAAGAAATTCCCACCCCTGACTTTATATATTCCCCCTTACATCGAACCCATGTGTTCACACCACATCCACCTTGTGGCCATTACATCGAAACCCAATGTTTGGGTAAGGGGGCACCCACATTTGAGAGACCAAGAGAAGCAATTCTCCATAACTCTCCTAGTATATCTAGTCGTGTTGACTTTAGTACCCTTATTCTTCCACATTTAGAAGAACCTCTAAAGTCCCAGATCACTTCCGATCACTCTAGGGATGATACCTCTTATCGTTCCCTCCTCTTCCGTCAGCAACCCAGTCTCTTAGACATTATTGTTGACCAACCTCTAGCTTTTCTACAAGAGCATCAGTTCATTATCTCAAAATCCTCTTTTTGGGATAGTGACACCAGGTATGCCAACTCGGAAACTTAAAGTCCATTTGATCCCCATATGCAGTACCAAAAGAGATTGGTAATCCTCCATTTCCTTTCTCAAACTGCATAACCATAACAAGAACAAATGGCACACCACATCCTTCAAATGTGTTTAGATTCCCCTTTTTCTAAATACATTTTGGCATGACCACACCATGCTCAGGGGCACCCATGCCCCTCAACCATAACCCTCCTCACCTCGTTTCTAGAGAGGAGGCTGTCTTACCAATCGAGTGTACATCCCTTCCCTTCCTCTGGCTGTTGAACTTCTCCCTGACACCCAACCTCTAGAACAATGACTTATCATGCTTGAGTGTGCCTCTGAATATCGCTGTGTTGCATTGCAAACCATGGAAGCGGCCAAGAAACGCACCAAAAGCTCAATATGACCAAAAAGTCCAGCCTCGTCCTTTTCATGAAGGCAACCTTGTTCTAGTATATGACCAGGCCCATGATGTCCTTGGTCACAGGAAGTTCGACTCATTATGGCTAGGCCCTTACATCATCAGTAAGGAGCTTGGTAAGGGGGCATACCTTGTAGAAGACTTCAAAGGCAATCTTCGCAATGCACTCTATCTTAAGAAATATTACCCTTAGCATTTCCCTTATGAGATGTGTGTTTTATTTTCTGTTAGATAGCCAGCATATTTTTATTTTTATCCTTCGCCGGGACCTATTTTGTCCAAGAAGGGTCACTTCACCTCTCCTTAAAATCGAATTTCCTCACTTACAACACTTGTACTTGGGGCACCATCTTGCCTCCTTACTTGTCCATGTTTGTGACGATTTTCGTCATGAGTCCCCACCTTGTACTCATGCTTTTATGGTCCCCCATTGGGCCTTTTACTGTGTGGCAGCACCATCGAGTCGCCCTTGTTTAGAGCATCCAAGTTGAGTCATCATCGCATTCATGGAGTCTATCCCGAGTCCCTTTGTACCCCGCTATAGCCCTCCATCCTTCATTGCTTGGTCTCTCTCTTGTGTCGCATATTATGACCTTCAGTCCCACTGTCCCCTATCCCTTACGATATTGTGTCAGTCGCCACCCTGTCATTCATGCCCTTTATGCTCTAACGAGGGAAGTCGTCCATTAGCTACTCAGTCCTTTCCACTTAACTATCATCATTAGTGTCAGTCTGTCCGTCGCTCTACTCTTTTCTCTCGTGCCTTAGTTGAGGGTCTCTCATTGCCTCACCTATGGTGGACCTCCTTCTGTCGACATCAGCTCATTCATTCCAGAAGCCAGGTCTAGAGGGTGGTGTACCTTGGTTCCAGCTTCCACTCTTGTTCGGTGCCTCGGATCAGGCAAAGGGATCTCTCCTTGCCCTTTGACTTGATTGTTTCTCCAGCTCCTTTCAGCATGATCGAGATCCGTATACTTGATGGTCCAGTGATCCAGCAGCAGCTCTTGATGATTCCCGGGTGTGTGTCAGATGTCTCAACCCTCATGAGGGGGTGGCCCTGCAGGTAGCCCCCCACATGCCCGGATGACCTCTTCCTTGCAGCCTTCGATGCAGCTCCAGATATTTGATGATGTTGGCCGTAGCCACTTGCAGCGCCTCTTTGCTTTGCATGTATCAGTCATATTTTGTGAGCCCTTCCCCATTTACAGGGGGCAGTTGGGTTGTATTTGTCTCATGTACTCAGATATTATTGTACTAGTCCTGGCTGTTATCCCAGGCACAACATGTATGTGAGACTCTTCATTGTATTTTTATCTGGCCCTTGATTATGCCAGCTGTACTCTATGGTTCGGCCCCTTGTTTACTGGACACACTATTCTTTGTACTTTGTCACGGCGGGCATAGGTATGCCTCCCCCGCCGCCTTCAGCACAGGTACCCTCTCATAACAGAGACTTGTTGCACCTGCGAGTCTCGTCTCCTCAGGGTCTAGTCCTTCAACACACTATCTACCTCACACTTCTCTCTCTGACATCCCCTTTTGTTGTCTGGTGATTGTATTCTTACAACGTACTTCGGTCATACGATTTGCTCCTGACACTCGCACGCTGGGGGGCAATCTGTTACACCATTTTTTGGTCATCGAACCTTTCATCATTAGATGGACCCAAGTACACCATGTAAGACCAGTTTTACCCCAAGTAAAACTGCTTTCACTATGTTAATTAGGAAACCCCAAAAGGAATAATTAATTAAACCATAATTTAATTATTATTCCCAGTCATGTTTAACCAAAAAACAAAGAAATTAATGAGATAAACCCATAGTTATCTTATTATTTTCTAGGAATAATTATTTAAATAATATTCCTTGTTAAATATGACCAAATCAACCACCATTAATTAAATAAATCATTATTTATTTGATTATATCCCAACCACTTCCTTAAAAAGATAAATAAATCATTTATTTATTTATTCTTCACTAATTAAGGGATTTGACCCAAGTCAAAACACCCTTTCCCTCCAACAAATAATAATAAAATATTCCATAGAGGTGGATCTAGATTTGATTAACATTATTTTAATCATGCACCAAGATCTAGAATGACCCAATATTTTGTTATAAATAGGTGGGTTTTCCCCATCATTCTTCACCTTTTGTTACCTATTAGATCACTCTGGATCTATACACTTGGTCTCATTTCTACCATTTTTGCTCCCATTGAGCTCTATCTTCTACATTGGGTTTTCTACATCTACAAGAGAGAGAAAGCTTAGATCTGAACTGCTGAGGACTACAAAGAACCCATCCCATTGAGGAGATCTGGATACACCTTCTTGTTTCCTCCCAGGTGCCCTGTAATATAAAAATTCATTCAAAAAATCGTGTTCTTGTCTTGTATGTTGGATGCATGGAGCAAACTCTTTACTTTACTGCTTAATGTCTTTCCATTTATAGATCTGTTTGTTGCAGCATTTTAACTACTAATCGCAGATCTGAAGATGTTTGGCAGCCTCTATTGTTGTTAGGGCTATTAGTTATGCGTAGCTAAAGTGGTTCTTTTTCGTACACTTCGACGAAGAATTCATACTAACAAAAACCCATACGCTACTTTGCTGAAGCCAACTAGCGTATATACACGGATATCCTTTACAGAACTCGCGTATGTACGGAGATCTAATTATGCATTCAATTCTTAACTCAGATCATTGAATTATTCATTCATCAGATATTCCAGGAAACAGTAAACAGGTGCAGAAAGAACAGAATAATCATCACACATAGGCAACACACATGAACACTAGGATTTTTAGGTGGAAACCCAATTCGGGAGAAAACCACCGCTGCTGTCGTCGCAGTATTCAATATGTATTATAAAGAAAAACTTCTTACAATCATGTGTTGGTGCAGACTTATACCAGCACGCAGGCACCCACCTGCAGAGGGCTACAACCTTCTCTCGTTTACCAGCCTCACCTGGAAGGGAGCTACTTCCCCCTGATATTAGCACCAGCCTCTGCTGACAGAAAGCTTCTATTATCAGACTGAAGGCTTCAACCCTCAAATCCACTGCAAACCATGTTTCATCAATTTTGAAACTGGATCAAACAGCTTCAACACAATTCTTCACATATCAACAAACATCCCTTTTCATTTCATCAGTTAGAACAGTGAAACCACTGTAACCAGAATATCAGAGATAGCTCAGACTTCAGAACAGATATGCAGAACCTCAATTATCTTTTGAGCAACCATCAATTCAAATATCATACGTGCCTTTCCTTAAATAGATCCGCGTATACATGTGCTTTTACTGAGGTGAACCCGCGTATACACTTGTGCAACTTATCAGAAAAACCCTAACAACCCATACGCATTTTTGTCTGAATAGATCTGCGTATACACGCGCTTTTCATGAAACAAACCTGCGTATAGATCTATAAAAGATAAATTTTACAGTTCAGATCAGATCTATGAACTTACCCAGATTTCTTCAACTTCTTCAATAGATTTGTGCCTGGTCTTCATCACTTCTTTTCAGATCATCCAAGAGATTCACCATTTCAAGATCTAGAGATCTTGAACCTTCATTATGTTCATAGATGCATCATAGATTCAGATCTATCAATTAAGAGTAGAGTTCAACCATGCAGATATACTTTAGAGTGAAGTATTCATTAAAGCCCAGACACTTGCACACTCTTTGCTCAATGAAATTCTTCTCCTTATATAGATTTAGCCTTTTTTAATACCATGAGTCAAAACCACATTACTTCCGATGGTTTTCCCGGACGGAATCAAATAGACAATCCAGCGCTCAATACAATGGGTCAATACCATGGTAATGCCCCTTGGTATTCTAATTTTGGAGCGCAAAAGACCATATGTGACTTGGCACGTATTTTTCCGTGTGCATACGCTCTTTCTTCTTGATAAACCCGTGTATGCCTTGTAACACACATTTTTCATCATTGCTTTAGCCCTTACTGATATTTCCTTCTCTGGTACTTCTGAGCTACTTGTAGAACATCAGATTTACATCATTAATAAACTCATCAAGCATCAAGAACATCTTCATTAATTAGGTTGCCATCATCTTCATCAAGTGGGTTGCCATCAAGGACAACACATTGCATCACATTGCTAACAATCTCCCCCTTTGGACTTGATGGAAACCACGATGGTGTTTGATCACCCCAACAGATAGATACATTAAGCATAACCATTATTCTCCCCTTATTCAAACACCATGTCACTCTCCCCCTTTGACATCAAGGGCAAAGGGTAGATCAAAACCAACACAAGGTTGTTTTTCTCTTCATGTAGATAAAAGAGCGCTGTAGATCTGAAGTTACCATGCTCCCCCTGAGTTCATGCTGAATGTTCAAACATATTTTTCAATGAAGTACATGACTCTATGACCTTCCTATCACCAAGGACTCATACTTACATCAAATATCCAACCAAGTGGATTTACATATGAGACTCAACTACCCAACCAAGTAGGTTTACACATTTTGACTCAACTACCCAACCAAGTGGGTTTACAAATTTGAACAAGTCCTTACATGACTGAATATTAAAATTTTTACATCATAGATCTCAACATGACCTTTTCATCAAATTACAAATATGACTTTTCATGACCAATACCAGAAGGACCTCAAGAGAGAGATCAAATTTCAGAACCATCATAAGACAACAATGCATAATACCCAGCAAGGCTAATGCTACCCCTGAAACAGTGCATCCAATGCATCTTTTCCATGTGAACAAAGCTCCCCCTTTGCTTCTACATCCTGAACACTTTCAACAACAAATCATCAAGGCCTATTCATCCAATAACAGAGAATGAAACAGAAATATATAAATTGGAACACCATCAGAGACACCAAACATCATTAGAGATATCAACCAGCACTGTAGCTGTGCTGAAAAATGCTGACCCAAAAAAAAATTTGTCAACAACCAACCATACACAGTTTTCTTTGTATGAACTCACGTATATACATGACTGTATTTCAGGAAACCCGCGTATCCGATTTAATCTTCTAAATTTAAGCAGTTCTAATTTTCTTCACAGCAGAGACTACTCCCAGCTTCTGTCTGAGATATTCGAACGCTTCCATGGGAATAGGTTTGGTAAATATATCAACAACTTGTTCTTTGGAGGGAACATACTCCAACTTCACCTTTTGTTCAAGCAATTGTTCACATAAGAAGTGATACTTGATGGGAATGTGCTTGGTATTTGAATGCATAACTAGATTCTTTGAGATACTGATGTCACTTGTATTATCACACATGATGGAGATAGGAGGTGTACATTTGATTTGAAAATCTTGCAGGGTTTGCATCATCCAAAGAAGTTGAGTGCAACAAGATGCGGCAGCCACATATTCTACTTCTGCTATAGATAAGGCAATAGAATTTTTCTTCTTGCTGAAACAAGACACCAACTGAGGCCCCATATAGAATGCACCACCAATAGTGCTTTTCCGATCATCAACATTTCCAGCCCAATCTGCATCCGTGTAAGCATGAAGAATAAGATCAGCATTCTTTGGATACCAAAGTCCAAAGTCTTGAGTTCCTTGTAGATATTTGAATATTCTTTTGACAACATGAAGGTGAGATTATTTTGGATTAGCTTGGAATCGTCCAACAATCCCAACTGCATGCATAATGTCTGGTCTAGTCCCAGTGAGATAAAGTAGGCTACCTATCATTGATCTGTATTCTGGTTGATTCACTGTGGGAGAATCATCATGAGAACTGAGGTTACATCCGGTGATCATTGGTGTACTTACATGTTTGCATTATTCCATGCTATACTTCTTCAGAATTTTCTTAAGTTATTTTTCTTGTGATAAGAATATACCATCTGCAGTTTGATGCACTTGCAAGCCAAGAAAGAATGTTAGTTCTCCAAGTAAAGACATTTCAAATTCTTGCTGCATGACAGAAGCAAAGTTCTGACTCAGAGATTCTTAATTACTCCCAAAAATGATATCATCAACATATACAATCACAATCAATAGTTTATCATTTTCAATTTTTGTGTATAAGTTGCTATCAGCAGACCCCTTTGAAAATCCTTGTTGATGAAGATATTTGTCAAGACGATAATACCATGCCCTTGGAGCTTGTTTGAGACCATATAGAGCCTTTTTAAGTCTACAAACAAGATTTTTATCATTTCCCAAAATGAATCCTTCTGGTTGTTCTATATAAACTTCTTCTTGTAGATCACCATTGAGAAATGCAGATTTAACATCCATTTGATAAACTTTGATTTGTTGAAAACTTGAAAAAGCAAGAAACATTCTTATGGCTTCAAGTCTAGCTACGGGAGCAAAATTTTCTTCAAAGTCTATTCCTTCTTGTTGAGTATACCCCTTTCAAACCAATCTAGCTTTGTTTCTTATAACATCCCCATTCTCATTTAACTTGTTCTTGAATATCCATTTAGTTCCAATGACATTTTTATCATGTGGTCTTGGTACCAATTCCCAAGTGTCATTCTTTTCAATTTGGTCAAGCTCTTCATTCATGGCTTGAATCCAACATTCATCTTTGCTAGCTTGATTGACATTGTGTGGTTCAATTGTGGATAGAAATGCCAGATAGCTAGAACATCCCAGAAGAGTCCTCCTTGTTTGTACTCCTGATTCCTTATTTCCCAAAATTTGAGATTCAGGATGATTCTTTTGAACATATTTGTATAGAGCTTTTTCAGATAAATCATCTTCTAGTTCTTTATTGGATCCATTGTCTATATCATTTCTATTTGATGCAGAAGGACAAAAGTCACCATCCTCTTCATCTGTTGTGTGTTTTTCTTCTTTAGGAGCTGCAGGAAACTCATCAATAACAACATCAATACATTCAACAATCTTCCGAAGCCTTTTATTGTAACATTTGTATGCTCTGCTTGTAGATGAGTAACCAAGAAATATTCCTTCATCTGATCTGGGTTCAAATTTGCCAAGCTTTTCATCATTATTTTTTATAAAGAATTTACTTCCAAAACTCTAAAATGCTTCACAGAAGGAGGATTACCATACCATAGTTCATACGGAGTTTTATCACTATTTACCCGAACATGTGCCTTGTTAAGAATATTTGCTGCTGTGTGAGCTGCTTCTCCCCAAAAGGTTTCAGGTGTTCCGGAATCATCAAGCATAGTTCTGGCCATTTGTTGAATCATTCTATTCATTCTTTCTGCTACGCCATTTTGTTGTGGAGTGCCTGCTACAGAAAACTGTCTTTTTATGCCATGTTGTTCACAAAATTCAAAGAATTCATTTGATGTATATTCTCCTCCTCGATCAGATCTAAGACACTTGATTTTTAGATCTAATTCATTTTCCACCAATGCTTTGAAGATCTGAAATTTTTCAAATGCTTCATCTTTGTGTTTAATCAACCCAATCCAACACATTCTAGAGAAATCATCAATAAATAAGATATAGTATTCTTCACCACGTGGTGACTTTTTCCTCATAGGTCCACATATGTTAGTATGAATGAGTTCAAGAGGCTTACTTGATGATCCTTCCTTGGCATTAAATTGCACTCTGGTTTGCTTACCGAATTGACAGGATTTGCATATGATACTTTCAGGCAGAGTAATATTGGGAAGACCATGAACAACATTTAGTCTGCTAGATTTGTTGATTTGAGAGAAGCTTAGATGTCCCAAACTTCTATGCCATAGCCAGTTTTCTGAAGATTTACTCAAGTAACATTGTTCTTTGCAATTCTTCAATACATACAGATTGCTTGGAGTTCTTTTTCCTTTTATAATTGTTTTACCTGTATCATGGTCACGCACCACACATTCTTTTGAACTAAAGACAAATTCAGTTCCTTGATCGCACATTTGACTTACACTTAACAGGTTATGCCTTAATCCATCCACATACATGACATCATTATCCTTCACCTTTTTCTTTTAGAAACACAGACCCTTTTCCTTTAATTACAGCAGGAGTATCATTTCCAAAAGTAACTTTCTTTTCCTTTTCTAGAGCACTATATGCACGAAGTTTGTGTTTATCACCTGTCATGTGTCTTGAGCATCCGCTATCAATGTACCAATGATTTTCTTCACCTTCCGCAAATAACGCTATGCCACAATTTTCAACCTGTGGTTCCTTCTTTTTCCATATTTTGGATTTTGAAGGAAAATGCTCTCTTGGCTGCACTTTGCTCCTGCACTCAGAATCTTCATGGCCAAAGTTATTGCAATAAGCACATTCAACTTCATTTAGAAGAGGAGAAATTTTTTTATAGGTATTCTTCTTTGTTTCAACATCAATCCTTTTCTTTCTTGCTTCTCTTGTCATGATGGTTTTATATGCAACACATTGAGCAGCTTTATGACCAAAATTGTGACATGAGAAACATTGTCCATTGAAGAAGAAATTTCTGCGATCATGAAATCTTCTATTTGAATTTACGTGTTGATTGGTGCTTCTTTGAAAGATATTCCTGTTAGTGTTCCTTGCGTTAGGATGATCATGCTTTACCTGTAAAGATTCTTTATCCCCTGGCTGAGTGGCAGAATTTTGTAAACCAGTTGTAGCTGCTTTCAGATAATTTGGTGCTGAAGCTTGAGAGGACTCTCCCGTGTATCCAAGACCTGTCTTTATAAGAGGATAACTTTGTACCTTGATAATCTCATCTAAGGTTTCAGATCCTTTAGAAAATCTAAAATTTAGATTCTTTACTTTCTCAAATTCTTTTCTTACACTTACCACTTCACATTCTAATTTTTCATTGTGTTTCTTTGCTTCTTCAACCTGCTTTTCTAGAGTCTCGATGGTTATTTTCCTTTCTTCTAAGAGAATTTTACATTCTTATAAGCGAATGTTGCTTTCTTCTAAGCGTATTTTGAGTTGATTGTTCTCTTCAAGAAAACCGTTGTCCTCTAGAGCATCCACAAAAGTATCCTTTTCTTCCTTAGATTAAAATGCCATGAGAAGTCTAAGATCTTGTTCACATTCTTCCTCACTATCAGATCCCCCATCACTGTCATCATGAGTATAGTAAATTCTTCTAGTGTTAGACCGGTTCTTATTCCTTCCTGCTACTTCCTTTCTTTTTGCAGGTGTTTCTTTGTAAGAACATTTAGCAGCATAATGACCAACTCTTCCACAATCAAAACATTTGAAAGGGAGCTTACCTCTAAACCGTCCTGTACCAAGTTGAAGTTTCTTTACAAAATTTGCCTCATCTTCTTCTGAAATATATCCTAATCCTTCTGCTTCTTGAACTTCTTTCCCTTTTGTAGAAGCTCTAAAAACAACTTCTTTGACTTCAGACAGTCCTCCTCTTCTCATTTCATAAGCAGTCAGTATGCCATGAAGTTGTACCACGGAAATATTTTGAATATCCTGTTTTTATTCAAGGGCAGAAACTTTTGATTCAAATTTTTCCATTAGCGATCGTAAAATTTTCTCAACCAAAGTAGTGTCGAATATTGTTTCACCCAGATTTCTCATACGATTTACAACATCATCAATACGTAAAAAGAAACTGGCAATACTCTCATCACTATGCATCTTTAAATTTTCATATTCAATTCTAAGAGTTTGGAGTTTTGCACTTTTTACCTTTACATCACCTTCATAACTTAGAATTATTTTGTCCCATATTTCCTTTGCTGTATTTAGGTGCATGACTTTGAAAAATTATGATTCAGTTAGACTTCCTGTTATAGCATTGACTTCTTTTGCATTTGATTCATAATTCTTCCTTTCAGTTGGATCTGTTGGTGTAGCGACTGGATATTGATATCCTTGTTCAACAATAGCCCATACATCAGCTCCCATAGACTGAAAATAGGATCTCATCCTCATTTTCCAGAAGATTAAATTGCTTCCGTTGAAGAGCGGGAGCTTGATAGATGTTGTTCCCTCATGATTTCTCATCTCGCTTGATCTTCCTTCTAGCGGCTAAGCTTTTTCAGAAGGACCTGCTCTGATACCAATTGTTGGAAAAATACTGAGAGAGGGGGGGTCAATCATTATTTAATGCAGACAATAAAACTTTTTAATTTTCCTTTCTAAAACCCATACGCTACTTTGCTGAAGCCAACTAGCGTATATACACGGATATCCTTTACAGAACTCACGTATGTATAAAGATCTAATTATGCATTCAATTCTTAACTCAGATCATTGCATTATTCATTCATCAGATATTATAGGAAATAGTAAATAGGTGCAGAAAGAATAGAATAATCATCACACATAGGCAACACACATGAACACCAGGATTTTTAGGTGGAAACCCAATTCGGGAGAAAACCACCACTGCTGTCGTCTCAGTCTTCAATATTTATTATAAAGAAAAACTTCTTACAATCATGTGCTGGTGTAGACTTATACCAGCACGCAGGCACCCACCTGCAGAGGGCTACAACCTTCTCTCGTTTACCAGCCTCACCTGGAAGGGAGCTACTTCCCCCTGATATTAGCACCAGCCTCTGCTGACAGAAAGCTTCTACTATTAGACTGAAGGCTTAAACCCTCAGATCCACTGCAGACCATGTTTCATTAATTTTCAAACTGGATCAAATAGCTTCAACACAATTCTTCACTTATCAACAAACATCCCTTTTCATTTCATCAGTCAGAACAGTGAAACCACTGTAACCAGAATATCAGAGATAGCTCAGACTTCAGAACATATATGCAGAACCTCAATTATCTTTTGAGCAACCATCAATTAAAATATCATACGCACTTTTCCTTAAACAGATCCACGTATACACGTGCCTTTACTGAGGTGAACCCGCGTATACACTTGTGCAACTTATCAGAAAAACCCTAACAGCCCATACACATTTTTGTCTGAATAGATCTTCATATACACGCGCTTCTCACGAAACGAACTTGCGTATAGATCTATAAAAGATAAATTTTGCAGATTAGATCAGATCTATGAACTTACCTAGATTTCTTCAACTTCTTCAACAGATTTGCGCCTGGTCTTCATCACTTATTTTCAGATCATCCAAGAGATTCACCATTTCAAGATCTAGAGATCTTGAACCTTCATTATGTTCATAGATGCATCATAGATTCAAATATATCAATTAAGAGCAGAGTTCAACCATGCAGATATACTTCAGAGTGAAGTATTCATTAAAGCCCAGACATTTGCACACACTTTGCTCAATGAAATTCTTCTCCTTATATAGATTTAGCCTTTTTTAATACCATGAGTCAAAACCACATTACTTCTGATGGTTTTCCTGGACGGAATCAAATAAACAATCCAGCGCTCAATACAATGGGTCAATACCATGGTAATGCCCCTTGGTATTCTAATTTTGGAGCACAAAGACCATACGTGACTTGGCACGTATTTTTCCGTGTGCATACGCTCTTTCTTCTTGATAAACCCATGTATGCCTTGTAACACACATTTTTCATCATTGCTTTGGCCCTTACTGATATTTCCTTCTCTGGTAATTTTGAGCTACTTGTAGAACATCAGATTTACATCATTAATAAACTCATCAAGCATCAAGAACATCTTCATTAAGTAGGTTGCCATCATCTTCATCAAGTGGGTTGTCATCAAGGACAACACATTGCATCATATTGCCAACATATATAAGGGTGCTTGAACTTGATCCTCATCTCTTCTTTCCCTCTGCAGAATCTGTAGGGGTTGCTTTCTAAATTGGGGATTAGAAACTCCTCTGTTTTTTTGTGTAGGTTTCTTGTTATCCAATTCCAACTTTACTAATTTTTTTGATAGATTTTTAATGACCTTGGTCATTTCATCAATCCTTTGATCTTGTATTGACTCTTCTTAGCTTTTACTCTATCTTGAACTGACTGTTTTTCTTGGGCCTTCCCAGCGGAAGTCATATTTGCTTCAATTTCTAAGGCATCTGTTTGGATTTGTTCAAGAGTATGGGACCTTCTTTCCCTCAAAGTAAAACTAAAATCTGATACAAATGCCCCAACAAAAACAACTCTTGCTCCAATAGGAGGAGGTTTCATTTCTGCAGGCAAAATATTATACAACTTATTGAATCTTTTAATGAAATCACTCATTTTCATCTGGTTTTTTCTTAATAGCATTAAAATCTATTAAAGAATAACCATGGTATTTCTTTTCACCCCCTATTTGGATGAATTGTCTTTCTAACTCATCCCAATCATTAATCGAGCCATTTGGTAATCCTTTAAACCATTTTCTTTCCTTTCCATTTAGAGACTGCACAAAAAGTCTCATTACCACATCAAGGTGTTTTACATTGAAATTTTAGGCAAATGTGAAAAACAAAGGCAAGTGTTGTCCTGCAGTTATTTCATATTCACCACTAAATCTAGGAAGCAATTTAAGATATTCTTGAGGCATTTCATTCATTGGTTGAGGAAGATTTAGTGGTGCGTATCTGTTCATCAAGAAAGAAGGGGCTAGCATGTTTATGCCCTGATTGATTGGTCCTTGAGTAGTGTGAATCTGTATACCAGTTGTAGATATGGATGAATGGGGTTGATAAACTAAAGAAGAAGAAATGGCAACTGTATTAGGTTGAGTTTCTGTAAATGAAAAAGATACAGATTCTAAAGAATGCTCTTCTAACCTTGGTTCCTGGAAATGAATGGATGAAGACAAGGATTTTTGTTCCAAGAAAGTGAGTTTATGAGAAATATCCTTGGATGAAAGATTATATGAACTGTTGCTAGGTGCAGGCAGTGTGGTATCAGGTGTAGAAAGGGTTTTTGGTTTCTTACTCTTTTTACAAACCAAATTTTCTGGATTTGAAAGGGTAGGAACCTTTTGCTGAGAGGTATTAGACCTTGTATGTGGCTTCTTATAAGCCAGAATTACAAAATAAAACACATCTCTTTAATATTTCCTCCTCTCTAAATGGCCAAAGGAAATACAAATAAAACCTAGGGAAAAGACTTCATTTCTTCGCATCCCCAGCAATGGTGCCAATTAATGTTGTACCTTAAGAGACAATCCCTTAGCTATGATAAGGAATCGATGCTTAAGACATTTATATGATTATGTCACTAAAATATTTGTCTCTGTTTTAATCACCTTCAAGTATTTACAATTAAACCCTTAGATATCAAACACAATGTATGTCTCACAATGCTATTATCTACTGATGTTGAATGAAATGACCAGAAGAAAATGAAAGAAGAAATTCCAAACTGATATGCTGTCATACAGAATATATCATCTCAAACTTCTAAGGAATTTATGAAAGAAGTAGTTAAAATAAAGGAGTGCCAATTAAGGATTTTAACTCTTGATTACATAGGTAAAAAGAGACCCGCTGCTCATCACTTTGTCTTATTCAAATAAAGAAAACACAGAATGTGAACTAATATACATATCAACATAAAAAAATGACAAAACTTGTTTACTCATTCATTAATCATTGAAATATTTGAGTACAAAAAAGTAATCTGAAGGTCCAAAACTTGGAACCTTCCTTCCTCTTGAAAATTACATTAAATACAATAAAACAAATGGTTTGGAACTATCATAACCAATTCCAACTACCACAACTACTTAGGACTTCATAGGCTGTCTATTACATGCCTTGAAAATGTATTATTACAATTACATTGTCTTTGGAAAAGTAATAAAATGTAAAAATATACATCCTAATCTATAGGAATTGCTGATGATGTTGTTGCATGCCCTTGGTCATCTGATTTTTCTTTCTTTCATGCTGAAAACCCTTTTAGCAAGTCTATTGTCCAAGCTCTGCACTTTTTCCATATCTCTATCTTTGTCCTGAGCAAATGTGTTAGATTATGATACTCCAATCTGAATGCATTAATTTGATTATAAGATGGTCCTTCTGTGAAAATATTTTTTACCAACCACAGTAGCTGGAAATGTTTCTGCAAAAAGTTGACCATTGTTTTTCCTGTAAGCACCTGATTTTTTTCATGTCTATTATCAAATTTTATTTTTTCCATAACTAGAGAATTCTCATAAGAATCCCATGGAAAAATATTTCCTTCATCTCCCCAACATTATGGAAAACCTATTCTTGTTAATTTGTCAGATAACTTATCAAATTGACTTACTGCCTCTTTAATTTCCATCAGTTTCTTTTCTGTAGCTTTCCTGTGATCATTTCTGACAATCATCTTATTGATCTCCACTGCATATAAGGTCCTATCTTTAATATAATTCTCTTCTCATTCCTAATCTGTTTTAGAATTAATAAATTCAACGAACCTTTTAGCTCAGATGGCTCTGTTAATTGCCTTCTGCTTATTTGTCATGATTGGTTCTTCACATTCCCTGATAAGACTTTTTCCTCTGCAACTATCTTCAAATAGCTCCAAATTGATTTCATTTCAGAAATGATATCATTCCAAATGATATCTTTGGCTTGTATCAGTGAAATGTTTCCTCTCTTTCTTTCTTTGAGATTTTTAATCTCAGCATTAGCATTCTAAATATCCATTTTATATTTATCAACTTCATTCTCTATGATATGAATAAGCTTTGTTGTAGTCTCCAGATCTGCTTGAGTCTTTTTCTGATCCCTTTCAGCCATCTGAAAATCAATATTCAATTGATCAATCGATGCTTGAGGATCTTCATTACCTGTAGGAAAAACAAAAGTACAACTTTTGTTATCAATATGATTTTGCAATGATATTGCAGTTTGCTTTATTTTGGCAATTTCTTCATCTTTTTGCATTAGTTACTGTAAAAGCTTTTCCTTCTCATTCTCCACCTTTGCAACTTCTGTAGCCATAGAATGTTCTCCTATAGGCAATTTTAGCTTCTTCCTCAACGTGGATATTTCTATTTCAGCACTATGCATAAATTTATGTACCTAGATGTAAATACTCCTGAGCTTTAGGTAAAAACCAAGGTGGAGGAACTCCATTCAAAATTTTGTATGCAACTGACATGAAATCACTGGCGAAATCAAAAAACCCTTCTTCATTTTGCTCTCTTCTTACTACATCTGTCCAGAACACTACTAATTGCCTTTTCTTGTTTACATCCATAATATTCAGACCTAAATTCATGAACTCTTCCACATTTTGATATAAGAAAAAGTACACAATTAATGAAGGAAATTAAAAAAAACCTGTTAATGAAAGGCTCATCAACTGTGAATTAATTTTCTCCTACCAATATGATGGAATATGCAGTATTGTTCTTGATTTCATCATCATGGAAAACATCCCCAAGACCGATTTATCCACTACATTGTCATCTTCATTGCCGAGAATTTTTGCAATCCTGCTTAATACTGGTCGAATTTCTGCATCAAAAATATCCATAGCAAATTCTTTGTTGTCTGGTTGAAATTGCTTCATGTTTGGCTTCAAGAAGTATATGAATTGATTAAACTCTTCACCCACAAGATTATCATAATAGGTTACCAGGGATTCGTCAGAGAACTGAATAGATGACTCTGAATCGGGATAGCAAAGGGCTTGACGGATTAGCTGGGTAGACACTTGAAAAAAATTCTCTCCCTGACAATTCATAACAAAGAATTTCCCAAGGTACATGACTGACACCAACCAATAGATAAATTCAGGAAAAAGGTGGGTTTTTTGGATACATGTAGAAAGTATTCCAGACTTGACCATGACAGTGAAAACAGAGGAGGCTTTGTCATTTAGGATGACTTGCTGATAAAATGGAAGATGAATTATAGAACAAAGAGTATATTGAATACCCGCCTCAGTGTCCATGAGAGGTATATGAATAGTTGAACTCGACAAGGATGAACGCTTAGCCATGACTGAAAATTAACGTAAAGAATAACTCACAGGGTGGTCACTTCTACTAAGTTGACATGAAACTTAAAACAAGACTCAGAGAAAACTAATCAGAAAATATTTTGAAAAAAAAATGCTAATTTTGTTTAAATAGGTGGCGCGGCTTCAAAATTTAATGTTGACATGATGCGCCAACAAGTTGTTGGTCCTATGTGGAAGAGAGTTGTGAACAACTCAACTTCCTACGTCACTGCGGGGGCTCTCGGGGTATGGGGGGAAATTTTGGTTGGTGCCCCTGCAATGAATCTTCACCATTCATCTATGATATCTTCGCAGTCAACTAAGTTAATTGCAGAGGCACTCATTTAATTAACTTTTGCATTGATTGTGCCCATGGGTTGGACCTTTTGTTTAAAATTGAAACTATCGATGCTTTTCGCCCAAAAAAATGATCGATGTTTAAACATAAATGTGGAACCCACTTTCATAAAGTTTAAAGCGTTTAAAATTTTTACTTTAATACATCAACAGAAAAAAAAATTTGATGTTAAAGTATAAAAATTTCAATACTTTAACATTTTTACAACTATTTAATTTTTTATATATTTTCAAAAATTGAAAATAAAAAGGATATGCAGATGATCCACAACACTAGGCACGATTATAGATGAAGGCACATTGATTATTATTCTGTCCTCAACTACATGGCAAGCTTTGGGTTCTCCGCAGTTTCTACCTGTTACTCAGAATCTAATAGCTTTCAATAGAGGAAAAATTCAACCATTAGGGATCCTTCTGAAGTTGCCTATTACTTTGGGAAGGAAAACTGTTTATATAGACGTGATGGTGGTCCAAGGCCCCTCAAATTTTAATTTTCTCCTGGGGCGTGACTATGCTTATGCCACGGGCGTGCTTGTCTCTTCTCTCTTTCGTGTGATTTTTTTTCCACTTGAAGGTCGGATTGTGACTGTTAATCAACTTTCATTGTTTGGTCCTAATGTGCCATCTGTTCTACCACCGTCCCTTCTTGGTCCTTACCTACTAGTGATATCTTCCCTGCAATAGGTCAATTATGTGGCCACCTATTCCATGTCTGCATCTGATGATAATTCAGTCAATGAGGTAGTACACAATGTACTGGGAGCATTGGATCCTAATTTCCAGAGTGTTGTTCTCCCGCCGGATGAGAAACTCTTGGAAGCCATGACTTCTTATTTTTCATGATCAAGCTTCTTCAGAGCATAGTTCATTTTCCTATGTCAAGCTCCTTAAAAAATGAAACAATCTCTTTGGAGCATAGTTATTTTTCTTGTGTCAAGCTCCTTAAAAAATGAAACAAGTTCTTCGGAGCAGAGTTTGTTTTCTTGTGTCAAGCTCCTTAAAAAATGAAGGAAGCTCTTATGAGGATAGTTCTTTTACTATGTCAACGTCATTAAAAAATGAAACAAGGTGTAATGAGGATAGTTCTTTTACTATGTCAACCTCGTTAAAAAATGAAATAGGTTCCCTTCTCAATTCGAGATTTTGATAAGATCTCGTAAAATCCTAGTCGAGTCTTTCTCTTGATCTTGTAATGTAACCTTCATTCCATCCACCTTTCAGTAATTAGCGGTATACTCTGGTGAATTCGCTGTAGCTTGGGGGGTATGTACCTCAAATTGAGTCACCATGTTGGGGCCATGCAAAAATTTTAAAGAATAGTTTTTTTTTTCCAAGCTTGTGTAAAAATGAAACCAACCTTAAGCATAGTTTGTTTTTGTTTCAAGCTTGTGTAAAAATGAAACCAGTTTCAAGAATAGTTTGTTTTAGTTTCAAGCTTGTGTAAAAATGAAACCACCTTCAAGTAGAGTTTCCTGTTTTCAAGCTTGTGTAAAAATGAAACCATTCTTATTTTACCTCTCGTGATTGTCATTTTATTAGTGTGTTTTTCCAGATGAGCCTTGGTTTTCTCACTCCATCATCACCATCTACTTGACCGATCATATTCCTTCACTTTATTGTTTTACCCATTCCCGAGGAACCGCTGTGATGAGTGGTCTTGTTAGCCAACCTCTTGACATTTACTTGTTCTGAACAGTTCCAGCAATTCCAGAACTAGTTGCTACCCTTAATTCCACTTGTTCCTCTAGGAGGAGTCAACTTTAAGCTCTTTTCTGACTCTCTAAAATTGAAAATATTGCCGAGACTCTTGTCGTATTGAAATCGTTAAAGGCTATGAAACATCATATACCTAGTATATGTTTACCCCTTTTTCGGGTTGGGACAAATTATTTATGAAAAAGGAATACCTTAGCCAATTGCGACTAAGAGGTTGTCTTAGATATAGTTTTCTACCTTTTATGATTTGTGAGACTACCTGCGAAAAGGGATTGACTGGAGTTTTATTTTCCGCCTCTTTTCAAACTCTCTAAACAAGAAAATATTCTGAGTTTTTCCTTTGTCAGACTCATTAAACCTTACAATGACATCGGAAATTGTCACCATTACAAACCTGAGTTCCTCCTTCCTAGGGCTCGTAAAATGTACTAGGATGGATTTGTCTGAAGGAAAAACTTATATGAAAAGCATATGTTATCCTCTTCAATATTTTGTAAAAATAAAGAGTTACTTGCCACAAGTGGTGGGGGGGAATGGAAGTTATTCATCAGTTGTGTCGGCAGTATGTCACTCTTGAACATGACACTTATCTACAGTTCGTGTTGGGTTTGGATATATTCAGATTGTCACGTTGCCTCCATGGATTTGGGAAATCCGTTTGCCTCTCATTTCAATTATCAATATTTTCAACATGACCTTTGATCCTATTTGAGTCAAATGCTGCCAAATTCCAGAGTCGTGTCGCTGATATGTTCAAGAGAAAATCCTTCTGTAGTTTGTACGTTCCTTAATCCTCTGTTTCATTCTTTATTAACACTCATGTCAATTTATATGTTTTGTGTTGATGATGTGGGATTCATTATGACCCTCCTTCGACAGATCTCTTCCTATTGACTTCAACTCATTATCTAGGAAGTTGATCTAGAGACTCCTTTCTGGTACCTTAGAGCTTGCATGCCCTAATGGAAAGTTCTTCGCATTCGATGACAGGTTCACATCATTAGCCTTCAATCAGGTGATTTCACAGGTATTTGACTTTAGTTCCTTATTCATATTCAGTGGATTTTACGGGCAGTAGCTTGATTAGCATTTTCATCATTGGTGGTTTCTCTCACACCTGTTAATAGTTTACATCATTGACTGGTAATCAGGTGATTTCCCTGCATGTTCGAATTCAATTCATTTATTCACATGCTTGAAATTATACTTGATCGGGTTGTTACAGAGCACAAGACCCTGGATTTTATTCTCTAGAGTCCAGGTTGCGAGGCGATATGATTTGTCCATGATTGGATACATGTTTCTTTCATATGGATGGTTGTGACCATACCATGACTCTATATGTGATCCTTCTCAGATGGACGGATGCGGCCATACCATGGTCTCTTTTACAGATGGTTGCGTCCATACCTTGATTCATGTATTTTCATCATAGATTCTAGTTATGTATATGTATTTATGCTTGATTTGCAGGTCCCTTGACAACAACGTCTGGTTCCTCGCACGTACTTGTAAAGAATTTCACCCCTCACTCATGTTCAGACTTCATGCTTTAGGGGGGCATCTATTACACAAAAAAATTTCACTGTCCTTGTACTCCCTGTTCCTTGATCTTGGAGGACCCATACAAGTGAGCCTTGTGTACTTCCCAAGTATGGAATACATATCCCTAAACCACACTTTTTCTACCAAATCATCTCCCTTTACAACTTTTTTGGAAGATCCCTATAAAGACTTGGTTTTCAAGGTTGGTGCTTTCTCTTAATGTCTGACCTGCGTCAATAGCAGAGATTTTCACTAAGCTCGCATCGATCAGTGCTTTGTCTTAATGCTTGACCCATGTTGATCCTCCTTTATAAAGTTTTTAAATAGAAGCGAAGCTTCCGTGACTAGAAGCTTCACGAAGCAGAGAGCTGAAAGTTTCTTTTGAGGATATAGCCATGGAATTCCCCTTTGGGCTTCTTTTTTCCATAAAAGAGGAACTACTCCAAAGGATAAGATATTTTCCATTATTTGAGGGCCCATATCCTTCTCCTCTATTGTTATATAAGGAGGCCTCTTTCACCTCTGCATTTTTTAGTAGGAGCTGTAGTTAGAGTTAGAGCTAGTTGTTAAGAAGAAGCAATCATAGAGAGGAGGAGCAATCATAGCTTTGAGAGAATAGAGCAGAGTGTGATTGTTTTTATGTGTTAGGAACATAGTGAGATATTGGACCTTTGTGTATGAGGGTGTTGCAAACGTGCTTGGATACGGACCTAACGAAGGAGAGCCTCAACATCAACGCTTGGTTGTAAACTCCCCTTGTCTTTATCATAATAAAATGCAACTGATGTTTATCTTCCACTCTTGTTTACATTTATAATGAGATTTCTAGAATTTATTGATCAGTTAGATAGGTTGTAATTGTTTTATGTTTTTCGTGATTTTACTCTTGTCGTGGTGTCTTGAATATCTGTACAGGTAATCGAACGTTGGTAGCAGTGTGCATCGAGCTTGAGAAGAGCGATGGATCAAGAAGCTTCAACGAAAGATGACAACATAGCATCAAAACAAGGTAGGTCATCTTCCTTTCTTTGAATTTCATTTACAATATAGGAAGGTATATCTTAGTATGTTCCTGTAGTTGCTAGGCCCACCCTAGGGCTAGAGGGATCGCCTATGTCGGTAGAGGGGATTTACCTACACAACAGTGTTGGTTCCATCTTCTTTGACTCCCATTGTATCAATGGTGGTTACGTCTGTCCCAACCCAGCCCACTATTTGTGTGGATTCCTCCACACCATCTGCTAGTGTGATTGCGTCATTATCATCATCTTTGTTTGTTAGTGGAATGCTTCCTATTGCTTCCATGATGTCTATTGGGCCCGTTGTGAGTTGATCACAGTCTCACGTATCTGGAATCCATCAACCTACTCGTAGTGCACCTATCTCCTCTAATCCTATTCCTGGAGGTTTGACGTACGACTAGTATATGATGTCCATTTAACAACATAATTACTTCTCGAGGCTTCTCAGCAGGTTCAATCTCCCATCAATCCTCCACATTACTACGATGAACACAGAAATCACATATATTACTATGGGCCTCACCCACAAGGTCCATTGTATGTTCAAATGCCACAGATACCTGTTAACTCCAACCAGTTTACGTACCTATAGGGACAACCCTACGGTCCACAGGGAAATTTTTTTTAGGGAAAACCTTCAATATAATAGGGATAAACCTACGGTCCTGCTGGTCAACCTTATGTTCAGGAAGGAGCACCTTATGCTCCTCAGGGGAAAACCTATCCACCTCAGGGAAAACCTTTTGTACAACTGAACCGGCCTTACGTTCAGCAAGGCCCATCTCTTGTATGACACGGTCAACCCTATACTGGTCAGCCAAGACAACCTGGTGTTTAGGGGGAACCTGGATCATCTTGACCTTCAGTTCAACCTGTACCCCAGGGAAAACCTATCCAACATTAGCATCCAGGCCAACCTGCACCCCAGGGACATCATGGGTAGCCCCAAGGCCCACCTTTCATTCCTCGAGGTCAACCATCAACAGTACAAGGTCCACCCCAAGGCACTGCTTAGATTCCGCAAAAAAATCCATATGTTGCCCAAACAGGGCCTCAATGGTTCACTCATAATCAGTACCCTGGTCCTCAACCGGTTTATGGGTAGAATTATCAAAACTATAACCATTATGGAAAAAATACTCTAGGACAAAATATATGGGCTCAAAATTTCTCCTTGCCTGGTTGGAACCTCAATACTGGTCTCTATCAAAGGCATGCAATGCCTTTCAATCTGAAATTTCCATTTCTTTCTACGCTAGAACTTCCTGATGTGTCAAAGTTAACGAATGATCCCATCCTTCATAATTCATATTTGCCTTGAGTTCCTATCAAGATCCCAAGTGATTGTCCCAAATTTGAAGGCAAGGCCAGAGAAGACCCCCATGTGCATGTTATGACATACCATCTATGGTTCTCCTCTAACTCTTAGGCTGATGACTTGATTCGTTTATGTCTTTCCAAAGGACTCTCATTGGTGGCATTGCAAAGTGGTACATTGATTTCTCCAGCGATATTTTTCAAGATTTAAAATCTCTAGCCATGGCGTTTCTCATGCACTTTCAGTTACCAATTCATTATGAAACTGGGACACACCTCCTAACATCCTTGAAACATGATTGGGCTACTCACATCTCTAATCATATTCATGAATGGAGGTAGCATCGTCGTTTGATCAAGTTTGAGATTCCTGATCAGCTTCTGACCGATTGGTTCACTACCTCTTTTATCAGTTCAATTGCTAAGGACATCGCTATGGGGGCATGTGTTATTGAGGAACAAGCCATCGCTCGTGCCCAATACTTTGATCTCGTGTACTCTCAATATGGCATGTTGTATGAACTCTTTCCCGATGCTCTGCGACATGGAACTTCCAAAGCACCGACGACACCATCTGTTGACGGTATCATTGGTTCTGTGTCTTAGACTTATCGTAAGTCTTCTCCTAATCTTGTGAAGAAAAAATCCACTTTTTCCACTGATACTGCTTCTTAGCCACCTCCTAATCTTGGTAAGAATGAGGAAGTTAATGCTATCCAATCCACCTCGGTGAATAAAGCTTCCAAAGGTAAGAAAAAGGGTAAAGGTTAGGCCAAAGCCGATACCCCGAAACATGATTCTCCTAAACCTAATTTTGATGATGGTTCGAAATGTAAACCGAAGTACCCTTGTCTAATTTGTGACAATGATCATTACACCAAGGCCTGTCCACGATAGGCCGAGGTAAGTTGACTGATCAAAGGCACTCAAGACACTCTGAATGTTCTCAAAGAACCATTCCCAACATAGCAAACTTAGATGGTGGAGAAACCTCAGTCCTCCGCCCCTTTTGGCTCTCAAGTTTTCATGATGAATGGTGCTGCACCCATATCTATTACTACCAGATCGAAAGATTATACCGAACCGTGCCAGGAAGAAGGGAAAGAGATCGCAGAAGGTCCTCCTCCTCCACCTTCTTCTGGCCCTCTTCACATTGAAAGGCCCAGTCCTAAGCCCGTTGTACAGCCACCCATGAAAGGCGTGCTCCATATTTTTTCCTATAATCCAAATGTCTGTGTTGCTCAGCATTAATATATTGTTGAGGATTTGGCTCAGGCACCCTCCGCTATGTCTGCATTGGAAGTGTCTCAGAGCTGTCTATCACAATAAAAGGCTTTACTATCTGCTATCGGAGGGGTGGACCCTGCTAATTCAAGCCTTATCACCTTTGATCTAGAAAATTTCAGTCCACGTCTCCCTCACTAGCTTGCACTGATTATCCAAGTTGGGATTAATGGTAAGAATATCCATTGAGAATTTGTGGACGAAGGTGCCTCTACTTGAATCATTTCCGTTGCATTCTGGAAATCCATTGGCTCTCTGGCCCTTAATCAGTCTCCAAATTCTTTAGAAGCTTTCGACGGAAGGGAATCTCGTCCTCTTGGTGTTCTCGCTAGATTACCTATAATGTTGGAAGGAAAAATGGTTAATGTTGAGGTTGAAATCGTTGACACCAAAATCAATTATATTCTTCTCCTTGGTAGCAATTGGACTCATGTTATGTTATGCGTCCCATCCACTCTCTTTCGTGTTCTTCTCTTTCCACAAGAAGGAAAGATCATCACTATCGATCAATTATCCTTTTTTACTTCCACCTCCTCCAAGATCAATGTTCCTTATGTAGACCACATTCCTACGCCTTATGAAAGCATAGGGATGGGAATTTTCAAAGATCCTTCCCTTATGGGTCTTCTCTCTCTTCCTCCGCCCAACACTAGTTAGGTCAACAGATCTCTACATCTTCAGATCCATGTATCGTCCCTTCACTTGAGTAGGTTGATTCGTTTGGTGATGTGATGACGTTAAGCCCAATAGAAATTGATTATTGTGAAGTTATCTCAGCTTCGTCTCCTCCTCCCTCCGATCATACTCCTTTGAGTGTGTTTCTTGACATGTATTCTCAATCCCCTTGGCTCAGTGCTTCTGATTCTCCTGATCCCTTGAATAAGAAATTTCCCACTGATGAGGCCATCGTGGAACCATGTCTCTAGAGGATCCTCCTTGGGATGATAGTCATAATCATTCCTCCTTTATGCCTACCCTTGGGGCCATGTCTACTTGTCTTGATAAGTTCGCTTCCCAGGCTCCTTCCCATCCACTTCAAATTCCCATCCTTACACATAAATTTTTTGTGGAAGGTAACATGGGAAACATTACGCAAACAATACCTATTGACATCTCTGTTAAACAAGGGGTTGTCGAGAACATCCACATTAGGGTGAACTATTCTCTTGATGAGATTAAGGTCTATACTAGTCTCTTTCAAGAATTTCGAGACATTTTCACTTGGTCCTATGAAGAAATGGCTGGCATCGATCCGAGTATAGTCATGCATGATATCCCTAATTATCCTGACATGAAGCCTATTCACCAATGTCTTTGTCCCATGCATCCTAGAAAGATAGCTGCCATAAAGGGAGAAGTTGAAAAACTTCTCAAAGCTGGCTTCATTTACCCAATCCCCTTGATGAATTGGGTTTCTAACACTGTTCGTGTGGATAAAAAGCAGGGTACTATTCGAGTCTGTGTGGATTACCACAAAATCAATCATGCTTGTCTTAAGGATAAGTTTCCCACTCCTTTCATTGACTAGATCATCGAAAAATGTGTTGGGAGTGATATATTTGACCTTATGGATGGGTTTTTTGGTTACAACAAGATCAATATTCTACCGGCTGATCAACAGAAGAATGCCTTCATTTTTCTGTGGGGCACCTTTGCATACAAGAAGCTCCCTTTTGGCCTTAAGAATGTTGGTGCCACATTCCAAAGAGAAATTTCATATTCTTTCCATTATATTAAGCACATTGTTCAACCTTACCTAGATGACCTTCTGACTCATTCCACTAAGTGTAAGGACCACCCAGATCACCTCCGTAAAATATTTCTTTGTTGTAGATGCTATAACATTCGGTTCAATCCGCATAAGTGTGTCTTCTGCATCGATTCTGATAGACTCCTTGGGTTTATTATTTCTAAATATAGAATTCATCTCGACCCTCTCAAGGTCGAAGCTATTGTTAATCTCCCCTCCCTTTCCTCTTTACATAACTTGCAGAGTTTTCATTGGAAAGCTAATTTGTTGTGTCGTTTTATGCTGAACTATGCTGAAGTAGCCAAAGGATTCACACGATTTCTTAAGCAAGGCCTCCCGTTCCTCTAGGATGAGATTGCCCAAAAATATTTTGATACACTGAAGACATTGCTTATCAATGCGCCTCTTTTGCGTCCACCCAATTATCATCGCAACTATTCCCTCTATTTGGCTGCCGCATTTAGCACTATTTCCATGGTTCTGGTACAGAACAAAGATGATGGTGACAAGCACATCATTTATTATTTTAGCTAAAATATTCTCGATACTGAAACACATTATGCACATGTCGAGAAGTTGGTGTTGGCTGTTGTTCAAGCCATCCAACATTTTCACCATTATATTTTACTTCACACGGTAACTGTGATTTCTGATTGCAACCCCATTACATATATATTGACTCGAAAATTGCTGGGGGGGGGGAAATACTAAAAATCGATAGTTATCTTTCAAGAGTTCGATTTGGATTTGAATACATCCAAATCAAAGAAATAATTGGTTTTTGGTAATTTGATCTACTCTTTACCTTCTACCTCTGCTCCCTCTGGTTCTAAGGAATGCATTCCAAACGACACTCTTTTTTTTATTAACACCCTCAATCCATGGTACGGTGATATCATCATTTATCTCCATACTTCCACCTTCCAGTTTGAGTTGATGAAGGATGCTCGTTGATGTATATATCATCATTCACAACCTTATCGCATAGTCAGAGATACTATATACCGCATCGGAGCTGATTTCGTTCTCTGTCAGTGTTTGACCCTCAAGGAAGCTGAAAATTCCTCAATGAATATAATTTTGGCACATGTGGTGGTCACATGTATAGGTGTTAGCCACCTATAATATTTTGTTATACCAAAAGGTGGCTAAGATCTTTTTTGAGCCTCCAAGGAACAAATTTTATCACTAAAAATTGTTGGCTCTTGAAGACTCCTTGTAGGCCTCATGCCTCTGTCCAAAATCTTCATCACTTTCCCTATTTTAATTCTGCTGATTTCCTGTAAGAAACTGCTGAAGAAACCATCATTTTTCCCCTTTCTCCCACTCATAACTAACCTTCATATTTTCATCATTTTCCTTTGTTCTCCATTTTCCTCACCCTCTTTTCATATAAATTTTCCTTTGCAGAGTATCAAACTTCTTTTAAACTCTGATTGAAACCCTCAGAAACCTTTGAAATTCACTGAAAATCTGTGTAAAAAACCCATTTCTTTATTAAAGGTTTAGGCCCCTTGGCCTGAGTTTCCAAAACACTTCCCCAATACGCCCTCATCATAAAAACCAAGCGCCAAACCCATGAAGCGCTAATCGAATCGAAAAGATTCAAGTGTGCATGTTTGTGAGCCATTTCAAAATGTCGATGGCCATCAGCCCCTTTGTCCTAAACTGCAGATCGTATTATCATTTCATCTGCCCATAAGCCCGCAATCGGGCGCTAAGCTATTGAAAAATCCCTTTCTGATCAATATTTTTCTTTGTAAAACATGAAAACCCATTATTCCAAAGTTTTCTTTAAAATGCCAAAATCACGTGTTTAAATAAAATGGGTTGATCAAAAAGGCCGATCACGCAATCACGATCGGAGAATTTAAAATGGGTTGATCAAAAAGACTGGGCCCGAATGTTTCGGTTACGATTGACCCTAGTTATATAAAGCTCGGGCCCATGGTACTCCATACACCCAGTGGCCCCACAGTCGGGCGCTAGCCTATCATATATATATTCCGCCCATTTCACTCAAAACCTTGCTTTTTATTGAAATTTATGGGTTTTCTTACGAAGTATAAGGGTCCCACCGGTGCAAGAAAACAAAGGATCTAGGCCATCGATCTGATCTGCAGATCGAACGGTTATCGCCCAATCGAAATTTTTTCAATCGCAAGTTTCCAGTCTCATACTTTATATCTGTTCCCCCGATCGGCCAATCCCTCCGATTTACTCCCCGCCATCGATCTGATCTGCAGATCGAACAATTATCGCCCAATCGAAATGTTTTCAATCACAATGCTTTGTTACTGCCCTCCCGATTGCGATCCTTCGATTGAATCTGGACCGTCCACGTGTCCAGATCGGATGGTCCAAAACTACTCCTCCTTATTCTTCTCCCTCTATCCTTTTTTTTCCTTTCTATGCAGATCTCCACCGTTGGTTGCCTTCATCCGACGGCTTCGCTCCTCCCCCGCCATCTGAAGCAGTTTAAATCTATTTCCGCAGGATTTCTTAACTATTTTTGTGTTTTGTAGGCGTTTTAATGGTTTTCAGTTGTTTAATGAAAGAAAGCCGAGGGTTGGGAAAGACGTTTCCTGCGCCTTCGAGCTGTTAAAGAGAACCATCTGCGAGGTTTCGCTACATTATTTTCTCAATGCTTCATGGGCATTGATGGCTTTAAAAATCCCAGTGCGGCCTACACATCGACAAGACACTGTTTTAATTCAAAAACAGTTAAAGAGTATCAGTTTGAAGACAGAGCACAGCAGATGAAGATTTAAGACGGTTTTTATGGGGATTACGACTAAGACCGTTATCAAAAGCCTAATCCCCAATCTAAAACACAGTTTAAAGGAAAAAACCTAAAGTGTTTCATCAGACAGAAAGCCTCCACCGCCACATCTGAGGCAAATTGATTCCTCAGCTACCACCGAGCCACCTGTCGCCTCAAACCTTTCAAACAGAGGCCGAAGTTATTGAAGAAAATCAGATATTCGCCTCCAGCGCAGCCAGGGAGTTACTTCTGCAAGGAAACCAATGAATAAATATCTGCAGAGTTACTCCAAAAAATGCACAGAGCCTCAAAGTCAAACAAAGCTTCCACCGAGCTTTGATATTTATTGTGAAACAGTTAATGTAGTAATCCACCTGTAAATTTTTCCCTCGAGCCTCTCAAAGGGCCGAGAATTCTTCACTCTTCATTAACTGTCCTTGAGATATTTTGTTAAAATCTCACCTCCTCATCTTCCTATAAGTACTTCTACAGAAGATGAGAAACTGTTGGTTACAGAACTTTGAAATACACTTGAGCTCGAGACTTCTATTTGTACATAGTGTTCACTGGCCCTTGAAGCTCTGTTTGTGCTAGAGTAGTTAGGTTGAATAGTGAAGATGATTGCTGAAATGAAACATTGGACTTGAAGATTGTAACTGGTTTGACATCAATATAAAAGCTATTTCTTGGGATCCTGGTCTTTATCACTGGTGAAGTGCTTCTTTCTTTGTTAATCGTTTTCCTTCTATGTATGCCATATTGTTCATTTTTCCTCTGTAAAGAACAGTTTAAACAGGGTTAGGATTTTCTGTATAGCAGTAACCTTCTCTGGCTGAGAAATCTTTATCTTAATGTTTTCTTCAGATTTGTTTATTTAAGAATGATTCAATACAGTTTAAACAGTTAGGAATGTTGGCGTTCCCTCGTCCTTCTGTTTGCTCAAACATCGTTCTCGAATGTTATTTCCATTATTTGCTATTAAAGTTAGACTAGAGAAGATATGGTTTGCCCTGATTCCTAGATTCTTTTCTCCAAAGGCAGATTATGAAAGTTTCCCTTGGTGTTGACTGAAAGCAGACTAGGTTTAAAAGTACTTTATCTGATCTTAAGTTACACTCTATTTTTCTTATGTGTTTTCATACTTTCTGAAGGTAATTATGTGGATTACTGGATTGTTTGTCAATTAAGCTGCTTTAATGAGAACTTGCCAAAGAAGTATATGGTTAGCCCTGTCCTTGGTTGGTTTTAGAACAGTTACTTAAGAGGATTTTCTTGTTTGGACTGACTATAAATCCTCTGAGAAATTATTATCAGTTTCCACCCCTCCAACATTTTAATGTTTCCATTCCATCATTTTAATCTCAATAATCTTGTGGTATAGACAACTTTCCCCTTGGATCACACTTGATGTTGTTGTTCAATTAAAGCCCAGATATGACTCCATAGCCCAATGGACTAAAAACCAGCGTTATATCTATCTATCTGCCAAAGTTGTTCTATTTGCTTGCAACTTCTCACTTTTGAAACTTTTGCACTTAGGACTTTCCCCTCAAGTAACATTTCATGCTCAACCATCCAAAACAAAACAAAACCCTCGGCCTTCATAACTAGCCTAATATCATTACCTTAAGCTTTTCAAAGACAATATCCATCTTTGTACATATTGGAGAAATCCCTCTCCGGATTCAGGAGGGCTAGATCCTAGAATCCCAAAGTTGGTTGAAATGATGTTAACTCTGTGATTGGACTCTCCCAATCTTGCTAATAAATTACAGAGACCTAACATTTCTGGCGACCATACTGGGGACATCGAACCCAGAATCATTTTCATTTAAAGATAATCATACGACGTCAGAGATTTGGTTCATAGAGCATTTGCTTTATTAACCAGAGTAAAAAGCAGCCTTTTCAAGCACTGCCTATTATAGGTAATCATGATGGAACTTGTTTGAATCAGTGACAAACTAGGTAAACCCTAGGTTTCTCTTAAGACTTCATCTAACCTTGAAAAATCAGCTGGCTTAGCTATAAGAGTAGACTGCCTTTGTCTCACAACCTTAGCTAAGTTTTGAAACAAAGTTAGGACATTCTTAACAACCACAAAACTGAAAAATGACTTAGAAAAACCTAAAAATATTTCAGATTGGAATTAAATAAACATGGTGGTGGACCATAAGACCTTTTACCTCTGAAAGGAGCTAAAAATTTCCACTTGGCGACTCCACAATCCTAGCAGACCTTAAGAATCCACTGGGAAGAACTCTTATCATTATAAAATCATTCAAACTCAATTAGAGGACTGTGGGTTTTAAAATTGTAAAAACAGATTGGTTAACCTCTCCAAGATTGTCATATTTGGTTGAACTTTTCTTGTTTTAGGCCTAAACAGCATAGCATAGTGGCTTCTAAAAAGACTCACACCAGAGCCCATCCAGACCCTAACCCACCTGAGATAGTTGATAATCCAGAAAGTATCCTTTGGAAGTCTCATAAGGTTAAATTATTAACTGTTTTCAGATCACCCTTGAGAGCTAATTCAGTCCCCGAAAATCTTTCAGCTCTGCAACAATCACAAACTGACTTAGTGAACCCATTTAGGACTAGGTCATTTGATGATATAATCCATTCAGACTCTGAATCTTCACTTTCATCTCCTGAAACAAGTGAACATCCTGGTAGCAGGGAAACAACACCTCCTGATTTACATTTCCTTCACAATCTAGGTGTCTCTCATCCAAGATCATCTCAACAGTCTACTCCTGGTCCATCCATTTCTACTCAACCTACATCCGCTGTTCAAACCACTTCACCCCAGCCCACTTTCCCTTCTGTAAATCCACCTCCACCTCCTGCCATGGCAACATGGTATGCTCCCTTAGTCCTTCCTGTACCATTAGCCAATCTTCCACAGGACTATCAGTCCAAAATTCCATTATATGATGCTAGTAATACTATAATGGCATCTCAACATGTGGACAAGATGAATGACTACTTTGACAGAAATGAAATTGATAATGATTATGTCAATTTGAGACTATTTGCTCAAAGTTTGGGGGGAGAAGTAAGAAAATGGTTTAAAGGTTTAACCCCCCATAGTATTAACGATCTCCAAGCCTTCCATCAAACATTCTTAAACAAATGGGAAGTGAGAAAGAATCCTCTCCAAGTCCTTGTTGACTATAACAATCTCCATAGGAACCCAGGGGAAAGTATACAATCCTATTGTACCAGATTTAATAGCGTCTATAATGCACTTTCCCCTGAGCTAAAACCTCCTCAGGGCTCAGCTTTAAAAAAATTTCCTGAAGGGTTCGATCCAGACATGACATATTCACTCAGAGAAAGAGTTTTTGCAACTCTTGAAGACATGAAAAGGGGTGCTCTTTCTGTGGAATTGAACTTGATGGAGAAAATAGCAAGAATGAAGAACGAGAAGAGAGTATCTTTTAGAGAGGGATCCACACCTTCTACTTCCAACTCAAAAATTGAGAGAATGATGGAAGAAATGATGAAAGAGATGAGCATAATTAAGAGAGCACAAGCAAATCAAAATCAAACTGCTCCTCAAAATATAAACCAGAATCAGAATGTCAGAAGGAATCAACCTCCCAATAGACCCAGGGATGATGATCAACAGATCACCCCTCCCTTTCATCAAAAATATGTAAGTGAGGTTGAAGAAATAGAAGACATAACAGAGGAAGAGGATATCAACATGTTTGGGGAAGAGGATGATGACTTTGAGGTTCATTATGATAATAAACAAGGTCTTTACACACCTTACGACGACAAAAGAGATGATAATGAAAATTATTATCAGGACATGCAAAATGTCGTCATAGAACCTCAAAGAGAATATGACCTTAGAATCAAGACCAGTCGACAAGCCCCCAACACCAAAACCTCTGACAAATCCTCTCAAAGCAGCACCGCAGCTAAACCCAAAACAGCCAAACAAAAAGACAAAATAGTGGCTGTTAATTCCGATGAGGATAAGGAGAAAAACACTCAAAATTCTGAAAAACAGAGTGAAGACATCAGCAATACTAACACTTCAGCTAGTACTCCTTCTACAATAGTTGTGTCAATTAAAACAAATCAGCAAGCTGTAATTGTTGATAGAGTGACAGCTAATAAGGTTGAAACAAGTGCTTCAAAGAATCAAACCCCTTTCAGCCTGGAACAAGAAATCTTAAAGATCAAAATCTCTGTTCCATTAACTGAGTTAGCTGCCCAACATGTATATAGGAACCAAATTTTGAAGGCTTTAAATATAGAGGAAAATGGAGATACAGTTAATCTTAGTGACGACCTACCAAAGTTGATTTTTGGCCCTAAGATTGAAGGGAAGTTTCAAGAGGGACCAGTTCCTCCCTTTTATGTGAGTTTGAATATCCATGACAAAATTCTACACAACGCTACGCATGATTCCGAGGCTTCTCATAATTTAATGCCTAAAGCTGTGATGGAGAGCCTTGGTTTAGAAATTACCAGACCCTACAAAGACCTATACTCCTTTGACTCAAATAGAGTAAAATGTCTAGGATTGATCAAAGACCTCTGTGTTAACCTAGCCCAGATTCCAGCCAAATGTTTACTCATGGACATTGTTGTGGCTGATGTCCCCCCAAAGTATGGAATGCTATTATCAAGATCCTGGGGAGCTAAATTACAGGGAACTATGCAGATGGACATGACGTATGCGACCATCCTGGTTTTCAATCAGACCAGAAGACTTTACAGGGAGTCTCATATGCAATACACGGTTACAAGTCAAGACAGACCATGAAACTCTCCTATATATTCTGTCAATACAGGCCTTGATTATTTTATCATGTTTAACAATGAAACTCCTAGTGAGCAAGTCACTTTAACAGAATTAAAAGCCGACAGGGAAGAAGAGTATAATAACGCAGAAGTATCCAAACAGTTTTCCACATGTGAAAGCATTAGAAAACAAAGCATAGGTCTTGATTTACCGGTTATGAGTCCATTGTTTTTAGGGATTAACAACCCATAAAATACCCCTAACGTTTCTGACATCATCCCTCAATCTATTGAAGAATTTGAGGAGTCAAAACAAACTCAATTGGGTGCTGATAATCATGAACAGTCAGAAGGCACCATAGTTAAAAAGGACAATCGCCAAACAGACGAAACCGAAGACAGTCCTTTATGGAGTATGTATTTTGATGGGTCGTGCACTAGAAATAATGCTGGTGCAGGGGTTTGGATCATTAACACTGAAAACAACCACACAGAATGCATCTCATGCAAATTAAACTTTCAGTGTTCCAACAACATAGCAGAATATGAATCCCTTCTCTTAGGCTTACATCTCTTGAAGAAATTAGGAGCCAGAAGAATTAATGTGTACGGGGATTCTGAGTTAATCATTAGACAAGTCAATGGGGAGTATAATGCGAATCATCCCAGACTTAGAGACTATCGGAATGATGTCATGGATCTGTTGACAACATTTGAGGAGTCAAACCTGAGTTTCATCCCAAGGAAAAAGAACATTATGGCCCACAATCTAGCTTTTGCGGTCAGGACATGTCTAACGCCATATGAGACTGGAGACAACACAACTCTGATAAAATTTAGACCGGCAGTGCCTGATAACGAAAAATATTGGCAAGTGTTTGACAATGAAAAACAAATAGAATACTTCATACAATTCAGAAATGAGTTCGAACTGCACAGTTCAGATTCAGATTATGATACAGACTGCAGTGAATAAAAATTTCTTGGTGAAGAAGAATCGTCTCCTCAACCTGCCAATATTAACCTATTGTCTAGAAAACTTAGGAGCAAAACAGAATTAAGTGCAGAGTTAGAAACGAAAGAATTACAAACTCTGCATTCTAAAGATGAAAATTTGCCAAGTGGTCTAACGCCTTTAGAGGAGTTGTTCGATTTTAACGATGTGGCCAATAAAACAAAACTGGAACCTGTAGAGACTGAAGTAGAGGAGTGCAATATAGGCAGTGAGGAAAAACCGAAAATGATCAAACTGTCCAAAACTTTGCCAGCTCACATTAAACTCAAATACATAGAGTTGTTCAAAGAATTTTCTGATGTTTTTGCATGGAGTTACAAAGATCTTAAATCCTATGACACTGAAATAATACAGCACAAAATCCCTCTTAAAGAAAACCAAAAACCATTCAAACAAAAACTGCGCAGAATAAACCCTGTCCAGTTGCCATTGGTTAAGAAGGAAATCATGAAGATGCACGATGTTGGCATTATTGTCCCTATTAGATATTCTGAGTGGGTATCTAATCTGGTGTCCGTTAGGAAGAATACGGGAGAAATCAGGCTTTGTATTAACTTTAGAGACTTAAACAAAGCTTCGTTAAAGGATAACTACCCTTTACCAAAAATGGATCACATTTTACAAAGGGTGGTGGGGTCTAAAAGGATTTCGTTGTTTGATGGCTATTCAGGGTATAATCAGATTTTAGTTCACCCTGCTGATCAATTAAAGACAGCTTTCACTACTCCATGGGGCACTTTCATGTATGTGAAGATGCCTTTTGGTCTACTGAACGCTGGAGCAACCTTTCAGAGAGCCATGGACATAGCATTCTCGGAAGAATTGGGCTTCTTCATCATTATCTATCTAGATGATGTCACTGTGTTTTCAAAAACATATGAAGAACATTTAGAACATTTGAGAAAAGTTTTCGAGAAGTGTAAAAGGTTTGGAATATCTTTAAAACCTAAGAAGACAATATTTGGTCTCCAAGAAGGTAAGCTTCTTGGACACATTATTTCAGAAGAGGGCATAAATATTGATCCAAAGAGGATTGAGGCTATATTGCAAATCTCTCATCCTCGAAATATCAAAGAGTTACAGTCTTTCATTGGAAAGATAAACTTTTTGAGAAGGTTCATCCCTAACTTGGCAGAGCTCCTTAGAAATATCACAAACATGTTGAAGAAGGAGCAAGGGATAAAATGGACCTTGGAAGCAAAGACATCCTTTGAGCTGGTGAAACAAGCATTAACCAAAACACCGGTTCTCATAAGTCCTGATTTTTCAAAAGACTTTTATATCTTCTCATTTGCATCAGAACATACCATAGTTGTTGTCCTTTTACAGAAAAATCCACAAGGACAAGAGCAGCCTATTGCATTCTTTAGCAAGGCATTGAGGGATGCCCATTTGAAGTATAATATTATGGAAAAGCAAGCTTTTGCTTTGGTTAAAGAATTGAAAGACTTCAGAGTATACATCTTTCACTCACACATCATTGCCTTTGTCCCTAATTTGGTGGTTAAAGACATTCTAACACAGGACCCAGATGGTAAGAGAGGTAAGTGGATTGCTATTATTCTCGAATATGATTTAGAGATAAAACCCACTAAACTCATCAAAGGCCAAGGTCTAGCTAGATTAATGGTTGAATCCAATTTTGAAGTTCTTGATATTAATATGATCAATGCTTTGGATAGCCAAGAAGAATTCTCAACTCCCATTATTGAAAATCATTTTATGAATTCTCCTTGGTATGCTGATATCGTTTATGTTTTGCTTAATTTAAATACACCTCCTGGTTTATCGAAAACAAAGGCAAGGTTCTTAAAACTGAAAGCAGTAAACTATTGCATTGTAGATAGGTGTCTTTATTGGAAAAATACAAGTGGTATATTGCTTAAATGTTTGCCTGAGTTTGATGCAGAGAAGGTTAAGCAGGAATTTCATGAAGGAGAATGTGGAGGCCATTTGTACTGGAAGTCAACAGCCAACAAAATTTTGAGGGCTGGTTTCTATTGGCCCACCCTTTTTCCTGATGTTCACAAAATAAAAACTACTTGCCATAAATTCCAATTGTTTGAGGGCAAGAGAAAATTATTACCCCTCCCTCTGCATCCAATCACTATTGAAGCTCCTTTTCAACAGTGGGGACTTGACTTCATAGGTGAAATCCATCCCTCATCTTCTGCCCAGCATAGATGATTCCTTACTGCCACAGACTATTTCACTAAGTGGATAGAAGCCATTCCTTGTAGGCAAGCCAATGATTCAGTTATTATAAATTTCATAGAAACCAATATCCTTTCCAGATTTGGCTGCCCTACCAAGATCATCACAGATAATGCAGCAGCATTTAGAAGCAAGAAAATGGTTGACTTCTGTCATAAATACCAGATAACACTAGGGAATTCCACAGCCTATTACCCTCAAGGTAATGGACTTGCAGAATCTTCCAATAAAAGCTTAGTGAACATAATCAAGAAACTGTTGGAGGACAATAAAAAGTCTTGGCACACAAAGCTGATCCATGCACTTTGGGCTGACAGATTAACTTTGAAGAAATCTATTGGTATGTCGCCTTTCCAGCATGTGTATGGTACAGATGCAATTTTTCCTAACAGCCTTGGTGTACCAGTTATGAATTTAATCCAAGAGTTTCAGACTGAAGATAATGACATGATCAAAAGAATAAATCAGACCATTCATCTTCAGCAAATCAGGGAGGAAGTGTACAACAAAACATTGCAGAAACAGGACAGCATTAAGAAGCTTTTTGACAGAAGAACAAAGGCCAGCAATTTCAAGATTGGGGACAAAGTTTTAAAGTGGGAATCAAAGAGAGAAGACAAGGGAAAGTGTGGTAAATTTGACAATCTATGGCTTGGCCCTTACTCTATTCATTCAGTTGCTGGAAACAATGCATTCTTTTTACAAGAGCTGGATGGAACAGATTTGTTTGGGGGTCCTGTCAATGGCAGGATGCTCAAGCATTAATTCTCTTGATTCATGATATGTTTTTAAGCCTTCTTTTTTCTTTTTTCCATTGTAAACATTTCATCCATCATTGCATTCAAAGTTATGAAAAATCAAAAAATACAAAAACAAAGAAAGAAAGAAAAGAGGGCAGAAATGAAAAACAAGAAAGGCACAACCCCATGCCAAAAAAGAGAAATAAATCTGAAAGTGTGCAAGCTTAAATGCCACTCCTACAAAACACACTTCTAGTTAGTCAAACTGTTTAATCTTGACTAATTAGCTTTCAATTTTTTGCTGATAGGGTAGTGAATTTGATTTGCCAAACTGCTTAATCTTGGCTTATCAGTAGATAGATTAGGATAGAAATTAAAGGTTCAAACATGTTCAAAATCTGAACCAAAGTTTCCAAAGAGAGATGACTCAAAACTGTTTTATTTTTCTGAGTCATAAAAGAGAAAAACTGGTTCTTATTTGCCCAAAATCTGAATCAGATATCAAGTAAGAGACAGCTCAAAACAAAATTAAAAACAGAGTTGTAAAGAAAAAGAAGGCCATAATGAGAAACTTTCAGATCTTAAGTCTTCCATTTTGATTTAATTTTCTGCAAATAATAATCTATGTGCAGCTTGTTCTTATGCCATAGATCATAGCAGGTCAAACAACTCAATCTTGACTTGACTATTTTTAAAATTTTTGTTGTAGAATTTAGAGAATGAAAGTTTGTTGGACTGTTTAATCCCAACAGACAGTAGACTAGGTAGAGAAATATCTGAGCTCAACTGTTTAATCTGAGTTCAGGGAGAAATAAGGATTAGAAATAGATTATATTTCCTGCTTTCAAAAGAATAAAATGTTGTGAATAGAGTTTGCCAATCCAAGTGCACTCTGATGAAGAAAAAATGCTAGATCTGTAGGATTGGGTAGGTAGCAAGCTGGTTGATAAAGCTCCATTGTTTTCATGGCTGCCAAATATGTTTTTAGAAAAAGATCATTCAATCACAGAAGGACAGCCCAATGGATGAGGCAACTGATCAGCCTCCTAGAAATCAAGTCTGAATTCTTGATACCTTCAAGAAGGCACCATCCCCAAGTGGAGCCACTGTTAGCCACCTATAATATTTTGTAATACCAAAAGGTGGCTAAGATCTTTTTTGAGCCTCCAAGGAACAAATTTTATCACTAAAAATTGTTGGCTCTTGAAGACTCCTTGTAGGCCTCATGCCTCTGTCCAAAATCTTCATCACTTTCCCTATTTTAATTCTGTTTATTTCCTGTAAGAAACTGCTGCAATATCCTCCTCCTTTTCCCCTTTTTCCTCTCAGAGACTAACCTTCATATTTTCATCATTTTCCTTTGTTCTCCATTTTTCCTCACCCTCTGTTCATATAAAATTGCCTTTGCGGAGTTCCAAAATTCTTTCGAACTCTGTCGAAACCCTCAGAAACCTTTGAAATTCACTGAAAATCTATGTAAAAAACCCATTTCTTTATTAAAGGTTTAAGCCCCTTGGCCTGAGTTTCCAAACCACTTCCTCAATATGCCCTCATCATAAAAACCAAGAGCCAAACCCATGAAGTGCTAATCGAATCGAAAAGATTCAAGTGTGCATGTTTGTGAGCCATTTCAAAATGTCGATTGCGATCAGCCCCTTTGTCCTAAACAACAGATTGTATTATCATTTCATCTGCCCATAAGCCTGCAATCGAGCGTTAAGCAATTGAAAAATCCCTTTCTGATCAATATTTTTCTTTGTAAAACTTGAAAACCCATTATTCCAAAGTTTGTTTTAAAATGCCAAAATCACGTGTTTAAATAAAATGGGTTGATCAAAAAGGCTGATCGCGCAATCACGATCGGAGAATTTAAAATGGGTTGATCAAAAAGACCGGGCCCGAATGTTTCGATTACGATTGGCCCTAGTTATATAAAGCCCGGACCCATGGTACTCCATACACCCAGTGGCCCCGCAGTCGGGCGCCAGCCTATCATATATATATTCCGCCCATTTCACTCAAAACCTTGCTTTTTATTGAAATTTTTGGGTTTTCTTACGAAGTATAAGGGTCCCGCCGGTGCAAGAAAACAAAGGATCTAGGCCATCGATCTGATCTGTAGATCGAACGGTTATCGCCCAATCGAAATGTTTTCAATCGCAAGTTTCCAATCTCATACATTATATCTGTTCCCCCGATCGGCCCACCCCTCCGATTTACTCCCCGCCATCGATCTGATCTGCAGATCGAACGGTTATTGCCAAATCGAAATGTTTTCAATCGCAATGCTTTGTTATTGCCCTCCCGATTGCGATCCTTCGATTGAATCTGGACCGTCCACGTGTCTAGATCGGACGGTCCAAAACTACTCCTCCTTATTCTTCTCCCTCTATCCTTTTTTTGCCTTTCTATGCAGATCTCCACCATTGGTTGCCTTCATCCGACGGCTTCGCTCCTCCCCCGCCATCTGAAGCAGTTTAAACCTATTTCCGCAGGATTTCTTAACTATTTTTGTGTTTTGCAGGCGTTTTAATGGTTTTCAGTTGTTTAATGAAAGAAAGCCGAGGGTTGGGGAAGACGTTTCCTGCGCCTTCGAGCTATTAAAGAGAACCATCTGCGAGGTTTCGCTCCATTGTTTTCTCAATGCTTCATGGGCATTGATGCCTTTAAAAATCTCAGTGCGGCATGCACATCGACAAGACACTGTTTTAATTAAAAAATAGTTAAAGAGTATCAGTTTTAAGACAGAGCACATCAGATGAAGATTTAAGACGGTTTTTATGGGGATTACGGCTAAGACCATTATCAAAAGCCTAATCCCCAATCTAAAACACAGTTTAAAGGAAAAAACCTAAAGTGTTTCATCAGACAGAAAGCCCCCAGCACCACATATGAGGCAAATTGATTCCTCAGCTACCACCGAGCCACCTGTCACCTCAAACCTTTCAAACAGAGGCCGAAGTTATTGAAGAAAATCAGATATTCGCCTCCAGCACAGCCAGGGAGTTACTTCTGCAAGGAAACTAATGAATAAATATCTGCAGAGTTACTCCAAAACATGCACAGAGCCTCAAAGTCAAACAAAGCTTCCACCGAGCTTTGATATTTATTGTGAAACATTAATGTAGTGATCCACCTGTAAATTTTTCCCTCGAGCCTCTCAAAGGGCCGAGAAGTCTTCACTCTGCATTAACTGTCCTTGAGATATTTTGTTGAAATCTCACCTCCTCATCTTCCTATAAGTACTTCTACAGAAGATGAGAAATTGTTGGTTGCAGAACTTTGAAATACACTTGAGCTCGAGACTTCTATTTGTACATAGTGTTCACTGGCCCTTGAAGCTCTGCTTGTGCTAGAGTAGTTAGGTTGAATAGTGAAGATGATTGCTGAACTGAAACATTGGACTTGAAGATTGTAACTGGTTTGACATCAATATAAAAGCTGTTTCTTGGGATCCTGGTCTTTATCACTGGTGAAGTGCTTATTTCTTTGTTAATCGTTTTCCTTCTATGTATGCCATATTGTTCATTTTCCCTCTGTAAAGAACAGTTTAAACAGGGTTAGGATTTTCTGTATAGCAGTAACCTTCTCTGGCTTAGAAATCTTTATCTTAATGTTTTCTTCAGATTTGTTTATTTAAGAATGATTCAATACAGTTTAAACAGTTAGGAATGTTGGCATTCCCTCGTCCTTCTGTTTGCTCAAACATCGTTCTCGAATGTTATTTCCATTATTTGCTATTAAAGTTAGACTAGAGAAGATATGGTTTGCCCTGATTCCTAGATTCTTTTCTCCAAAGGCAGATTCTGAAAGTTTCCCTTGGTGTTGACTGAAAGCAGACTAGGTTTAAAAGTACTTTATCTGATCTTAAGTTACACTCTGTTTTTCTTATGTGTTTTCATACTTTCTGAAGGTAATCATGTGGATTACTGGATTATTTGTCAATTAAGCTGCTTTAATGAGAACTTGCCCAAGAAGTATATGGTTAGCCCTGTCCTTGGTTGGTTTTAAAACAGTTAATTAAGAGGCTTTTCTTGTTTGGACTGACTATAAATCCTCTGAGAAATTATTATCAGTTTCCACCCCTCCAACATTTTAATGTTTCCATTCCATCATTTTAATCTCAATAATCTTGTGGTATAGACAACGTGCCCCTTGGATCACACTTGATGTTGTTGTTCAATTAAAGCCCAGATATGACTCCATAGCCCAATGGACTAAAAACCAGCGTTATATCTATCTATCTGCCAAAGTTGTTCTATTTGCTTGCAACTTCTCACTTTTGAAACTTTTGCACTTAGGACTTTCCCCTCAAGTAACATTTCATGTTCAACCATCCAAAACAAAACAAAACCCTCGGCCTTCATAACTAGCCTAATATCATTACCTTAAGCTTTTCAAAGACAATATCCATCTTTGTACATATTGGAGAGATCCCTCTCTGGATTCAGGAGGGCTAGATTCTAGAATCCCAAAGTTGGTTGAAATGATGTTAACTCTGTGATTGGACTCTCCCAATCTTGCTAATAAATTACAGAGACCTAACATTTCTGGCAACTCCGCTGGGGATATCGAACCCAGAATCATTTTCATTTAAAGATAATCATACGACGTCAGAGATTTGGTTCATAGAGCATCTGCTTTATTAACCAGAGTAAAAAGCAGCCTTTTCAAGCACTGCCTAATATAGGTAATCATGATGGAACTTGTTTGAATCAGTGACAAACTAGGTAAACCCTAGGTTTCTCTTAAGACTTCATCTAACCTTGAAAAATCAGCTGGCTTAGCCATAAGAGTAGACTGCCTTTGTCTCACAACCTTAGCTAAGTTTTGAAACAAAGTTAGGACATTCTTAACAACCAAAAAACTGAAAAATGACTTAGAAAAACCTAAAAATATTTCAGATTGGAATTAAATAAACATGGTGGTGGACAATAAGACCTTTTACCTCTGAAAGGAGCTAAAAATTTCCACTTGGCGACTCCACAATCCTAGCAGACCTTAAGACTCCACTGGGAAGAACTCTTATCATTATAAAATCATTCAAACTCAGTAAGAGGACTGTGGGATTTAAAATTGTAAAAACAGATTGGTTAACCTCTCCAAGATTGTCATATCTGGTTGAACTTTTCTTGTTTTAGGTCTAAACAGCATAACATAGTGGCTTCTAAAAAGATTCACACTAGAGCCCATCCAGACCCTAACCCACCTGAGATAGTTGATAATCTATAAAGTATCCTTTGGAAGTATCCTAAGGTTAAATTATTAATTGTTTTCAGATCACCCTTGAGAGATAATTCAGTCCCCGAAAATCTTTCAGCTCTGCAACAATCACAAAATGACTTAGTGAACCCATTTAGGACTAGGTCATTTGATGATATAATCCAGTCAGACTCTGAATCTTCACTTTCATCTCCTGAAACAAGTGAACATCCTGGTAGCAGGGAAACAACACCTCCTGATTTACATTTCCTTCACAATCTAGGTGTCTCTCATCCAAGATCATCTCAACAGTCTACTCCTGGTCCATCCATTTCTACTCAACCTACATCCACTGTTCAAACCACTTCACCCTAGCCCACTTTCCCTTCTGTAAATCCACCTCCACCTCCTGCTATGGCAACATGGTATGCTCCCTTAGTCCTTCCTGTACCATTAGCCAATCTTCCACAGGACTATCAGTCCAAAATTCCCTTATATGATGCTAGTAATACTATAACATCATCTCAACATGTGGACAAGATGAATGACTAATTTGACAGAAATGAAATTGATAATTATTCTGTCAAGTTGAGACTATTTGCTCAAAGTTTGGGGGGAGAAGTAAGAAAATGGTTTAAAGGTTTAACCCCCCATAGTATTAACGATCTCCAAGCCTTCCATCAAACATTCTTAAACAAATGGGAAGTGAGAAAGAATCCTCTCCAAGTCCTTGCTGACTATAACAATCTCCATAGGAACCCAGGGGAAAGTATACAATCCTATTGTACTAGATTTAACAGTGTCTATAATGCACTTTCCCCTGAGCTAAAACCTCCTCAGGGCTCATCTTTAAACAAATTTCCTGAAGGGTTCGATCCAGACATGACATATTCACTCAGAGAAAGATTTTTTGCAACTCTTGAAGACATGCAAAGGGGTGCTCTTTCTATGGAAGTGAACTTGATGGAGAAAAGAGCAAGAATGAAGAGCGAGAAGAGAGTATATTTTAGAGAGGGATCCACACCTTCTACTTCCAACTCAAAAATGGAGAGAATGATGGAAGAAATGATGAAAGAGATGAGCATAATTAAGAGAGCACAAGAAAATCAAAATCAAACTGCTCCTCAAAATAGAAACCAGAATCAGAATGTCAGAAGGAATCAACCTCTGAACAGACCCAGGGATGATGATCAACAGATCACCCCTCCCTTTCATCAAAACTATGTAAGTGAGGTTGAAGAAACAGAAGACATAACAGAGGAAGAGGATATAAACATGTTTGGGGAAGAGGATGATAAGCTGGGGGCAGGAAAATTCGAACCCGTGTGGCATGGGCCCTCTTATCACTTAGAAAAAATGAAACATCATTTAACAAAGTCTTAGAGTTTCATGTGTCAAAAGTAGGGTCATAGAATTCATTTTTCATTATTGGTTAAGGAAAATTTTATATTTTTCTAATTATCTTATTCTAAAGTCCAAAAATCACCCTCATTCAAATATTTTCATGTCATATCAGTCATTATTTTCTGAAATTTTTAATTTCCCAAGTTTATAACTCCGAAAGTAATTTTAGCCAAGAATCCCTACTTTCGTAGTGAAATACATAGAGAAAACACAATTTTCACTATGAAACTACTAATACTTTCATAGCGAAACTGCCCAGAATTACACTAAGCACACTATGAAAGGAGGGGTTCCTATCTGTCTTGTCAAAACAACTGCTAGGTGTTAGTAAATTATTGAAAGGGATAGGGTAGATTCCATTTGAGTCAGTTAGGGTTAAGATCAAGGTAAAATGGTCATGGATGAAGTCATTATCACCATTTTAAGAATGTATGAGTCATCCTTATGCCATGAGTTGTCATTGAACTTCAAAATAATTCTGAATTAAGTCATTTTTCATTAACCATTTCCTCTTTGTGTGTTATTGAGCTCTGGAGAGCTATTTCACTGAACCCAAGCTGTGGCTGGAATTTTCAAAGGTTTTCAGGTATCACTGATCAAGAAAGGAAGAGAAGACATTAAAGAACCATGGTTGCAAAGAGGAGGACCAGCAACAGTGGCCACTATCTCAAATGATATCAGCCATTAGACATGAACCTAATAAATGAAGAAGCAACAGCTTCAGAAGTTTTCAGAAGAACAGGGTGTTTTCAGTTTTGTCAAAGATTGCAAGGATTCCATGTACAAGTTTCTAAAGATTTTGCTCTAAATTTCAATGGGACATCTACAAAAGTGGGAATGTTGAACCTCACTATAACACCATAAACCATTGCAACAACAACAGGGATTCCAAGAGGACAAGAAAAATGGTTCAAAGGTTTCAAATTAAACATGCAGGAATGTAAAGAATTTATCAAGTCAGAACATAGTGAGGTTGACCTTACAAATGCAGTTCCAAGGAGCTGCATGAAAGATAATTTCTCAAATCTACTGCTTATCATTCAGAAATATTTCACTTGTGAAGGGAGATATCATAAAGTTTATTCTCACCACTTCAAGCTTCTTCTACATTTTGTTGGTAAGATATCTCTTGATCTACCTTTTTATTTATACAGAATCTTAGTAAAAATGGCAGATAAAGTTCAAGCTAAATATGAAGGAAGTGAAACCTCAGTTTTTCATCATGGTTTAATAAAATTGATAGCTTTAGATGAGTTAAAAAGACTAGGAAGATACTGGTCTTATTTTATGTTTGTTAGTGGTTTTGAAGTGGATACCATTACCCCTAAAAGAACTCCTAAACCTAGAGTTATACCATCACCTTTAGTGGCAAAAAAAAGTGAACATTTAGTGGTAGATCTAAGAGAACCAGTAATCATGGAAACAACACAATTGCAGAAACTTGATACACCTACTATTTGACCTGCAAAACAAAATTCAATTGTGAGAAAACCTGCAAAACAAGAGCCAAATGTGAGTAAAAATGGTAGCAAAAGGATTACAAGGAGCCAAACAGTGGCTAAACGAAATTTAGAAGGCATTTTACATGCTATTGATATTTAAGAGACTACCATAGTCCAAGCTGAGCATATAGATGAGGGAGGAAAGAAGCTCAAGAAAACTAAATCAGCAAAAAAGGTAGAGTTTGAAGGTGGGTATGCAGGTTTTATGTTTCAGCCTAGGAAACCCATGACAAGACATGCTAGAAAACTATTAGAAAGAAGTAAAGAAGTTCATAGGGTCACTAAAATTGTCCAGCCTCCACCAAGTATAATTGACCTATCATCACCTGCAAAAGAGGATCAAGTCATCAAGCAAAAGAAAGGAAAGGAGAAAATTATTGAAAAAACAAAGTTTGACGTCATTGAGGAATAATTGAAGTTAGAAAATCATGAAATAACAGTCATGAAGAAAGAGGCAAGGAGGCATAATGTCCAAAAAGTGCAGTTTCAGAAAATGAAAGAGATTTGGGAAGAGCAGGTTTATAGTGTATCAAAGACTTTAGATGATACACAACAATTAATCAAATGGACTATGCCATTGAGGAAAGAGGTGAATAATGTTAGAAGAATGAACCTACACTTGAAATATAGAACATAAAATTGAAGGACCAAGTTAAAGACCTCCAAGGGCAGTTAGAATTGATCCATGAGGAGCTGGAGAAGAAGGGTTTAAGGATGACTGTAGTTGACGAACCCATAGCTCAACTCATCATTAATGAAGAAGAAACACCTCAAGGCTCTTAAGTTGAGTTTTTTTATGTTTTTAAAGGTCAATGTCATGTTTAAAACAAAATTTTTACAGCTGGAAGGTACCTTTCTGAAATAAGGACAAAATCTGGAAATTACACATTTTTCCACAGTTTCGTAGCCTTTCCTATGCTTGAAGCTAGGAAAATGTTACAAAAATTTCTGTAGATTTATTTTTCTTTACAGCTTTCAAGGAGATGAAATGGTAGTTATGATGTGTCATGTCATGATGGACACCATGCAAGAGCAAAGAAGCAAAAATTTTGATTGCAAAAGTGGTTTTTTGTATGCTACGAAAACACGCTACAAAACTGCCATGCTTTCGTAGCGAGTTGTTTTGAAGGTTTCTGAGTAGGTTTAAGAGTATTTTTGGATAGGTAGACACATTCAATAGGTCAAGGGACCTTTCCAACAATGATCCATGACTTGAAGACCATGAAATGGAGACAACTCATCAGTTGAAGGCTTCGATTAAGATAGGGTCATGTTTTCCTAAAAAATAGGGTTTGTTTCCATATGTTGAGGAAGATATTTAACATGTCAAGTAGTGATGAGCTATGACATAGCCTGTTCAAACATGTGAAGCATTATTTGTTAGATATGTAACTATTTTAAGAGATAAGGTAGTTTTATGTAATAAATAGGAGTTTGAGTCTTATTAGGAAAATGACTTTTTTAGAGTGTAGCTATCATTTTCTCATTAAAGCACATGTTTTCCTATTATGCAAGGTGTCATAGGAAACTTTTGAAGAATCTAGCCAAGAGGTAGATCATATATGATGTAAGAAGGTTTATTAAAGGAAAAATTATCGAATTTGTAAAGGGTTGGAGATTTTATCTTCCACCACTCATCACACTATGCACTTTAATCGATATCGTTACTTGTTAGGTCCCCATATTACTAGTATAGTCCTCATTATTGTTAGTAACCCCTTATTGTTATTATTGTACCCTTGTAACCCCCATATTGTTATTATTGTGCCCTTAAATTATTATTGTTAGGTTTTGCCAGGATTACATTGTGTTCTACCAGATTACATTATGGCCCCATGGACTCCTATATATAGAAAGGAGGTTTTGTAAATTGTATCATCCAAGAATTGTTCATTTATGTAATGTATTGGAGGTTTCCCCCTCAAAGTGGCTTATTTCTAAGGCGTTTTTATCTCTTTTCTTCTATTTTTGGAGCTGGTTACACAACATTTAGTAACAGAGCTTTGGATTCTAGGGTTTCGCTGCTCTAAAAAGGTCATCGTGGCATTTTCACTATAACATTTTTTCTACGAAGGTTCAAAATCCGAAATTTTTAGGGTGAGAAGAAGAAATCTTGAGGAAACTCGTGAAAAATTTTTAGAGCTTGGTTCACAATATTTTCGGAGATATGATCTGTGGAAGGTAGTTCTTTTTCAGGCTCCCGAATTTCATCTCAAAGAGGTGATCGTGGGAAAATTTTCATAACTCTCTCTCTCTGAGCATCGGATTTGAGTGCCGTAAAAAGTGGTCGCAAGTACATGGACTGCAATTTCTTGGATATCAATTTCAGAGCCGAAGGATGAACAGTGACACGTGGCAAGTCATACAAGTTCGCTCTACTGAACCAATCCATAATTAGGTCATTGTGGGAGATTGGACATAACTTTGTCTTGGAGAATGAAAATAAGGTCAGACCTATGGCATTCAAAAGAGAATTCAGAGGGCTACTTCAGTGCTGAATTTAAGATATTTAAGAGCCACAATCGTAGAGATAATCGAATTTCAATATCAAGCTCCTCAGAAGCAAGAAAAAGGTGTGTATTTTTTTCCGAATTGCATAAGTCTTGTTTGAAGAATCAATTTGAATTGATTCCAAGGGCATATTCTAGAATATATATCAGTATTGGGTTCTAAAAAATGTGCCATAAAAATAATTCAACACCCATTAAGCCTTTAGAAGGCTCTACTATGACTCATGAAGATGAAGAATGGAAACATGATGTATCAAAATTACAAGAGAAAGTGCACCAAATTTCTCTCTCGCAAAGAGCAACAAAAAATGAAATGAAAGTTTCAAAGAAAGGTGTGGAAGCGAATATGGATGGTGTGAAGAATAATATGGATGGTTTGAAGAATAATATGGATAGTTTGAAGAAAGGCATGGAATCGAAGATAGATGGCATGGAAGATGGCATGGAATCTAAGATGGATGACATGGAAGCTAAAATGGAAAACATGAAGAATGATCTAAAAGCAGACATGGAAGGTTTGACAAAGTTGATACAATAAATGTTTCCTAATGGTGAAAATATAGTAGAGGAAACTCATGATGAAAACAAAATAAATTTTAATCATGATTTCATAAACTCTAATGTTGGCGGGAAGAACCACCATATTCCAAAAACGGATATGAAGAAGTTTGATGGAAAGGATCCTGTAACATGGATACTACAGATGGAGAAATATTTTGATATCCATAATGTGCAAAACACACAAAATGTACGCATTGCAACTTTACATTTATAACAAAATACATTTGTATGGTATCGATGGCTTTGCTCCCGTAAAAAAATTGTCACTTGGTCAATTTTTACGGAGAAAATGATAGCACATTATGAGGATACAAAGATCAACACCTTCTTTAGCCAATTGATAAATCTAAAACAAAAGGGTTTAGTGGGGGAGCACATTGAGGACTTCCGAAAATTGAATATAAGGGTAATTTATATTCCAGAGGAACACATGATTGATCTCTTCATAGGCACTTTAAAGGATAACATCCAACATGAACTTCGCGTTTTGGAACCTGATTCATTGGAGAAGGCATTCAAGTTGGCAAGAAAAATTGAATGTAAAATTACGGCGACAAGGAAGCCTACCACTCACTTCTATAAAGAAGGAAGTGTTGTTGCACCTAGATTTCCACAACCTACAAGTTTGAGACCACAAAAATTGGAAGAAAAAAGAGAAAAAGGGCTTTGCTACAGTTGTGATAGAAAATACACTAAAGGTCATAAGTGTGCTAAGAAGAAATTATTTTACATAGATTGTGAAGAGGAAGAAGAAAATGAACAAGAGGAGGATATACACCAAGAACCAGTCGTAGAAGAGGAAGAAATGAGTCTGACCATATCATGTAATGTGCTTGCAGGAATTACCACTCCTCAAAATCTCAAGATAGAAGGACATATCAAGAAGAAAAAGGTAATAGTGTTGATTGATTCAGGTAGCACCTATAATTTTATTCATTGTAAGGTAGCTAAGGAATTAAATTGTTTCCTATACCCATCACCAGAATGTCAAGTGATGGTTGCAAATGGAGGAACTATAAATTTCTCTGGAAAATGCCATAATATCAAGCTAACGATGGGGGGATATGTATTGAATAGTCCAATGCTTTCCATTCCTATGGGAGGTGCTGATGTTGTACTAGGAGTACAATGGTTACAATCATTGGGGATGGTAGCTTTTAATTTTCAAGAACTTTTCTTGAAATTTTTTTCAGAAGGAAAGGAAGTCAAATTACGGGGTATTGCAGGGAAGCCAGGAAAGATAATAATCTCTAATGTCATGAAAAAGCTTCTAAAGAAAGAAAAACGAGGCGTAATTGCACAATTATAATCACTAGAAGTTCCAACATCAAAATCATCTATTTTTGCAGATCTCCAACAAGTCTTAGACAATCATTCAAAGGTGTTTGAAAATCCCAAAGGACTCCCACCTATTCTTGATCATGATCATGGTATTCATTTGATTCTAGGAAGTGTTCCTCCAAACATCAAGCCTTATAGATATCCTTATGTCCAAAAGAGCGAAATTGAACGTATGATTGCAGAAATGTTAGAGGCGAGTATAATTCAACCTAGTCAAAGTTCTTTCTCTGCTCCTGTAGTATTGGTACACAATAAGGATGGATCATGGCACATGTGTCCAGATTATAGGGAGCTCAATAAGCTCACCATTAAAGATAAGTTTCCCATTCCTATGATTGATGAATTATTGGATGAATTACATGGAGAAATTTATTTTACCAAGTTGGATCTTCGTTCAGGATATCATCAAATTAGAATGAAGACTGAAGATATTCCAAAAACAACATTTCGAACTCATGAGGGCCATTATGAATTTTTGGTCATGCCTTTTGGCCTTACCAATGCACCTTCTACATTTCAAGGGTTGATGAATTCCATTTTCAAACCCTTCCTTAGAAAATTTGTGCTAGTATTTTTTGATGATATACTAATCTATAGCAGTTCTTGGAAGGATCATGTTGAACATGTTGACAGGGTGCTCAAACTATTGCAGGAGAAACAATTATATGTAAAAACATCCAAATGTTTCTTTGGAGTACAAGAGGTAGAATATCTGGGTCATATTGTATCTCATGAGGGTGTTAAGGTAGACCCTAACAAAATTAAAGCCATTAAGGAATGGAAAGTCCCCACAACCATAAAGCAGTTGCAAGGATTTCTTGGGTTAAGAGGGTATTATCACAAGTTTGTTAATAATTATGGGAGAATAGCAGCACCTTTAACAAAATTATTTAAGAAAGATGCATTTTCATGGAGTCCTGAAGCAACTAAGGCCTTTGAACATCTTAAAGAAGCAATGTGCCTAGCACCGGTCTAAGCTATGCCAGATTTCACAAAAAACCTTTATTGTGGAATGTGATGCCTCAAGAAATGGAATTGGTGATGTTTTAATGTAAGAAGGAAGACCCATTTCTTTTGAAAGTCGTCCAATCAAAGGAAAGTATTTACAGAAAGATATTTATGAGAAGGAAATGTTAGCAATACTGCATGCACTAAAGAAATGGTGAACTTACCTAATGGGAAGACACTTCAAGGTAAAAACTGATCATGATAGTCTTAAACACTTTTTGGAACAAAGACTATCTTCATAAGAGCAACAAAAATGGGTCACAAATATGTTGGGTTATGACTTTGAAATAATCTACAAAAAAGGAAAGCTTAATGTTGTTGCAGATGCACTCTCAAGAAAGAATGAAGAGGTGGAAGCATTGCTTTGTGCCATTTCTATTATCCAACCAGATAACCGAAGCAAGAGATGAATGGAAGAAGGACAAAGATGTATGGACACTCATTCAAAATTTGCAGCAAGATCCTAGTACATCTGATACATTTAGTTGGAAAAATGATTCCTTATGGTATAAAGATCGCTTATATCTTTGTAAGAATTCCCAACTAAAACAAAAGATTCTTCTGGAATTGCACACTTCTCCTTTAGGAGGACACTCAGGATTTTTAAAAACTTACCACAGGGTGAAGAAAGAATTTTTTTGGGAGGGCCTTAAATCTGATATTCAAAAGTTTGTGGCGAAATGTTTGGTTTTCCAGCAGAATAAAGTGGAGACAATTAAGACCCCGGGACTTCTACAACCTTTATCCATTCCAAGTCAACGTTGGGAGGAGATTTCAATGGATTTTATCACAGGTTTACCTAATTTCGAAGGAAAGAGTGTCATCATGGTGGTAGTTGATAGACTTACCAAGCATGCACACTTTTGTGCATTATCTCATCCATTTAAAGCAAGTACAGTTGCTACTACATTTATGGACAGAATTCAAAAGCTACATGGAAGCCCAAGGGTTATTGTGAGCTATAGAGATCCCATTTTTACTGGAAATTTTTGGACGGAGTTATTTTCTTGTTTGGGTACTCAATTAGCTCATAGCTCATCTTATCATCCTCAATCTGATGGTCAAACTGAGATAGTAAATAAATTTTTGGAAGGATATCTTCCTTGTTTTGTATCTGATAAACAAACACAATGGGTCAAGTGGTTACCTCTCGCTGAATGGTGGTATAACACTTCCTTCCATACTGCAGAAAAAATGACCCCATTTATGGCACTTTATGGATATCATCCACCATCGATCACATCATCTTTAAGGAAAAATTTGAAGGTTCAAGCAGTGGAAGATCACGTCGAGCATCAGCAAGAAGTTCTCCAACTCTTAAAGGATAACCTGAATTTGGCACAAAATCGAATGAAACAACAGGCAGATCAACATCGCGGCGAGAGAAGTTTTGATATAGGAGATTGGGTATTTTTACGGCTACAACCATATAAACAAATGTCCCTCAAGCAAGCTAAGAAGGATAATAAATTATCGCCAAAGTACTATAGTCCTTACAAGGTGTTGCAAAAGATTGGTACTATGGCATACAAATTGGAGCTTCCTGCTTCTTCGCGAGTACATCCAGTTTTCCATGTTTCATGCTTAAAGAAGGTTATAGGAGAAAATCTTCCAGTTCAAACAATATTGCCCGAACTTGATGAGGAAGGAAAAATCATATTGGAACCAGAAGCGGTCATGGAAACAAGAACTCGACAACTACGGAATCGATCAATTTCAGAGTATCTCATCAAGTGGAAGAACTTACCCACTGAAGATTCTACATGGGAGGATGAGAATTCTATACAGAAGCACCCAGAGCTACTCAAGCGTTGAGGACAACACTTTTTTGAAGGAGAGGGGCATGTTAGGTCCCTATATTACTAGTATAGTCCCTTATTTTTGTTAGTGTAACCCCCTTATTGTTATTATTGTACCCTTGTAACCCCCATTTTGTTATTATTGTGCACTTAAATTATTATTGTTAGGTCGGCTAGGATTACATTGTGGCCCACTAGGATTACATTATGGCCACATGGACTCCTATATATAGAAAGGAGGTTTTGTAAATTGTATCATCCAAGAATTGTTCATTTATGTAATGTATTGGAGGTTGCCCCCTCGAAGTGGCTTATTTCTAAGGCGTTGATATCTCTTTTCTTCTATTTTTGGAGCTGGTTACACAATAGTAATACATAGGACTTTTTCTTGACAGACCTGAGATTCTCATCAAGCTTTTAATGCTTTTCTGATCTATATTTTATGTGTACTACTTGTAGTAGATTTCATCTTTATTACTCAGAATTCATGTGTGTATGCTATGACTTAATTTATTGATGAAATGGCTGTGTTGCTCTATGTTCTATGTGTGATTTACCTTTGCTAAAAACTCTTACCTGCCTCAGCTTCCATGTCAAGAGACCTTACCACTGAAACTACTGATTTGTTGACTCCATAAGCCCAATGGTTACAGACCTGTACTCTTTTCAACCTAAATACATCACAATAAAGTTATTTTTCAAATAGAGTTAGCCATATAGTTTCATCATAAACCCCTTTGAGAGAGCCCTCTCAGACTGAAGAGGCTAGGCTTCAGTCAGAAGCTGGTTTGAAACAATTAGATAGAGTTGACTGATTAGTAGCCAATCAAGTGCAATTTTTTGATAACAAGCCCTACATCGTTAAGCGCATTTTGCATAACGGGGCCTATGAGCTAATTGATTATGAAGGATATCCTTTGAATCAACCCAGAAATGGGTTGTACCTCAAAAAATACTATGCATGAGTTTCTCATGCAAGTCCTTTTGGACATAAGTGTGTTTTTAATTTTTGTAAATTTTTTGGCTTGGTGTGCTTTGTGAGCAGTTTTTCCTGCTTATTATTCCTTTTCTTATTGTGCAAATGTCTGTCACTCCTTATGGTGGTGTTGCGGATGGTGCCTCCCGCAGTACCCGAAATCTATCTTTCGCAACCTGGGTGATTTATGATCCTAACAGTGAGTTGGTAGACCTTCAAGGCATTTGTCTAGGATGAACAACCAACAATATAGCTGAATACAATGCAGTCAATGAAATCTTAACCAAAGCTATTCCTCTCGACATTCATGAATTAATTGTGAACCTAGACTCTCAGCTTGTTTTTCTCTAGTTCAATGGGAATTATTCTGTTAGAAACCCTCAAATTTTAAGGTTGCATTTGTGTGTTCATCTGTTAGAAAGGAAATTTGGTTATATCACATATCAGCATATTCCTAGAAGAATGAATATGTTAATTGATGCAGTAGCCAATATTGTATTAGATAGACATTTGTGGAATTTGTAAAATAATTCATCATTGCATAATAAGATTTAGACAGGAAAATAACCATATATATATATGGTTATTTTCCTGTCTAAATCTTATTATGCAATGATGAATTTTTTTACAAATTAAAAGTATATATATATATATATATATATATATATATATATATATATATATATATATATATATATATATATAGATATATCGATTGTTTGCATCCATGTGCATCATAAGTTCAAAAAATATATGTGTTTTGGTTACATCCTGAGACATCATGTCTCTCAAAAAAATGTGCAGAAATAAAACCTAAGCATCTAATCAGCATGGTGCTCGTGATAACATGTCACTACACGCATGACCCGCCTCAGTAATAGGTGGAGGCAGTTAGACACCCTTGTAGTGTGCCTCTGATACGCATGAGGAACATCCTTGAATCTCATGTAATCTGGGATCCCGCTTGTTAGTCCCTCCAAGTTGTGTGTGATCTATTCTTCCTCACTTCCCTCACCTTGAGGGGCCACTTTGAAATCATGTGGGACCCTCCGTGCTATGGGGGACATCCCTACAGGTCTCTCTTGGCCAACATCTACAATGCATGGATAAATATTACGACATATATAAACAAAAAAAAAAACCATAATACTCATAAAATAAAAAAAATGAGTTTTTACCAAAAGCCTCATCCCAGTCATCTCCTTCTAGGAGTGGAAGGCCCAGATCACCCATGAAATCGGTGCTGGTGTACGACCAGTCCTCTACGATGATGAGCTGTCGGCGGAGCCAGTCGAATAATTTCAGCTTCCATGACATTTGTTTACCACATCTTGGTTGAGGCATCAAATCCGCCCAACGGACCATCCATGGCTCTCGTGCTAGTGGTGTAGGTACTATCACCTCCTGGTAGAATATCGGCAACCATTCTAGGATGAACGGTATTAATATGGACCTGTATCCAAATTGTTTCATCTTACCATTCTTTCACTTTTTTAACTGACGCTTCAATTTGATTGTTACAACTTCCACCCAATTGTAGATGTTACACTAAAAATTGTCACCATGATGTTTTACTGTCTATATGGTTTCATCATTACTCATAAAATACTCCCTTATAAGTCTACAAACATCAAGTTCCTAAAACGAAGCCTTGAAATTGAGAGAAAAGCTTATAAAGTCATAAAAATACTTGTACCACAATTTCTGTTAGTATTACCTACAGTGCTGCATCTGTTTGCTCTAGAACATGTGGTACTGACCACACTTTTTCTTCATTAAAGGTGTGGATTCCTGTAAAAGGTAAAATGAAGGTGGAAGTAAACTTTGGAAGCCCAGCTGGTTGAATCTGGAAACTTCTGGAAGCAATTATTCGGTGAAAAGTTCGCTCCTTTCATGTACATTCATCCCTCCATTAAAGGAGCCTACCCCTTGGTATGTGGAACTTAATCCCTTGAAAGAGGATTCTATCCCCTCTTATTTGGAGCTGCAACCTCCTCTCTTTTTCTATAAATTGAGGCCATAGTTCAGCCTCAAGGGGAGTTAGGCTTTGACATTTTTTGAGGAGAATTGTTGGAAAAAATCAGACTCTCTTAACTAATTACCATATGGGAATGATTACACACTCATGTGTATGTTAGTCAAGAGAGTGCAAAGGCTTGTCAAAGTAGAGGAAACGCTTGTTCTGGATCCTAGAAGGACCTGTATGAAATCAAGGTGAACACGGTTGTAATGCTCCTTCTTTCATCAAAGATAATACAAATGGATCGTTTGTTCTCAATCAGTTGTTTATTTAAATGGCTTATTTATTGAATTCCTTGATCATCAAGATAGGTTTATGGTTTATGAATTAATATATATTATGCAGGTGCTTCTGATTCTTTCATGTTTTTATTGTAGATCCCTAAAGGAGATGTATTCAAAGCAACAGGAAAGAAGACTATGATCAGCGCTGGACTAAAGGTAAGTCCTAAATCCTTCATTATAGGTAATTCTAGATCAAATATAATCTAGAGAAAGTAGTTTACATATATCTTTTTGTTGCTAGTTATCGTACGATACTAGGGAGATCTGTCTTGTCTACAAGAACTATTTATCTCGCCAACAAAATGGCGACTTCGCTGGAGAGAAACTTGCACCGGTCTGTTTCATTAAGCAGGTTTTCAGGGTAACTGTTCCAACCGCCATTTCTGCATTAAAATTCTATGATGTTGGATTTCATCACCAAATAGTGTTTTTAGTGTGGGAATCTACTGTTTGTGTGTGTTTTTACTCCTAGATTTGATAACACATGTCCATTTGTTTGTTTTTAATTTTTAGAGACCATAGGTGTGAATTGTGAATTTTAATTGTTAGGTGTGAATTGTGAATTGTTAATAAAATTCACTGAAGTTGAATCTAACGGAAATTGTTCTGGAATTTACCAACCAAGGAACCTGTCTTAATGAGAATCCTAGTACTTTTCCTTGCTTTGGAAATGTTGGTCCTAGTACTTATATGGCTACATTGTGATTACCTAGCTTTACAATAGGTTTATCGATATGGTTATTTTCAACTCCGTTAGCCCCGAATACTCCAATTGTTCCACCTCAACCAGATGCTTCACCTCAAGAGAGTTCACCATCTCAACATCACCAACTTCATGTTGACCCTTTACCTTTTTTGCCCAATATTTTTTCCTCCCTTTCTTCCTTTTCACTTGGTAAAATCCTTGACGCTAGTAACTAGGTGGCTAAGAAGAACAAGAAGCAAGATAAGAAATAAGTCAACCAACCAACCATGGCTGTAAGTGTTAGTAATGTTAAGGAGACCTCCAACGTGAATCGTAAACCCAAATTCCCTTGCAAGCTTTGTAAGGGTGACCACTTCCTTATCAATTGTCCTAGTATTCCTAAGGTCTTGGAAGTATGGTTAGAAAAATCTCATCAACTTTCCATTGATTCATCAACTAGTGATTGTCAGGTTCCTGGGAAAAAGAGTAAAGTTATGTTTCCTTGTAGGTTATGCAAAGGGAGTCATCAAACTCACATTTTCCCTCACATGGATGAAGCCTCAAAATTTTTGGAAAGCCTTACTATTCCACAGCAAAAACTTCCAACCGATTACCGTCAACTTTCTTCCAACCTACCGTCAACTGATTGAGTGATTGATCTAATTCCAAGTACAGTCAATCCCACTATTCCATTGGAGAGTGAAACTAATATCACTCAGGTTGATGATCCATTAGTTGATCAAGTGGTCGACTCAATTTCACATTCGGTTGATCCCACTCTCCCTATAGAGAGTGAAATTCATACTTCTCAGGTTCTTTTTGTTACATCAGATTCTTCTACGCCAGGGGGCATTTCACCTATTTCTACAGAACCCCCTCCAAGTACCGAGGTATTTTCCTTTAATTGGAATAGACTGAAAAAACCTCATCTTCCTTCCTCCATCCCTTTCCAAATCATTGTGAAGTATGGTGGTACGAATGTACGCCGCACACATGTAGATGAAGGTGCTTCTGTTAGTATTTTATCCTCAACTACTTGGAAAGATTTGGGTTCGCCTCAGCTTGTGCCTGTTACATAGAATCTGTCAGCTTTTAACAGAACTATTACTGAACCTTTAGGGATCCTTCCCAAGTTTTCTATTATTTTGGAAGGTAAAAATATCTGTATTGATCTTATGGTAGTTCGAGGCCCCTTGGATTTCAATTTACTCCTTGGGCGAGACTATGTCTATGCAATGAAAGCTGTCGTATTGACACTCTTTCACGTGATGTCTTTCCCTCATAATGGAAACATTGTGACTGTTGACCAACTTTCATTCACTAGTCTTGACTTGACTACCAATAATTCGACACTCCTAAATGTTCCTTATACTATGGTGGTATCTACCCCGCCATGATTTAATTATGTGGCAACCAGTCCCATGTTTTCAATTACCGATGCAAGCAAGCCTTTCACTATTTTCTCGACTTCCTTTTACTTAGATCTGGTAATTGACATGGAAAACTCTATGGGATTATTTGAACGTGATGTTCCTATCCCTTTTGAGTCCCTTGACATGTGTTCCTTCCAAATAATTGTTCTTCCATCTGATGAAGACCTCTTGGAAGCCATGATTGAGGAGTGTCCCTTGACATGTCTTTCTTCCAGTTCGAAGCCATGACAAGGTCACCAAAAGGAAAGTTCCTTTTACTGTGTCAACCTCGTTAAAAAAGGAATCACTGGGTCAAGAGGAAAGTTCCTTTTACTGTGTCAACATCATTAAAAAATGAATCAATGGGTAAAGAGGAAAGTTCCTTTTACTGTGTCAACCTTGTTAAAAAATGAATCAGTGGGTCATGAGGATAGTTCCTTTTCCTGTGTCAACCTGATTAAAAAATGAATCAGTAGGTTATATAGGTAGATTGTATAGAGTAGATTGATAGATTCCATGAGGATGGTTCTTTTACTGTGTCAACCTCGTTAAAAAATGAAACAGGTCACCATGAGGATGGTTCTTTTCCTGTGTCAACCTCTTTAAAAAATGAAACAAATCCTCCCCTAATTGAGTCGAGTATTTGATTAGATTTTGTAAGTGTTAAGTTGAGTCTTTGATTTGATCTCGTAAATGAACCTTCCTTCCATCCAAGTATTAGTAACTAGTAGTCTGCTTAGTTGAATGCAATGAAGCTTGGGGGGCATGCGCTCCAGCAAGTTACGCTTAGGGGGCATCAAAACTTATCTCAAGCACAATTTTCTCTTCATTTCAAGCTTGTGTAAAAATGAAACAAACCCATTCTCAAGCACAGTTTTCCTAATTTTCAAGCTTGTGTAAAAATGAAACCACTTTCAAGCAAAGTTTTCTACGTTTCAAGCTTGTGTAAAAATGAAACCTATCTCAAGCAAAGTTTTCTTTGTTTCAAGCTTCTGTAGAAATGAATCCTATCTTGAGTCCATTTCGGTTATTATTTTCAAGACTAGTTAAACTCATGAAAATCCCAAGAATATTTTGATATCTTTCATTCTCGTAAAACACATGAAAATGCCGAGTTCTTTCCGTCTTTTCCTGCTTGTAAATTAAATTGAAATTCGGCCATATGAGTACAATTTTGATCACTTTTTCGAACTCATTAAAACTTACAAAAAAGTGAAAACCATGAGTAAATTTTTATCACTTTTTCGAACTCGTTAAAACTTACAGAAAAAGCGAAACCCTGGAGTTCTCTTTTAAGCCCTTTTCAAACTCTCTAAACATGAAAAGATTGCCAAGTACTTGACTATTTGAACTTGTTAAAGGAAATGAACAGTCATCCCTTCAGTATAAGTTTACCCCTTTTCTAGACTGAAATGGACTATTTACAAAAAAGGTATACATTGACTAATCATGGTCAATAGAGTTCTCTCATGTATTACTTTATCCTTTTTTGGGCTTGAGAGACTAAATTTATGAAAAAGTACACCCACAGAGTTTTCTGAAGTTTTTCTTCTGACTCTCTAAAATTGAAAAACATCGAGTTTCTCCTATACTGGACTCGTTAAAATTTAACAGTAAAGGACCTGTCGATTACAAACAAGAACAGACCACTCCTTCCTAGGGTTCAATTTTATACTAAGTTGGACTCATCCGAAGGATGAGCTTATATAACAAGAAAATGTTATCCTCCTCAAGCTTGTCAAAAATAAAGAGGTACTTTCCAGAAATGGTGGGGGAAAAAGAGAGAAAATGGATCCAGTTGTCATACTCTGTTTAAAAGAAGTATACCACTCTTGAACATGACACTTTTTGTCACACTTCCACTTGGGTTGGGAAAATCCTTTGCCTATCAGTTAATCAAACCATATTGAAAGTCTTCAGCCAGTTTCTGGGTATTAGCTTTATGTCAATTGTCACCAAACCATCTGCAGTGTCATTTTGTGTTCAAGAGGATAGTTAAAATAAACCATTCATTTGCAAACATATGTCTCCATTCGCATTGACCATACCTGAGTCATTCCTTGCAAAATATTTCTACAAAACTTGATCTAATGATTTCATGTCATGGGCTTTCATATGACGGATCACTTTATATCGACAACAGCTCATCATCTAGGATGTTGATCTAGAATCCTTTAGTACCTTAGAATCTGTATGCCTTAATGGCAGGTTTCTCGCCTTCGACAACAGGTTGCATCATTGACCTTCGATTGAACGATTCCGTGAAATGTTTGACTTCAGATCATTTATTCACATTTCATGGATTATGGTGAGTACTTTAAGATCCATTTTCATTAATGGTGGTTTCTCTCACACTTGTTAACAGTTCACATCATTGACTGGTATTCAAGTGGTTTCTAGCATGTTCGACTTCAACACAATCAATCGAATGGATAGAATTGTACTAGTTCGGGTAGCGGAAATCAAGACCCTGGATCTAGTTTCCACCATCCAAGCTGCAAGGAGTTTTATTATTCATTATGCAGTAAACTTTATATAACAGATGGTTGCATCCATACTGTGTCTACATTATTGATGTGATATTAAAATCATTTCTACATCAGAATAGGTTTTAGTTAGTTTTTGATTTGAGCATGGGAATTCCTACCTTAGTGATGATATATATATGTATGTTTTGCATTGAATGTTTTTACAAGATTCTGACTGGGGTGTCCACAAGCTAATCCTCGAAATGATAAAGCACATCACTCTTCAAATGGTCTCATAATTCGCATTTAGGGGAAAATATGTTACACTAAAAATTGTCACCATGACGTTTTACTGTCTATATGGGTTCATCATTACTCATACAATACTCCCTTAGAAGTTACAAACATCAAGTTCCTAAAAACAAGCCTTGAAATTGAGATAAAAGCTTATAAATTCATAAAAATACATGTACTGCAATTTCTCTTAGTATTACCTGCGGTGCCGCATCTGTTTGCTCTAGAACATGCGGAACCGACCACACTTTTTCTTCATTAAAGGTGTGGATTCCTGTAAAGGTAAAATGAAGGCAGAAATAAAATTTGGTAGCCCAGCTGGTTGAATATGGAAGCTTCTGGAAGCAGTTATTCGGTGGAAAGTTCACTCCTTTCTTGTACATTCATCCCTCCATTAAAGGAGCCTACCCCTTGGTATGTGGAACTTAATCCCATGAAAGAGGATTTTATCCACTCTTATTTGGAGCTGCAACCTCCTCTCTTTTGCTATAAATTGAGGCCATAGTTCAGCCTCAAGGGGAGTTAGGCTTTGAGATTTTTTGAGGAGAATTGTTGGAAAAACTCAGACTCTCTTAATTGATTACCATATGGGAATGATTACACACTCATGTGTATGTTAGTCAAGAGAGTTCAAAGGCTTTTCAAAGTAGAGGAAACGCTTGTTCTAGGCCCCAAAAGGACCTATACGACATCAAGGCGAACACGGTTGTAAGGCTCCTTCTTTCATCAGAGATAATACAAATGGATCCTGTTTTCTCAATCAGTTGTTTATTTAAATGGCTCATTTCTTGAATTCCTTGATCATAAAGATAGGTTTTTGGTTTATGAATTAATCTATATTATGCAGGTGCTTCTGATTCTTTCATTTTTTTTATTGCAGATCCTGAAAGGAGACATATTCAAAGCAATAAGAAAGAATACTACGATCAGCACTGGACTAAAGGTAAGTCCTAAATCCTTCATTATAGATAATTCTAGATCAAATATAATCTAGATAAAGTAGTTTACATATGTCTGTTTGTTGCTAGTTATTGTAGGATACTAGGGAGATCTGTCTTGTCTAATAGAATGATTTATCTAGCCAACAGTAGATGGTTGGAGCCATCAAACCAATGAAAAGTTGAATTTGTGTCTTTGTAGCTTCGTGAGGAGCCTGAGATCCAGTGGCCCGAGTTATAGTGTGCAACACTACTCGTAATGCCAAATCAGGTATTGTCTAAATATCCACTTTGGTGCTCTTTTATCCTTTCTTTGCTCCTGGGCAGACTCTATATATTATCATTCCCATGCTCTCACTAAGGGGTAGGGTACCTATCAAAATCAGTTTCACTCCCCTCCGTGACAATCCAGTGATGAAATAAATGTTAGAGACTTCTATCTCCAACTCTTGGTCATGAATCTTGAATATTTCGTGATCGATGTCCCACTCAGTTCCACTCACTAATAAAATACTATAATAGTTCCAACTGAGACCATAGACACTGTGTTAGGAAGAATTTCAAGAGCCAAAAATTTCTCAGGGCATCCATACATGCACCGTTTTCCATGGCTTTTTCATATTCCTCCCCGTGTTCTCGTTCTTTCCACTATATGAACATTTTGGCTACTCATTTCCCTGAAAAACCATAATTGAGGCTTCCATTAGCCACATGATTGACTTTTGAACCATTTAAATCGGGCCTTTAGGAGAAATTTTGTGCATTTATTGGATGCGATTGGTGTTGATGTTTTACAAATAGTAGCGCCGATTGGTGCCTCCCCTTTGAAATTATGTGGGGTTGGGTGTGACTTCGTGCTCGGAACATGCGTTGACCAACATGACCAACACATGACAAAAATTCCCCCAAAATGCATCAAAACATAAAATGCAGAAAATGGTTTAAAATGCAGGAGAAGATGAGAGCTCTTACATGGAGAAAGAAGATTTGCAAATGACCTCCTGGATTGCCTGTTGTCAGCTCCACAAGTTCACAGTTAAAAAATGGTAAGAATGCTCAGAAGAAAGTGAAAAGGTGAAAAGTAAATTGTTTGTACTATTTCCAACATTTTATAACCTTTTCCAAACCCTAATTAAGTTTCTGACATAATTTTGATTATTTTATTGTTTTATCTTGAAAAATGGGTTTTATGTTTGTTTCTTGTGTTGCAATAGGTCCTAAACATGACAACGATGAAGCAACAAGTTGTATTTTATTAATTTTTCGGAATCGATAAAAACATGAAAAATTCACCCCCTGTAGTCATCTTTCAGCTCTTTTCCGACTCTTGAAAATTGAAAATATTGTTGAGACACTTGTCATTTTGAACTTGTTAAAGGCTGTGAAATGTTATCTACCCTGTATACGTTTACCCATTTTTCGGGCTAGGACATATTATTTACGAAAAATGAATACCTTAGTTGAACATGGCTAAGAGGTTCTCCCGGATATTTTTTTCAACCTTTTTGGATCTATGGGGCTATCTATGAAAGGTGACTTGCTGGAGTATTCTTTTACGCTTCTTTTCAAACTCTCTAAACATGAAAAGACGTTGATTTCTTCCTTTTTCAAAATCGTCAAAACCAAATGACATCGGAAATCATCACCATAACGTTACTGAGTTCCTCCTTCGTAGGGCTCGTAAAATGTACTATGATGGATTTGTCCGAAGTGTTAGATTCATGAAATTTACAGTATCACAAGGTGACTGTGTATTTCCTACTTGCATATTTTCATATTGTACATATATTTCAATATCCAAAATAATTTCCAAAGAAGATAAAAAGAAACAAAAAATAAAAAAGAAAGCCCCACATAGAAAAAAAGGAATATTTCTGAAGGTGTTGCAAATCAAAATGCCACTACTATTTTGAATAGTTTGTTCAATCATACAACTTAAGAATGATTGTAAAATTTTGGATTTTCTGCTGATAGGTTAGAAAATGAATATTTTCCAAACCATTTAACCTTGGCTTCTCAGTAGATAGGTAGAAAATGACATTGGTTCAACAACTTAATCTGGACTAATAGGAGAAATAAGGGATAGGTGTTAGGTTACAAATTTCAAAGAAAAATGATTTCAGGATCTGCAAGTCTAAATGCACCCTAAAAAGAAGAAAAATGTTAGATTTGTAGTTTCGGTAGGTAGATACATTGAGAAGGCATTAAAATTCCATGTTTTCTATGGTGGAAGAAGAAATACCAAAGCGGAGGGTAATTGCACTCAAAATATTGAAAAAAAGGTTATGTTCGAAGTTTAGGACTTAGAAATATTTCAAAATTATCGATGGCATGAACTTATGTTATGTTTCTAATCCTAAGTCCCGAAAGTGTTCATTGCTCCTTATTCCCCCCTTCCGCTCATATTTTATTTACCCTAAGTCCTATCCAAGCCCCGTCGAAACCCGATCACAAATCGCAAATCGCAAAGTTTTACTCACAACACACAAGGGTAAGTAATAAAAGTTGTGAACTACAATTTGTGACAAGGGTGGGACCTAAGAGCACATCGTACATCGCTAAGTTTAACCTTTCACCTCATGCTGCACATAAGTAAACCTGTGATCGGTGGGTTGCAGGCGGGCCTGCCTCTTCCTTGCCATGTCATCTCCACTTACCGCACTTCGTACATCACAAGATTTAACTTTCGACCTTTGCCACTTATAAGATAAAAATTTCGACCTGCAATTGTGATATAGGTTGGGGCCCCACCTTTTTGCCACATCACATTTGCACTAACTTTCTTGCAAATCCTCACCATCTCTGCCTGCTCCCATGCATTGGATGGTCGACAAGGATTTTCGGTCCCCCCTCAGCTGATGACGTTAAAAAAGGGGGGGGTCCAGAATGGGCGGTATCCCATACCACCTTCCCTACTACATGGCGCACCCTTATTACTTTGCACTCCCTTGCTCCATAACCACTTACCACTCATGCTGCCCTTCGAAAAAACTTTTGCTATATAACCACACTGCCGCGCTTGTTGACTGTTACCTGCATCATTGTCGCCATATCTACTCCCTACTGTAGCCCGCCATCTTATCCCATTACCCCCTCCAACATAGTTTTTGCGCCATAAAGGGTCGGGTCATTTTCCAATAGACCAACACCACCTCCACTCCACGAAATCATTGTTTTAGAGCCAGAATTTAGCATAACTGTAGAGTTTACTCTGTCTGTTATTTTCAATGTATTGTAGGTGTGAAATTCGTAGGTATTATCAGAGAAAGTGCAAACTGTTGCCAAAGGACCCTTTGTTTATCAAAGAAGAATTGTTAGCTCTCAGTGAACCAAATTATAGTGCTCCTCTAGACTATTCAATCCTAGTCACTATTCCCCCCTGTCATATCCCTTCCCCAGTACTGATCCATAGCACTTTTCCTTTCTTTGTTCCCCATTCTCCATTATAGGTTGAAAAAGGAGATATATTGAAGAATCATGCCTCTCGAGAAGGATGAAAAGGCACGGTGGACACATCAGCACAGCCACCGATTGATTAGAAGTGCTAGCATCACATATTTTTAATGATCCAGCAGAGGCAACCCAAAAGTAAAGCCAGATATCAGAACTACCCATCGTTGCCTCTTCGCAACCATCTCAACCACCTCCAAGCCACTTTTTGGATTCAGGAAAAGCTTCCTAAGTTTTGCATTCATGAAGAGCTGTTAAAATTAATTCTACAGGTGGTGTTTTGTCAGATATTTTCTTTTTTCAGGCCTTGCATGGCTAAAATTGTCTGATTTTAGTTTGATGGTAATTAATGAAAGTTTCCGAAGTAGATTAGGGAAACCAGTGCCTTTATATTTAAACACTGCATGAATTTCCATTATCAAGGGTTGGACCTTGTTAGGCTCTATGTTGTAAAGATCATTGTATTGGAGCTAGTTTTTTGAGTTGGGAATCAATAAAAAGAGACCGTTGACAGGATTCTTGAGCTATGTTAATGGTGATGTTTTTTCCTTTGTGTTAATGTTTTCTTTATATCTCATGCTCTGCATCAATTTATCTGATTGTAAAACAAAAAATTTAGATTAAGATTTGCCGAGAGAGCGCCTTAATTTTGTCCGTGTTTACTATCTTAATTTTTTCTTCTGAAGTATAGTTAAATAAATAATCTTTAGCTACTACTGAACTCATTGCTTTCTTTCATCTCAAATTCACACTTCTAGTAAGATCTAGTTTGCATAGTTAGCTTGCCCTGTGAATGCCCTTGAAAAGTTGATGTACAATTCAACCTTTTATGACTCCATAACCCAATGGATTAAGTTTCACAACTCTATCTATCCAACCATATAATCAACCAAAACAAACAACCCTCGTAATTTCTATAGCTAGCCTAATATCAACATTTACAACCATCAAGCTAAATCATAAAAACAAAGAGAGGCCTCTCTGAGTCTAGGAAGGCTAGGTCCTGGACTCCAAAGCGGTTTTATGTTGTCCTCTGTCGTTTATTCTTGCCAATATTATAAATTATAGGGCCAAAAAATGAAGGACAAAATTATATGACAAGCATATGCTATCCCCTTCAAGATTTTTTTCCAAAAATAATTGGGGTACTCGCCATAAATGGCAGGGGAAAATGGAACCAGTTCCCAGTCGTGTCAATATGTCACTCTTGAACATGACACTTGTCTACAATTCATGTCGGGTTGGGGACATCCCACATTCATCATTTTTCTTCCATGGGTTTGGGTTATCCGTTTTGACCTCTCATCAGTTCTTTGCCATGTCACCATGGCCTCAGATCCCTTGATGTCAAATACTTCCAAATTTCGGAGTTGTGTCGCCAATATTTTCAAGAGAAGTTCCTTCTATAGTTTTCGACCCTTGATCCTTTGTTTAGTCCTGATTCACTATCATCTCATTCCTTTGTCTCATGTCAATGATGTGTGAAATATTATGCCTCTCCTTCAACCGAACACTTCCTATCGACTTCATCTCATTTTCTAGGAAGTTGATCTAGAGACCCCCTTTTGGTACCTTAGAGCTTGCATGCCTCAATGGCAAGTTCTTTACATTTGATGGAAGGTTCCCATTGTTGACCTTCGATCTAGTGATTTTGAAGATGTTTGAATCTAGCTCATTGTTCACATTCCGCGGATTGTACTAGTTTTACCTTGAGAACCATTGTCACTATTAGTGGATTCTCTCGTGCCTATTAATAGATTTCATCATTGGCTGGTAATCAGGTGATTTTCTTTCATGTTTGAATTCAGTTCATTCATTCACATGATTGAATTTTTACTTGTTTAGGTCGAGATGGAGTGCAAGACCCTGGATTTTATCTGATAAAATCCATGCTGTAGGATGATTTGGTTTATCATGACTATATGCATGACTCTTCTGATTAGATGGCTGTGACCATACCTGAGTCTATTTTATGATCCTTTTTATTGGATGGTTGTGTCCATACTTTGGATCTTGTCATATGTACTCTATTGTGGAGGGTTTCACCCATACCACATATTCATGTATCAGAGATATCAGTTTTACTTGTTTTTACAAGTCTTACGATGACGTCGTTTTGGTTTGGGCATGTTATCATAAAGCATTTCACCCCTCCCTCTCTCTCGAACTTCATTCTTTAGGGGAATCTGTTACACAGCATTTTGTCACCATCCCTGCAATCCTCATCCCACACATTGGAGGACAATTTCAATGACCCCTATGTACTATCATAAATTTCCATAAATGTCATTGTATCCCTTGGCATGCCAATAATATAATATCTGTTGCTCATTCCTAAAGTAGACCTTCAAAAGCATATGAATTTGGGTTGGTGCTGGTAGGAAGTTATGGCCTCACGCCAATGCAAAAATTAACATTGGGCCCTGCGCCCTTTGGCACTCTGTCTCTGAAGGGAACCCACACCGAGCTACTTTTGGAAAGTTTTTTAAAATAGAAGCGAAGCTTCCATGCTTAAAAACTTCATGAGCGGAGTCATCATGGTTTGTTCCACTGAATCAAGTCGAGTTTCTCCATTTGGCTTGTTATTTCCTACAATTGTGCAACTCCCTAAAGGGATAGGCCTCTCCTCCACCTTATGTGGAATCCCAAACCTCCTCCTCCTCTCCTATAAATTATTCCTCCTTACATTGATTCAGCTAGCTTAATAGTCATTAGTATAGATGGTGTGTTGAAGAAAGCAGAGAAGAATCCATTGTTGAGAGAGAGTTTAAGCCCATTGCCTCATTGATTCAAATGTCGAACAAATTATTGAGATTTGCCCGACTGAACCCTTCAAAGGAGATCTACAACGTCAAGGCATAAGGTTGTAAAATTCTTTTTCATATATCAATAATACATGACTAGTTTCTGGTTCCAACTTTGTTTCCTTTTATAAGCAATGTGTTCAGCTCTCCTTGACTAGCTGAATAGATTTAAATGAATGTATATGCTTGTATTCTATCATAATTTTTTTGATATTTTCACAGATGCATGAACATTGTCACCAACACAGAGCACAAGGCGTGAAGACAAAGATCGAAGGATCGTTGCCTCTTGCCATGACAAAAGCATTGGACCAAGGTAGGATATTTTTTCCAGTCCATATTTCATATATAAGCTAGTAATTTGGGAGTCCAATGTGTTCCCTTGTTGGTAAACCACCCTAGGGCTAGAGGGATCACCTTTATCTGCGAAGGGTATTTGCATGCTCAACAGACACTTTCCTTGACTCTTTGCATCACCAACCTTCGCTCGTCACAAATCACGCATCGCAGATCTTAACCTTTACACTCCATTCCTCATAACAAAACTCCCTGACCTGCGATTTGTGATATAAGTCGGTTTCCACCATTTTACCACATCATCCTTTCACCACTGCCACATCAGACATCCCCTCCATGTTAAATAACCGTCCACCATCATCTGTCCCCTCTGCCCTATCACACCTCTTCCCAATAGCTGCCTGTTGTGCCATAAATGGTTAGGTGATGATCCAACGGACCCGCGCCATCTCAACAGTCACCCCCAGTTACCTGTTAAAGCCTAAATTCATGCTAGAAGCATATTTTTATTTCCTCATATCGTTAAAATTGGAGGTATTTGATTCACTGGAAGAAGCAGTCAATCCTTATTGAATCTGTTGTTCATAAAAAGAAAGTGTTAACTCATAGCAACTCCTATCGTGGATTCTTATTAGGTCTTAAGCTCTGTTTATGCTTCACCTTCTATTATTCCCCTTACCCAGTGCTGATCTATATCATTTACCCTTCCCTGCTCCCTTTTTCTTACATCCCATTCTTCATGACAGATCGAGAACTAGTTTATAGAAGACATAAGATGCCTCCCAAGAGAGACCAGGAGCCTTTTAACCCTATGATCTACCCTCAGGTAGATTTATATCACATAGTCTTGGAAGATCGAGACTAAAAAATCCATGAGACAGAGTCAGACTTCGATTTATTCGATGTCTACTATTGGCTCAAGGATAAATTCATTGAAGAAGTAGATGATATAGGCCTTTGGGAGACCAAATTTCCTTTTTTATATATTTCCTAGAACACATAGTTGCTTTGAAGAGACAGCTCAAGATGCCAGTGAAAGAAGATCCAATTTCCAAGGAGATAGAAGCAAATGAGACCCAAAAGTAAAAAATGATGCAGCTAATCATAGAACAAGCTGAACAAATCAAGAAAATGGAGAATGAGATGGAAAAAATGAGAAAGTACAGACATAAATCAATTAAAGATGTAGTGAAGGGAGCAACAAGAGAAGCAACTAAGGCCATGATTCCACTACAAGTAGTCCCTCTTACAGTGATTCCAACATCCACATCAACAACAGGTACACCAGGTGAAGGCATTGAGCAGTTAGCTAAAGCTATGGAGAGCATTTCCTTACAAACAACAGAAATTAAAAAGCTACAAGATCAACTCAGTAACCTACAAGAGAAGTTTAAAAGGAAAGATTCAACACATCCCATAGACTTACAAATTAGTAAAAAGCTAAATGAAAGTTTGCAGAAGTCCCTTCAGGAATCCTCCATTGAAGCATGGTAGGAAGAGTTAAGAAATTTTTTTGGTTGGATATAATTGAATCCACAAATGATATATGGTCATCAATTCAAATGATTTTTGAATAGAGGGATTCAATTGATTTAGTGAAAGTTTCCATTGAGAAAAAAAATGATGAACTTAGGGACAAGCCCCAAACTGCCAACAATATCATCAGATTCCTAAATTCCAAAAGCAGTCAAGAATTGGAACAGCTGCAAGTGGCAAATAGAACAACCACCATACTGGAGGTAAAAAATTTGTTGAGAAAGAAGAGTCTTATTACACAGCTAAAGGAAAGATTCCATCAGCTGGAGATTGGAATGAGAAGGTTTTTCAATAGGATTGAACCACTGAACAAAAGGGGATTGCCCTCCTTATTCATTATCAATGATAAAATGATGCCTAGGATAGATTATGTAAAAAGGCTCGCGGAGATTTCAAAGGACACATCCAAGCTTACAAATATGAAGAACACTATGACTGGGCAATAATTTTATGAATTTAGCAGTAATGATGTCTTCATGTAGCATGATATTAGGCACATTTTTCAGTTGAGGCCTACATTTGTGAAGTATAAAAAGACTGATGAAGTCTACAGAAAGTTGAACAGAACTAAGATTCTGACTCAAGAGGAATGGAAAAATTTATGTGGACTCCATGGGGGATGACAACTCAGCATAATGAAAAAAGAGGCAGCTCAACGAATTATCTACATCAGCAGGTCTAGTGTATCAGAATAGCTCACCAGTTTCAAATTCGCCTACACAACAGACCACCTCATCACTGGATAATGAATTTCGACATTTGTTAAAGGTCATTACACTGAGTGACAGTTTCATAGCGAGTTTAGATATCGGTTACAAAGCTGCCATGACGCGTCCATGATTGAGACACATAGGCCAAATTTAATTACTTTGTAATAAACAAAACTATTTCCCTTTTGATAACGACAATCAATTGCAAGTAGTTTAAATATAGCTTTTTATTCAGTAATAAGGGTTGGACCCTATTTTTGTAAGCGTTTTTCATTGCACGTATTTGTAATTTTCAAGCTGGAGCATCAATAAAGAGACCAGTCTGCAAGATTCATGTGTTGTGCTATCTTGGTGATGTTCTTCCTTATTGCATATTTAACGTTTTCCCCACTGTAATATTTTCATGTGCATCATTTAAATTCTAATTGTAAAACATGAAAGTTAAATTAAGATTTACTACTCAGAGTACCTTAATTCTGACTGTCTTTACAATTTTAATATTTTCTTCTGATGTATGGTTTAATAATTCTTAGTTTCTCTTAAGTCATTATTGAAATCACCTTTCTCCATTTCATAATTCCTCTCAGTTATAAACACCAACATTCACAGCAAGATTTCCTTGTGTTTGTTCTCGAAAGTTGATGTATACACCTAGCCTATTTCGACTCCATAGCCCAATGGAAAATGTTTAAAGAAACCTCTTAGATCCAACCATGAAAAATCAAACAAAATAACTCTCACAATTAATTTAACTAGCCTAATATCAGAAAGCATAAATAAATCTAAATATTATAGAGAGATCCCTCTCTAAGGCTAGGAGGGCTAGATCCTAGGCTTCAAGGGATTTTGATGTTTTTCTTTATAATTTACTCTTGTCAATCTTGCAAATTATAGAGTGATAAAAGATCGGAACAGGTTGTTTAAGGTGTTTCTGGTTGGGTAATAGGTGTACTTTCACATCAATCCCAAGAAGACCTCATTGCAGATTGGGTCATGTGCCAAGATGACACCTTCGTTTTGTGGACCTTTCAAGATTCTTGAAAGGATTGGACAAGTAGCCTAACGATTGGAACTACCTTTGACAGTGAAATTCCATGATGTTTTCCATGTGTCATTGCTTAAGAAGTATGTTATATATTCTAATAATGTGATTGACTGGTTTGTATTGCAGGTGGAGCCAGAAGGATAATTCCAACCGGGACCTTAATGCATTTTACAGATAAAGATGCTCATGCTCCAGAACCAATAAATCGAGTAGGTTAAAGTACAATGGAATTACTTTGGGTCCTGTGAAGCTACATGGGATATGGAGGATCAGATGCATGCTATGTCTCCTTCTCTATTCACTGGTTGAACGAAATTTTTGGTATAGGTTTTGGGATATGATTTGGTATTATGTTTTGGTATATGTACGCATGTATATGGATGTAAATACCACCATGAGTTGTGTTATAAATCTCCAATAAGTGGTATGGTGTCATGTCATGGTTGTCATGTTGTTATGTTCCATGTTATTTTTCCTCTTAACAAGTTAATCATTGTAAATACTGCAACGAGATAAGTTATAAAGCTCCATGGGTAGCATGTTTTGATTTCAACAATCTTGTTTATTATAGGTGTCATTGAACACCAAGCACAATTTCCCCCCAAGGGGGAGGGCTATGTAACATCCCTAGTGAAAATTCCATGTAAATAAATTTAATAAAGAAAAAATAATAGCAATGGTTATAGGAGACTTATTCCAAGTTTAATGTTGGGCAAAGCATCCTAGTGTGGGTGTTCACTTGGTTTATTATGGCTATGGAAATGGTAAAGGAAATGGCAAAGAGATCTGGAAAGACAAAGTGACATTTATTTAAGAAAATAATGGAAAATTAGGAGAAAATGAAGGTGAAAGGTTACAAGTTGCACATGAGGAGGTAAATGAAGGAAAATAATGGAAAATGAAGAAAATAGAGGCCTCATTAATAAAAAGGCTTATGAGGATCAGTCCATGTCTTTTGTTAGTTTTAGCTTTTGATCAGTTCAGTTTTGGAGCTCTCATTTCTCTCTCTCTCTCTCTCTCTCTCATACTATTGGATACTTACAGTTTTCTTGGAGCACTCTTGGAGGAGTGTGGAATACGTGGGATTTGGAGCAAGAAGGGAAAGGAAAAGCAGGAAACCGGAAGAGGACTTTGAGATAAAAAACTACAATAGATTTTTCTTGCAGGTACCAATTTGCATGTATGATTATCTTACTCATTTTTTCATGCATGGCATATCCATGTGGTTATTTGGTTATTATATGTCATTTTAATGGAGGATTGGCTGGATTGACAATGGTTTTGTCTAGCCTTTCCATTTCCTAGATAGACATGGTGTTATGGGTTTTACTTTATTTTTCTGGTTGGATTTCTTATGCCTTCATTTGTGGGTTGATTTATTAGTTCCTGGAAGCCTTGGTTGCAAAAAAAATTGTAGAAGCCCTGTAATAGCTTTGGTTGAGTTTCTAGTCATGGAAGCCTTGGCTGGAAAAAAAAACTATGAAAGCACAGCAACATTTGTGGGTTGAGTTACTAGTCCTGGAAGCCCTTGTTAGAACAAACACTCTGGCACCCTGGGAAGCTTCGGTATAGACCGATCTAGTGATGGTTAGTGATTTATGATCGTGAGATGGAATCACTGGTTGAGTGTTGAGGTAGTTTGGCCTCTGGAAGCCCTGGTTTTGATGTCCTTGATGTGTTCCATGAGATCCCACATTCATGATTCGAATATGGCTTGGGGGTGATTGGTTGAAGAGAGATTTCGCTTAGTAGATCTATGGTCAGGTGGAGCGTGGAAGTCTCGAACCTAGTTGGCCTTTGCATTCATTATTAATAGCTCTTATACTTTCCATTTTATGGGTAAATATACTTGTCTATGTGTGGTTTATATGGTTATTATATCCTTGATATTTTTTTTGGTTATATGTTGGTTATGAGTGATATTTATAGCAGTAATAATGTATGGCACTCATCATGTTTTGGTTAATCACTAAATGTACGATGAATATATGGCTCATTATATGGTAATGAACTTATTGTGATGAGACAATAATGTTGCTTATTTATTCTCAGATAAGTATGAGGCCCTTATGCTCAAATTTGTATTTTAAACCTACAAAATACATATTTGTGACATGTTTGAAGAAATGTCTATCATGGCTAGCAGGGGCTTATGGGCCTCTAAATTAGACATAAATTAAGGCCCATCTAGCCTTTATTAGGCACATAAAAGATATATCAAATCTCTCCTTCTACACTTAATAATGCTTTTTATGCTTTAATATGTTCTTAGGAAGGTTTAAAGATAATTTCATATTTTTCCTAATATTATTTATTTTTGTTGAATATTGTGAGAATATTGGGCGGATTATGAAGATTTGGAGAAGGAGATAATTTAGGGACTTGCTCCCTACTACGAGAGGATAAATATTGGAGAATAAATGAAAAAAATATCATGAAATAATTGAGAAATTCTGGAGATATTCTTGAACTCTAATGATTGAGAAAATCTAGGAATCTATTCCCCGTCATTTACTACAAACTCCTAGTGTTGGGAACCAGATCTATTATTTGAGGGATTTTGGAGGGGAAATATTCCTCCTTTAAAGGGGCATGCTTTCTCATAATTTTTTATAGGTACCAATGCGAATTGGCCTCTAGCGACATGTGTATTGTTTAATCTTATTGTGGAGAAAAATTGTTTTCTAGAAGCTCCACTTTCTTTTCTTGTAGGGATGTACTTAGATTGATTCAATAATGAATACTGGTGCCATTTTTAGCTTATGAAGATTCATTTATTCCATATGACTCTGATTCTCCTTGTTCTTGGCCATCCCAAGAGCCTCAAAGCCCTCTTGCACAATTTATTTATGTTTTTTTCACTTCTTATTAACATGGATCTCTTATTTCTGTTTTGCATATTTCTGTATTTAGTATTTTTTATTTTTCTTGCTTTATAATTGAGTTAGATGATTTAAGTGAGTTCTTTTGCATTTTTTTTGCAGTTTCAAAAGCATCATTCATATTTATAATAAATTTTTAAGGTCATATTAATCATGAAGCTACTTGGATTTGGTTACTAGTTCACGAATATAAGATTTCTAGAAATGCCTTGTAGCGAAATAGTAGTAAATTTATATTACTTTTTAGAAGGGGTTAATGAGATCAATTTGAAATTATTCCACTTGTATTAGGTCATAATAATGCTAAATTTGATAACAAAATTGACCCCATTGCATTTTCACTTTATTAGGTTAGGGATTTGATATATTAACTAGCTCACTAGTTCTTGAATTTCCAGATTTTAGAGTAGTAATTTTATATTATTTTTTAGAACATCTGAAAAGGTGTATTTTGGAGTGATTCCACTTGTAATGGAGAGCTAATACATCATAACTAATAAAAAAAAAATTCCCATCCCATTTTCATTTGATTTACTTATTCATTCAATGAGTTATTTCCAAAACAGACTTGCTTGTAACACTCTTGTAGAATGTGTAAACTCAACCATATTTGCTCCCAAAGGTTGGTTTTTGTCTCTTAGGATTGAATCTTGGCCCCTATGACCTAAATACATGATTGAGGAAGAATAAACACCACTTATAACATTCATTTTCGCAAATTGTATTAGGTATTTTTATTTGAATTCATGCTGTTAGGATTTCAATTGCAAATTGTTGTTCTTTCCTAGGATTAATTTATTTTCAAAGCAACAATTCCATTTCTACAATTAGTTTAGGATTTGAATTCATGGCATTCCCTCCATTACATTAGGTCAAAAAAATAAGGACACATTGTATGTTTCACATATAGTGTTGATATCTCTTAATTTTGTACGAACCCTGGGTTGATAATTAAAGTTAGTAGCCTCGGTAGTTGTAGCATTATTGTTGCAATACTAAGGCTCCCTACTTTTTGGTGCCATTTTTAGGGAGGTGTCAAAGTATGCCTTGTTTTCTTCCCTAGTTGATTTATTTATTTTATTTTTTCAAAAAAAAAAAAAAAGACAAAAAGTTTGCATTAAGAATATTTCATTTCAAAACAAAGAATTGTATTGCATTAGCATTCTTATTAAAAAATACTATAATTAATTCTCCAACCCCCCCCCCATTTGATCACGTGGTGTAGTAAGAACCACATCACCATCCACTTTTATAGGTATAAGAATAAGAGATGGCAGATAAGGTAGAATAAATGGATGGAGATGATGACAATGAAGAAGATCCTATTGGGTTTCCCATTCAAGATATTGATATCAGCATGCATATGAAGAGAATCCCTCCATATTTCCTTCCCAAATTCAATGGTATGAGGTCATAGTATCCAAAAACATTTCTCTTTGAATTTGAAATAATTTGTAGATATTATGGCTACTTATCATGCACTCAAAAATTGAGATTGTTTCTTGCAACATTGAAGGATAGAACTCTTAAATGGTTCACAAGTTTAGGTACTAATTCGATAAGGTCATGGAATGATATGAAAAATATATTTCTAGAAAAATATAAATATCATTATCTTAGGTAAGAAATATTTAGAATGAATAAAAAATAAGATGAGATCCTTGAGGATCTAATACATAGGTTCATGGCTAATGTTAAGAGGACAAAATTACAACATTTAGGATTTGACACACTAAAACCATATTACTTAGAACAATTAGGGATGAGTGGATTGATCTCCTTGATCTCATGAGTAGAGGAGATGTATGCCAATTTTCATTTGAATAAATTTTTGAAACATGCAAGCGCATATCAAGAGGAAGGTCAAGAGTAAGTAAATAAGAATCAACATTGGTAAGTCAATATGAACTTGGAAATTTTCTTGATAACCTTAAAACCAAAATTCTTAGAAATATAAGTGAACAAGTAGAAACGTTAAGAATGAAAAATGAACAAAAAAAAGATGTTGATATTTTTTTTATCCATGCATAATCGTATGCTACTGAATATTGTCCATCATTACCAAGGTTTAAGGAATTTTACCAAGAAGAAAATGGAGAAAGTCAATCACCATAGAAGTTATTTTATGTAGCTCCAAGAAGACCATGGAAGCCTAGTCAACTTGATATGATGCAAGGACCTACTTCACAATTTCAAGCTGATTCACATCCATATAAAAGTAATTGGAACACAGTATTTCCTTGGAAGCCTTGGCCATCTCAATCCCAAAACCAATATTGGCAACAAGGTTGGAAAGAACCTTATGGAAGAAATCCAAAATATCCTCAATATTTTCCTCAATATCCTCCATACCCAACTCCATCCCATCCCTACCATCCACCTCTACCACAACCACAAACTCAACCACATCCATATCATATATCCACTCCCACTCAACTACCTATACCACCATTTCCAAACCCACAAAATAAATTATCTCAGCGCACTTACAATGCTGAGGTGCAATACTATGGCAAACATATCCTCTTGATCTAAATCGTATGCATCTTAGTTCAAGAAAGGTATTACAAAAAAGAGATTTTCTTGATGTCATTAAAGGACAACATCCAGAAGAAGAATATTCAAATGAGGAGATCAAAGAATCATGGGTTTCACTTGATGAAGAATAGACATCAAAATCAGATATTAAGAAAGCTCCCTCATGTTTACCATCATTTCCTCCATGTGTTCAAGAGAATAATCATCAAAAAGAGGAATATTTGAATTTCATGGTAGAAGAAGACATGAACAATGTTCCAATTGAGCAAGAAAACCAAGGGCATCAAAGCTATATTGAGATATGGTTCCAGACAATCATTAAGTTGTAGCAACACACTCTTCTTTAACAATACTTGCTACCATCTCAGTCAAAGAAGTTGGTCCCTCATATTCGAGTACATATCAAAGAATGTATTTCAAGTGTACACATGATTTTATCTATCATCTTGATGTGCACATGGCTCCATTGGAAGTATTCATATAATTGAAACATATTTTGTTTTTTCAAGTAGAGTAGGATAGAAAAGATAAAAAAATGGAAAAAGAGAAAAAAACGAAAATGAATAAAATATCAAGGTGAAAACCTCTTTTGAGGCGCCTGAGATTGGCTCACTAAATGAAAACCTCCATGAGGCATTCAATGGGTTGGAAAAGTTATAGAATAAGAGAAAAATAAAATATCCTAGGTGAAAACCTCCTTTGAGGTGCCTAGGGAGACCTACTAGTTGAAAACTTCATTGAGGCAGCTAGTAGGCCTAAAAAAAAGGAAAAAGTGAAAAAATGAAAAGATTTTTTTTTTTTTTTGCTCCATGCATCTCTCTCTAATGAATTTAGGTGCTCTTGAACCTTTGCAAGCAGCAAAAAAATAAGTTGGCACAAAAAGAAAAAAATTGGTCAAAACCCTAGTCAAAGGAAGTCAAACTTGGACACCCTCCTCATTTTTTAAAATGCTCCAAAATGACCTAGGTCATGCCAATCCATCACCCTCATCCATTTCCAACATCCACCCATCATTTCCAAGATTTTTTTCATTCATTTTCATTGCCGTCCTAAAATGCTACAGGAAACCTTGTTTTGCTTCAGGCAACTCCTAGTTTTTAGCTGAAAATTTGTTTTTATTATATCTCAAAAACCATGCATTAATTTTCTGACCCATTTCATGAGGAGATGCATATAGATTATGATAACATGCTCAAGAAATTTCAACACATTTTGATGCACGGTTTATGAGAAATAAACCTCCATCACCTACAACCATTTTTAAGTTTTCACGAAATTTGTGCATCCAATGGCCGATATTGTTTATGGGTAGGTGCATAAGGATGATATTAATATGCTCAAAAAATTTCAGGTCAATTTGATCTACTATTTGAGATCAATTCCTAAAACAATTTGGCTACAAGGGGGTTGTTTAATTTACATCATAATGACAAACATATTGGTGGTTTTTTCCCTTTGGTTTTCCACATGAAAATACTGGTGTTAATTTGTGTATGCTTCTCATGTGATAGATTGTATGTACATATGAATTTCTAATCTTGTTGCTCATTTTCTTTATGTATGAATTCTCTCATAAGTAACAGGTAGTAGAGGAAATAACTAAAAAAAAATTCAGAAATTTTTTTAAGAACCTCACTATTACTAATTCACCACCCCCTGCCACTCTCTTTGCAATTCCTTATTCCAACATATAAAACCTTCCCACTCATGGATTACCTTGTGTTACAGACCTAGACATTCTATTAGATTCCATGATCTAGGTTGCACCAGAAACACTCAATGATCAAAGAGGGCTCAAGAAATACTTAAAAATAATAGTTCTGGGATTTTCATTCAAGGTTAGATCGAAGAGATCACCACAAGCTTTCCAACACTGTAAATGACACCTCAATCCGACATCGTATGTGAAATTTATGGCCAGTCAAACTTTTGGTCAACTAGAACCCTTGGCTAAAGTTTGCATAGAGCCAAATAAATTTGGAAACTCGGCTACATCTGGCAAAGCCACTAAATTTCGCAGAATTAATGAGGAAACAATTTGGCACTTTGCGGCGATAGTTTCTAGCTGCCAAACTAGTGAAATTGTTGCCTGCTTAATTTTTCTGATAACCCCAAAATTTTGGCCAATGAGTTTTGTCCATATTTTTTAAAAATTAAAAAAAAAAACCAAAAAAATCATTGATATTTTTTAAAACTAAAATAAATAACAAAAAAATTAAAATTGGCAAACAACGTAACAAATCAATATTGCCAACCATTCTATTAGGAAGGGAGGCTTAAACAATAATGCCAAGTTTTTTTATTTAAACTTATATTTTCCACTAAAACACAAAGGAACAGAGGCATGGAACCCAATTCATAGGTGGAACCATGAGTGGGCACAAAAACTGAGGAGCAAAACCCTGATGCAGGGGAATATGCCAGGAATCTAAAAGATTCCCTTAGAGCCAGATTTTCATACTGTAAGAATTACACTGAGTTTATACTCAAATTAATCAGAATTTCACAAGGAATAAAATGTTGTAATCAATTACCTCATCTGATGCAACATATCTTCAGTGGGCTTGCATACAGGAATATTTTTGGAATCATGAGGAATCTAAAATATTTCCTTGGGGCCAAATTTTCACTGTGACATAATTTTTCCAAGTTTATACTCATTCTCTCTAGTTTTTCATAGGGAACGTGATGGTATAATCAATTTCCTCATCTGAGCAATGCAATTTCAGTCAAACTGCAACACAAAATCTTTATGGCATCTTGAGAAATCTTGGAGATTCCCTTGGGGCCAAATTTTCACAGTTCTAGAACCAAGCCAACTTTATACTCATTTTACTCATTTTTTTGCAAAGAGCGTAGTGGTGAAGTCAAATTTTTCATTTTAGCAGCAGAAATCCAGTCAACCAGTGAGAAGGAATCTTTGAGATTCTCGAGGGTCTAGATTTTGAGCGAAGTAGACAGGGGTCAAGTTTATAGTTATTTGACATGATTTTGCACGAAGAATTCAATGATGTAATTCATTTCTTCAGCAGAGGTGTGCCTTTTCAGGCCATCTCCAGAAGTGGATGTATAAGGTGCCTTTTGTACATGCATGTAATTTAGTTTTTCTAAATATTAATGAAAGAGGCCTCCCCACTTTGAGAAGGGCCCAAAGACATAACCCACACTAGGTGAACTCTGTTATCAAGTTGTGTGTATTCTTTGATTTGATGATTGCTTTTATGTTTCCTCTTCTTTAAAATATGTGCATGTGGTTTTTTTCATACTCTTTCACAAGCAATTTTGTTAACGTCACAGAAGTAAAATATGTAGGTTAATTATGGTAGTTGATAGAATTCGGATCAAGTTTGGTATCAGAGAAATCTTCTTGATGATGCAAATTGTGAGTGTGAATGATTGAACGTGAAACTAGAAATAGAATGGAGGATGACAAATATCTCTATGATTCCTTATACAGGATGGAAAGCATGGTAGATATAATGTATGTAGATTATGAGGAGAAAATGGCAAGAGAGGAATAGGAGAAAGAAAGAGCAGAGGACAATGCCTCATACCCATGTTCAAGTGAATATACTTCTTCTTCATATTCTTCTCATCATTCAAATGAAAATTGTCAACAAAAGCCTTTAAGTAGAGAATTTTGAATTGAGGAGACATATACAAGAATAAAAGGAGGAGAAGCAAAGATTGTAGCTTCAATTGCAAGTCATGGAAGAGGCCTTAGAAAATGTGAAGCACAAGTAACTCTTAGCGAAGCCATCATCACCTACTCCAGAATTAGCAATTGAGGTAAACCGTGTTGGTAGTTATTCAGTTTCATTTTCACATGATGATGATGATGATTTGGGTGCTTTTGAGAATCACACTATAGGCATTAGTTCAATATTATTGAAAAATATGGGATATGAAGGAAAGGGCCTATGAGCTAATGGGAAAAAAAATGTGAATCCCATCTAAGTGGTGGAATTACCATGACATGAAAGATTGGGCTATGTCAAAAAGGAAGAGACAAGAGAATATTCATGCGACAAGTTCGAGACATTGAAGGATGTTGAGATTACCTCACAAGCCTCCAGTGATTGTGATTATAGGTCATTTCCAAATGGGAGGTTTCATTCCAAAAAGAGAGCCAAAGCAAGGTATAAAAAGTCTCAGTATTCTAAAGTTCATTTTTATTACAAGAAAATTGGTAATAGTGAACATAAATCATGGCGTAGAAAACCATGCAGTGTTTGTGGCTTGTAGAACCATGTGGTTGCCAAGTTTTGGAAGAGAATGGTAGCAAGGAAAAAGACAAGACATGTAAACCCTTCTCCACATCAGGGTAGGAATAAGGTCAAGCGGGTTTGGAGGAAGAAGAATTTTTGCGGCCATTGTAATAAGCATGGGAATCAAATAGCTACATTTTGGGAGCTCCATCTAGAGCAGTGTCTCAAGAGGGACAAAGCACCTCAAGAGGTATGAAGCACCTATGCGGGAACTAGTTGGTAAAGTTGTTCAACAAGCGAAGTAGCTCTAAAATGATGACCCATTCACTTTGATGAGTGAGAGGTGGTTTTATTAGAGAGTTTTTCATTTTCAAGTTTTGTAAATCACATGTTGCGAAATGATTGTAAAAGTGATGATTTTTTTCCATAACTTATGAAAGCAACATAATGATGTTTTAGCCTCTTTTTATTGATATTTATGGTATTAGTTTCTATTATGATGTACACTTGATGAAAGAGTTTCTTATGAACTCTTTACAAGTATAGGTATGCTTGTGTCATGATTGGTAATGTAATTGAACATGTACTTTGCAAATATTGTACCACAGTTTTGCAAAGGATGTAGGTGTCAAATCATCTCTTATGTCTCCAAAGAACAAGGGTGAAGGAGAAGGAAGTGTGGCATGCCAGGACACTTGTTGTGCAAACAAGGGAACACAATAAATTATAAAATATGTTCATGTTTTTTTATGTAAAAAAGCTCCTCAATGGCGAGGAATGATCTAGGTGGCTACAGAAACACTTAGTGATCAAAGAGGGCTCAAGAAAGGCTGAAAAATCAAAGTTCTTGGGTTTCTATGAAAATAGGATACAATCGAAGATATCATCACAAGCTTTCCAACGATGAAAATGGCACTTCAATCCGACATCATATGCGAAAGTTATGGCGAGTCAAATTTTTGGTCAACTAGGCTCCTAAATTATGGAAGCCCAACTAAATTTGGCAGAAATTAACAAGGCAAAAATTTGGCACGTTGCCGCAACAATTTCTGGTGGATGGAGCTGGAAAATTTTCGCCTACTTAATTTTTCCAGTGACCCAAAAAATTTGGCCAACGAATTTTGTCCATATTTTTTAAAAATAAAAATATAGCAAAAGAAATTAAAATTGGTCAATGGCTTAACAAATTAATATTGTAAACCATATTGTCAGGAAGGTAGGCTTAAGAATTAATGCCAAGTTTTCTTATTTAAAGTTATGTTTTTCATTCAACCACAAGGGAACAGAGGCAAGAAACCCAATGCAAATGTGGAACCCTGAGCAGGAACAGAAATCAAGGAGCGTAACCCTGATGCAGGGGAATATGCTAGGAATCTAAAATATTCCCTTAGAGCCAAATTTTGACAGTGTCATAATTATGCCAAGTTTGTACTTAAATTAATTAGAATTTCATTGGCAATGCAATGGTGTAATTAGTTTTCTCATCTAAGCATAAAATCTTCAGTCGACTTGTAAAGAGGAATCTTTGAGGAATATTTATAGCCAAATTTTCACAGTGACAGAATTTTGTCAAGTTTATACTAATTATTCTCAGTTTCTCACAGGGAGCATGATGGTGTAATCATTTTTCTCATCTGAGAAGTGAAATTTATGACAACCTGCAACAAAAAATATTTATGGAATCTTGAAGAATCTTGGAGGTTTCCTTGGGGAAAAAATTTCACAGTTTCAGAATGAGGACAAATTTATAATCATTTTACTTAGTTTTTTTGCAGAGAGTTTAGTGGTGAAGTCATATTTTTCATATGGGCAACAAAAGTAGAGTCAACCAGCGATAAGGAATCATTGGGGAATCTTTGAGATTCCCGAGGGTCTAGATTTTGACCGAAGCAGAAAGGGCTCAAGTTTATAGTCATTTGACACGATTTCACACCAGGAATTCGAGGGTGCAGTCCATTTCTTCAATATAGGTGTTCATTTTCAGGCCAAATCTAGAATTGGAGGTATAAGGTGCCTTTGGTACATGCATGTAATTTCATTTCATTGAAGATTAATGGAAGAGGTGTCGCCACTTTTAGCAAGGCCCGGAGACATAACCCACACTGGGTGAACTTTGTTATCAAGTTGTGTGTGTTCTTTGATTTGATGATTTCATTTATGTTTCCTTTATTTAGAACATGTACATGTGTTTTTTCTTTATATTCTTTCACAATAAAATTTTCTAACATCACAGAAGTAAAAGATCTTGGTTACTTCCTATAGCTGAGAGAATTCGGATTAGTCCATCACCATGTACTCTGACCTGGGAGCCATTTCACTTGTATTCCTTGAAGATTAACTTCACTCTGTTGGAAATACTGAGAGGGGGGTGGGGGGGTGGGAGGGGGGGCAGGTGAATCAATATTCCTTTCAAATATTATTATTATTAATCTTTCAGAGAATTAGTTAATATTCAATTATTATCAGTGTTTGTATAATGATAGCAGTAAACAAAAGGAACACAAATGCACACAATTTTTAAGGTGGAAACCCCCTTTGGGACAAAAACCACCTAAATTATTTCCTAATAATTCTTTAGTATTCAACTCCAAGTGAAAAGAAATCTCCAACTTCCTAGAATCTAGAAAAGCATTCTTCTCCAGCTCCCACTGTATGGACGATTCAACACCCAAGATTCTTTAGTAGTCAACTGAACGGAGGCACCAAAACCTGGATGAGCTACAACTCACCCTAGCACCACCCTACCACCCTAAAGTTTTCATAGGCTTGAACCTATTGGTGACTCTATGCACCAGCCTAGCACCACCCTGCCACCCTATAGAAGAATAAAAGAAGAATGGATTCCCGTACTAGGGAAAATGATCCACTTTACAATGATATAGAATGATGTAGAAGAAGAAGACACACTAGACCATAACCCGAACTATGATACCTCCTGACACTGTCTCTTAAATTATTGGAAGATAGACACTTGTACAAAATTTACAATGATGCTTTCACAATGACTCGGTACAATGATAACTTTACAATGAATGTATGCAGTGCTGCCCACTTGAAGACTTCATGTGGTGAAATTCTTGTTGCTGTTTTGCACCTTGATTCTTGCTCTTGTCATGCTACTCTTTCTCACTCTTCAAAACATTAGATCATGCATTGAGTCTTATCTTGATGAATATATAATACCTACAAAAATTCTTCAAGGAAATACCCATGACATGATAATAGAAAAACATATGTAATATTCCAAACTAGGAAACGCAACAATATAGGACATAAAACTTGAAATATGCAGAAATATCAATAGATCAAAACATGAGACAACCATAGAGACATTACATTATGTTTATTAGCATAAAATAAGTACAAGTTCTTGAGGAAAATTTTGACTCAAGATGGGTAAACAAGCCTCCCATGAAACAATGCATCAAAATATGAAATTCTGCTAATACATGAAATGCCAGAATGATATAACTGCACTGTCTGTGAGAGAATAGTTGTAGCTGGAAAATGGAAATATATATATATATATATATATATATATATATATATATATATATATATATATATATATATATATATATATATATATATATATATATATATATATATATATATATATATATGCTGATACAAGGCTCCAAAAGTGCCAGGAATAGAGAGCTAAGCTCCAAAACATGTTTCCAAGATAACCTAGAAAGGGTTTCCGGAAATACCCAAAATACAAGAATAGAAAAATATGGACCTAGGGATGAATAATATTTGCAACTAGATAGCTGATAGGAGGTGGTTTATCTAATGTAGAAAAATATATGGAACCCCTCCAATATATCTTCCAGATGAAGGGTTGATCCCCTCACTGGAAATCTATCTTATCAACTAGGGCACTAAACCCCCTACTGCAGCTACTTAATGAAATAACGCAGTCCCTGAAGGAAAGTACATTCTAGCTGATGGTAGTTACTTTGCCTCCTACCAGATGTAAAAATAATGCACTAATATATTCCTAACTAGTCTCCCGGATGAAAGGATGAGCCCTACAATGGAAAACAAGCTAGGAAAACTGAACCTATTTCTCCTCCACTGCTGTTGCCCTGCAAAACAAAAAAATCCTAGAATAGACAATGTTGTGGTTGATGGCTGAAGCTTGGCCTAATGCTGGATAGTGGAAATGAAACTCAAGATACCTCTCCTGAGTAGGAACTCAAAGTCCCCTGAGGATGAGGGTGGGATTCCCTCTCGAGAACACCCTTGTGCTAAACAACACAACAGACTTCGCTAAACAACTAAAGCGTGCATAGACATGTCAAATGACAGATCTAGATCTAAACAGATCAATAATCAATAATACAAATAATATCTTCTATGGCTTCCATCCTCTTCCTTTTATGCTTGGTGAGCTTCCTCACCCTGGGTCCCACTGATTAAAGGAGTTACTCTCCTGCATACAGTCCTCCTAAATGATTGTGTTGTCCTCCATTAATCCTCCACTATCTCCATAACAATGCTGTTGATCTGGTCAAATTTTACCTTGTCCATATGCTCTAGCCCTTGTTCACACCTAATGGTGCTTTATTCAACTACTAAAATGACTCACATTCGCATGAGAAGTGGTTTTATTCATACTAAAGAGATTTATGGGTTTCCCTACCCACTTATTCATCTATCTAAGTGACAAAAGCATAGATTAATATTCCAATTAGCCGCAAGCTAACTTTGGAATATTACAGTCCTCCCCTCCTGAATGTTGCTTTTCCTCAAGCAACTGGAAGGATGGACATTGCAAAATCTCCTCTCCTCCTCCTGTAGCCTCCTCATATGATATTCTCCCCCACTAAACCAAGTGCTCTCCAATCAATCTATCTCCTAATGGCTCCTCCCAAGTGTCCAAGTTAGCCTTTGGTAGATAAACCAAATGACTATCATCATGAAGAAGTGGGAGATCCATGGGAAAAACTACATGCTCTCCATTGGCCTCCTTGAGGCATGAGAGATAAAAAAATTTGGAGGCCTCAATCCCAATTCGAATCTCCAATCCCCATGCTATCATCCAAACAAAGTGAGTCATCCTTGTTAGCTCATAGAAGAACTCACCAATCCCCTTCTCCTGCAATGTAGAAGGGCTGCATAGCTGAAAATAAAAGGCCAATTTTTTCACCTTATGTTGTATCTCCCTCCATTTATGATATGTATGGAGTTGTTGTTGATCTTGGGCTACAATAATGTATCCTCAAGAAGCCACAAGGCATCCAGACTCTCATCGTGCCACTCTTTGGTTCTAGGAACCTCTCTTACTCAAGTCATCCCACATATAGTGTATATAATATCATCACCATATAATATCCAATCGTGTAATATTAAAAAAATTTAGCCTTCAAGCTAAATGGAATATTATAGTTGTTTTGTCACTAGGTAGATGAATAAATGGGTAGGAAGGCCCATAAGTCTCCTTAGCAGCAATAAAAACACTTCAAGTGTGAATGGATACCATTTTTAGCAGCTAAATAAGCACCTCCAAGTGTGAACAGGGGTTGGGCCATGTTGATTCAGTCAACTTTGACGAAGTCAACAACGCTGTTATAGAGGAGTGGAGATTAATGAAGGAATAACACAATTTTGGAGGGAGATTGATCTATTGAAGGAAATGACCTAATTGAGAGGGGCCAAGGGCAAGAAAGCTCATAATATATTTAAGGAAGAGGATGGTAGCCTTTGTGATTCATGTTTTAAATTATTATTTGATTTTTCTGCTTAGAATTTTCTCCCTCTTGTTGTTTAGCAGGGTTGCAGTGTTGTTTAGCATCGGGTGTTCCCAAGCGGGAATCCCTTCTCTTCCCTTGAGAGGCCTCTTGGGAGAGCATTGTACTGAGTTCCTGCACATCCAAGCTTGAGGTTAAGCATTATTATTTAGATACAACATTATTTATGTAGATAATAGTGTTGTGTTGCAGGGTGTTGCAGTGGAGGGTTGATAACCCCACTTCCGGGGCTTGTTTTTTAGAGGAGGAAGCTTTCCTTCTCTCAGGAGATCAGCTAGGAATATTTCTGAGTGCATTTCACATCTTGGCACTTGGACAAAGTATCCCTCATCTCCTATAGTGTAATACCTTGCAGGGACTGCATCATTTTTCATAGATTTGCAGCAGCGGGGTTTAAGCCCTTGATCTAGAGCTAGTTTCTTAGGGAAAGGGCCACCCCTTCTCCTGGAAAGCTAGAAGAAGGGATTCTCATCCCTCTATTGTATTATTCAGACATATGAATGTAATGTTGCAGTAATACCACATTATTTCAGAGCTGAATTTTCAAATCTACTCTTTTGTACTTAAGCTTTCAAGAAACCCTTATCGGGTTATCTCTATAACGTATTAAGGAGGCCAGATCTCTATTTTCTTAGAATATTGTTCAATAAATATATATATATATATATATATATATATATATATATATGATTTATATTATAATTTTTTAGAAACCCTCACAAAATAATGCTATCACGTGCTTCAAAAATTCTGCATAGTCCAAGTCATGGGGTTTGGGTGTTTTAAAGTCATTTTGAGGTCAGGTGATCTGTTAACTTATCAAAAGAGATTAGTTTCCGATCCTATTTTTTATGTGAGGGAAATAATCTATATGATAAGGGGTATAAGTGTTATTTCCCCTTGTTACAGCGTAATTTCCTGGAAATAACGTTTTTATGGTCCATATTGTTGCTTTTCCCCACTTGGAGACAATGTATGAAGACATAATTTTGTTTTTGTGATCATAATATGATGGCTATGTGTTCCATACACATTTTATGAGTTAATTTTCTACAGCTCTTTCATTTTTGTGTTTAGCTATTGCTGCATCCCCTATTTGGGATATTACAGTGGTATCAGAGCATAATCTTGGCTCAGCCTGTGGATCTTAGCCATTATGCTATCAGAAGAAGGAGAGATGTACAAAGAAGACAAAGAGAAGACTCCATTATGTGAAGGAAGGAAGGAGGAGAGGCTCTCAATTCTTCTCCCAAAATCTATACAGAGCATTCAAGGAGGGATGAAGAAAATGACAAGGGAGATGTAATCTCCATAGGAGTTTAGATCTAGAGCCAAATATAGATTTGCACATGATAGGTGTGAGCATGTAGCTACACACTATGATGCACAACACAGTCAAATGCCTAGACATACTATGACAGAGATGAAAGAAAAGGAAATTCCTAGGAGGGAAACTCTTAGTGATTTTCTACAAGAATATGAATCTCAAACTGAGAAGTTTAGAGGTCATATCACTTTCCAGGAGTTTTGCAAGATCAAGGTGGAGAGGAGCGAGCAGGATGACATGAGTAGATTTCTCCAATCTACTTTTTATGGGTCACCAACATGTTCAGCTAGAGCTTGGGTGGAGGAGTTACACACCTATTTGCAGCAGCATCAAATTTCTGAAGATGAAGCCATCAAGGTTGTAGTGCTGCATTTTGAAGGTAAGGCCCATGCTTGGTGGATATTTGATTCTTTTTCATTAAGAAATGAAAATACTTCTTCTTATGCAAAGTTCACTAAGAGATTAGTGGAAAGGTTTGATGGAAAACATTCTCAAACACTCTTGGTAAAGCCAAAAAAAACTTGTGCATGGGTTGGAAGAACCTATAAACTCAAATCCATTTCAGAAAATTGTTGGAAAAGCTCAAATCTTGCATAACACTTTTCTAGAGGCAAGATCTTTGTTTCATGTCTTTGGACAAGAGGGCATGAAGGTTCCTTTTTCAAAAGAGGATCCTCTTATTGAGCAGGTGACTCCCATTCATATTGAAGAAGAAGAGAAGGATAGGGGAAACAATGCTGTCACATATAGAGCATATCCAGTACCTCATGTAGGGGAAGGAGGAGCACATGCTCCAACAGGAGGAATTCTTGTATCATTGCAAGAAATTCCCCAGGATCTCACATATGGAGGTCAAGGCACAATTAATGAATAGCATGATTGTGGAACATTGCAAATGGAAGGAGAATGTAGGGAGGAAAGTCAGCATCATTTGATGGGGAGCACACACCCCTATATATTTCAGAGATTTAATGCAAAGAAGAGGTAGACTAATTTTCACTATGAGGGCAAGGACAAAGTTGTCTATCCATATGTACAGTCTACTCTTGACATGGATGTCTCATTACATGGAGGCATTCCACCCAGGAGGCCACCAGATTTGGAGTTGGTGAGAGCCATATTGACATTAGGTTCACCACTCTTGGATTCCGGAGGGGTGAAGACCTTGGAGGGATCTATTATAGCACAAAGAGTTTGGGATAAACTCAAGGAGGAGGGAGACACTCTTCCATTTTCAGCACTACCTACTCTCACTACACATACTGCGCTGACAGAAGTTGCTGCAGTGATGGAGAATCGCACCTTCATGGGGTAAGGGAGCTACTCCATGGACTTGGAGAAACAGAGGGTACTTCCCTTGAGGAAGGAATCCCTCATAAATTGGAGTAGATGGAGGCCACTCATGCTTGCATTGGCCAAAATCAGGAGATCTCTTTTGGATGGTAGCTTCTCATGGGAGGCCAACTTCCAAAAGTTACCACTTCTTTTTGAGCATGAGCAGCTGCATGATGGGCATGGCAGAAATTTGGAAGATGAATTTGGCATGAGGGATGTCAAAGGAGTAGACATAAGCATGAGGAGAACTTCACATTCTAGATCACTAGCGTTGTCTCTTAGGAAGATTGATCCATATTGCAGGTCTCAACTCTTGGTATATTACTCCAAGGATCTTAGTGCCTGCATAATTCTTGATGACCTGGAGAGAGATGATGATGTGTTCATCTATTATTATGGCAGATTCTTCTTGACTAGAGCTTAAGAGCTCAAGGAGAAGCTACTACATGCAACACATGTGAACTTTCTTTCCATGCACTTTGATGCATTTCATTCTTTGATGGAGGAGTTCACTTGGGAGGGCATCCAGCAGGATATATATTAGCATTTGGAGAGATGCATAGCCTAGATGGTGATAGAGGGGATGTCATAGCCACTTCCCTACTCATTGGAAGTGAGGGAGGATTTTTAGTTGAGCCATTTCAGCTCAAGGACCAAAGTACATGGTGGAGAAGGTACAATTTTGCATTTTGATTTGTACTTATTTACTTTATATGAGAAGCATATTTTACCAAGGAGGATTATGCCTTCTTCCACATTATATTATGATGTAGTTGAGGAAACTTGCAGCACTGAGGTTGGCTATTCTATTGGTGGTTTGTGGGGGAAGCCACATGATTCTTGGTGTGCACCATTGACACCACATTGTATCTTCATGATTCCATCTTATGGAATGATTGTGGCAGAAAACAAGTGGCTGGGAAAGAACTTGTTATTATTTGATTTGAGGCAGGAAAGGGATGCACTACGTTGGTTCCATGTGTGGAACTATGATCCACTTTCCATTTGTCATATGGCAGCTTGTTTTCATTGGTTTTTGCTTCCCTATATTACTGATGTTATTATATTCATGGGAAGTTTTATTTGGAGAGTGGAAAGAAAGTTGAAGGTTCTCATTGGAAGCATGATTCTCCCTACTTTACATGTTTCATGTTTTAGGAGAGCCAATGGGGAAGCCATGATTTCTATGCCACATCTCTTTTCTTCACATGGGTGGAGCCATTTGCAGAACTTGAGTTCTTGGAGGAAGCATTGCATGGCTGATTTGCTTAGTGGGGTAACTTGGGAAATTCTGGGAGGCCATGAAATTTCAGCCCAATATCGGAAACAACCCCATACTTACCATAAATGGAGAAAGAAACAACTTGGATGGGAAAATCTAATCTCTACATGCAGCCCCAACACATTTCATACACCGGGGGTTGAGGATTCTTTTGATGAGCTACCTAGAATGGCTCATTTCATTTGGATGATAGCATGGGTTTGGGAATCTCTCATTGGTCATGAGATCCCCTATGCTTTTTATAACTCCTACCTTGAGGAGGTCATTGGACAGCAAGAATGTTTCCACTTACACCTTACACCTTTTCATGATGTGAGCCATTTGGTCTTGCATGGTTGGGAGGAAACATTGGAGGATAGATTTATTACAGATTGTTTTGAGTAGTGGTGGGGACTATTGATGAGGAGGAAACAAGAGGAGGAGGGGAGGAATTTTTCTCTCCTTATACAGTTTCTTGAGGACAAGCAACATTTTGGAGGGGAGGACTGTAATATTCCAAAAATTTAGCCTTCAAGATAAATGGAATATTATAGTTGTTTTGTCACTAGGTAGATGAATAAATGGGTAGGAAGGCCCATAAGTCTCCTTAGTAGTAATAAAAACACTTCAAGTGTGAAAGGAGACCCTTTTTAGAAGCTAAATAAGCACCTCCAAGTGTTAACAGGGGTTGGTTCATGTTGATTCAGTAAACTTTGACCAAGTCAACAATGCTGCTATAGAGGAGTGGAGATTAATGAAGGAATAACGCAGTTTTGGAGGGAGATCAATATCTTGAAGGAAATGAACTAATTGAGTGGGGCCAAGGGAAAGCAAGATCATAATATATTTAAGGAAGAGGATGGTAGTCTTTTTGATTCATGTTTTAGATTATTATTTGATTGTCTGCTTAGACTTTGCTTCCTCTTGCTGTTTAGCAGGGTTGCAGTGTTGTTTAGCACCGGGTGTTCTCGAGCAGGAATCCCTCATCTTCCCTTGAGAGGCCTCTTGGGAGAGAATTGTACTAAATTCCTCCACATCCATGCTTGAAGCCAAGCATTATTTCTGTAGAGAATAGTGTTGTGTTGCAGTGGAGGGTTGATAACCCTACTTCTGGGGCTTGTTTTTCAAAGGAGGAAGCTTTCCTTCTCTCGGGAGATCAGCTAGGAAGATTTTTGAGCTCATTTCACATCTTTTCAATTGGAAAAATTATCCCTCATCTCCTATAGCATAGTCCCTTGCAGGAACTGCGTCATTTTTCATAGAGTTGCAGCAGCAGAGTTTAAGCCCTTGATCTAGAGCTAGTTTCTTAGGGAAAGGGCCACCCCTTCTCCTTGAAAGCTAGAAGAAGGGATTCTCATCCCTATATTGTCTTATTTAGCCATATGTCTGTAATTTTGCAGTAATACTGTGTTATTTCAGAGCTGAATGTTCATATCTACTCTTTTGTACTCAAGCTTTCAAGAAACCCTTGTCGGGTTATCTCTATAATGTATTAAGGAGGCCAAATCTCTATTTTCTTACCATATTGTTCAATAAAACTCCAAATATATGATTTTACATTATAATTTTGCAGAAAAAATCACAGAATAACACTATCATGTGCTTTAGGAATTCTGCATAGTCCAAGTCATGGGGTTTGGGTGTTTTTAAGTCATTTTGAGGCCGGTAGATCTATTTAACTTATAAAAAGAGATTTGTTTCTGATCCTATTTTGTATGTGAGGGCCATAATATATATGCTAAGGGATATAAGTGTTATTTCCCCTTTTTACAACGTAATTTCCTGGAAATAACATTTTTATGGTCCATATTGTTGCTTTTCCCCACTTGGAGACAATGTATGAAGACATAATTTTGCTGTTGTGATCATAATATGATGGCTATGTGTTCCATACACATTTTATGAGTTAAATTTCCACATCTCTTTCATTTTGTGTTCATCTATTTCTGCATCCCCTATTTGGGATATTACAAAAGGAAAAATAGACTAAGTGTCAGATGACATGCCAGATGGTGACAATAGTCCCTCAAGTGAGACCAACTTTGTTTTGCTCCTAGTTGCCTCAAAACATGATATGATAAGTGGCCATCCAACCACTTTTGTGTTTCCATTAGCTTCTCAAAATCATGGAAGTAGGAAAGGACATTAGGTGTTAACTGAATGTGTACCAAGAAAAACAATTCTTTCCTAAAGTCCTCTACAGAGTGGCCATCCCCATCACTGAATGTAGTCCCAAGAGGACCATGAAATCCAAAGAGAGCCATACTCTCTTGTGGAGAAATACGTTGCAAATGTATGGCAATGGTATGGACATACATGGTTAGTTGATCAATAAACATATAGACACAATCCTTACCATATATGGTTAGCAATATGGTGAAGAGGTCCATAGATAAGCCTTCCCATCTCTCCATCAAAAGGGGAAGTGGCTGTAACAACCTTGTAAGGTGGTTTCTCTCCTCCTCATTCATCAAACAAGCTACACCATCCTGATATGTTGGAGCACATCTTCTTTGAGGTCCTCCCAATAAGTCCCTGCATGATGGTGTCATAAATCTCAATGAAATCTACATGCCTGGAAAGGAGTGCCTCGTGTGTTGCATGTAGATTCTTCTCCTTGTGCTTGGAGTCTCTAGTCAAGTAGATCTGATCCTGGAAATAGATGACTCCATCAACCACTCTATACCTCCCATCTGTCAATTTTCTATTAATAACCTTACATGTGAAGAGGTTCTTGGAATAATCCACCAATAGTTGGGACTCCCGATATGGATCTATCCTCCTCAATGATAGTGCTGCTGATTTCTGTAGTGGAGCACCTGTCACCTCATAGCTCCCCTATTTGACATGATCAATGTCAAAGCCACATGTTTGAGTACTAATATCATTAGGGGAATTTTGAGGTCTAAAATGGGCCTCCTAAGAAAAATTTACAAGCAAGTTAAACTTTATGAGAACCAATAGGATTCAAGATGATGATGTCAACCATGGGGGATGATTCACCATTTTTGGAGTAAAAAAGTAAAAAGATTAAAAAATAATAAAATAATAAAAATAATTTTTCAAATATTATTTTCATCTTATCTCCATAAGGGTTTACTCAAATTTCAAGCAGGAGTACTCAATGGATGAAAAATTTAATTCCTCATCCAAGGAGTACCCATGTTGCATACATTTGATGGAACCCACTACATGAAAAATAAGAAACACATGAAAATACGTGATTGCAATCAAGTTTTTCAAGTATTTCTCATTTTTCTTGTAGAAAAGTCCATCAAAAATATGCAACATGGGTACTCCTTGGATGGGGAATTAAATTTTGCATCCAACGAGTATTCCTACTCAAAATTTGAGTAAGACCTTAGGGAGATAAGTTCAAAATATGAGTTCAAAAAGTAATTTTTTTGCCCTCTAAAATTTGATGATGTAATCAAATCTTATTTTATTATTTCCACTACTATTTTATAATTTCCTTAGGAGGCCCATATTAGACCCTAAAATTCCCCTAATGCCCACTTTTACTGCCTTCCTTGCAGCTGCTTCTGCCCAAGACTAGATTGAGTTTTATGGAAGCCATGGCCCATCCAGAACTTTGAAAGTTTGGTCAATGAATACAAGAGTGTCAATAACCTCTTGTAGTATGTATAAGACTCCCTATTGTGTGGAAGTATCTCCAGTTTCTACAAGGCTATGGAGTATCCTTTTGACAACATACTTTTTCCATCACATAATTCTGAATCATCATCTTCTAGTGTAAATAGCTGAGTAAGAGATGGAAATGAAAATATCAGATTATTGCTTATCCCTTCCTTGAACCAAGAAAGGGCTCTCTGCGCTATGATAATTTTAGCTTGGATGGTCTTGACCGAGGTTTTGATTTAAGATTTTCCAACAAACCCCTATAATACTAGCCCTTTCGGCAATGACCTGCTTGTGTGCTTGCGCAGGCCAAGTTCTCACCCGAAGTAGTATGGGAGGGTGTTGGAACCAGGTTTCCGCACCGTGAGAGAGAGAGAGTTATTTAAGGAAACCCTTTAAAGGTCTATTAGTATTGTGTAGAAGAAGTCCTCTCACGGGATCCTTAATAGTATTCTTGCAAAATGCGAAGCTTATAAACCCACAGATAGCATGTAACATAAGTAAAGAAATTATTAATAACCAGATCTATGAAATTAACACTTTCTTATGGCATGACATCCACATGCATATCAATATAATCACATAAATAACACAAATCACAACCAATACTTGTAACACAAAGATACTTCCAATAGATTTAATATTCATTAGCATTCAAAATCGATTACAGACCTGATTCCCAACCCGCGCAAATAGCCAGCAGGGTCCATACACAGCAGGACTGAGGATCTCCGCGCACACAACCAACAGGATTCCTTACCCAAATACAACCCAAAACAAATCTCAACAGTTCACAACTAGCATAAATCACACTTAGCTTACCTCTAGACTTTATCTATCCATCTACTTATAACATCTTAGCTTGCGTTATCCTATGGTATGCAAACCGTGGTTTTCAGACTCTTGGTCTACCCTTTGACCTGTTACAATACATTGGGGACTTTGACCTGCCCTAAAGCCCCTATGCTAGACTAATTATTACAAAATTTATATAAAAATGCAACATTGGAACATATCAAAATGTAGCTAGGGGACATTGTTCCAATAGGCCTCCAACACAATCTTGTGACTCATCCCGAGTCACAGCAACCATGGGGTCTGCATATTTTCCTGGAGATGCTTGATGGTGATGACAAGAGGGGGAAAAACACCTTCACTCTATGCAGCAGCATTCTTTGCAATGTCAACCAAATTTTGTGAATTTAGGCCTTTTGTGGCGGTGGTAACACTCTCCAAGGTCTGATTCAGCTGCTTGACCACTACATCCAAATCCTGCGACAACTTGAGGGCTTCATCTGCCTAGGGCTTGAGGTGGTCGCTGAGGACCTGCTTCTTCTGGCGGAGCCCCTCAAGTTCATCCTTGAGTGTGTGGCTGGCTCATAAGCATGCCAGGTGTTGGGATGGAATAAGCGTGGGCATCGTAGCCTCCATTTTCTCAAATTATTCTTCCTTTTGGTGTAGCTCTTGGGTAAATTCACACAGAAGAGGGTCACACTACACCGTAGACCATAGCTTCATAGTTGTCTCAAAAAATTCGGTGCCCAAGGAAATCTACGCTGTAATGGTATTTTTAGCTTCTACGACTAACGCAGCTCTTTGGGCACGCACCTTAGGAGGGGTCTCAGGCTGCAACTTAGCCTATAGCATAGCAATCTACTGTTGTAGTTGTTCTGCATTTTTTTCCAAGAGGCTTTCAGAGTTGCGACTAGTCCTCTAATCTTGGCTTGTGGGGTGGAAAAGGCTGGAATTTCCTCTCGTACATCTTTTCAGAGTCTATTGATTAGACGTTCCAACTCTATTTTCTGCGTGGCGGCAATGATGCATGCGACCTATGCCTCAGAAGCCTCATTAGTCTTAGCTGCAATGGTCTGCTCTGCCTCAATCAGTTGCTGTTGCGCCCGCCTGTCTCTTTGCTAGATATCCTCAAAGAGGGATGTATGGAGAGAATGAAATGGCTCTCCCTGGAGTCAGGCTAGGTCGAGATGAACTTCCATGCAAGCATGGACCTCCTCGCACAAGTAGGGTGGACTCAGAGTGAATTTTGTGCCTGGCAGGGGGCAGAGTCGGCTCTTAGTCATGGAGAACAATTCTGAGCTGGTGGTGGGTGTTAGTGTCCTATGATTTGGCAGATTGATAAACCAAATGATAGGGTAATATTAGACCAGTCTTTGGAGTCCTATGACCTAGCCTTCCAAGACTCATAGAGGGATCTCTCTTTTATCCGAAGGATGTGAACTTGTTCGCTTTGGATGATTGATTTTAGGCTAGTTGTTAAGTGTTGGTTTGTTTGTTTTTTTTGGTTTGGGTAAGATGATCAAGTAGGATAGGTGGAGTGAGAGGTTATCAAATCAATGGGGAAATGGAGTCTATGAATTCATTGATATCTTGATAGTGAATCAGGGTACATCACAGGGAAAATATAGTGTAGTCAATGGATCTTTTAAGTTTATGCGTGAGGTGAAATGGACAATAAGTTTGGGAACCAAGGTAGGGCAAAGGGAAGTTAAGAATCCTTTTTCAAATACATATGAATAGGGAGGTATTTAACATTGATAAGAAAAATATACTAATCATGAGATAGGGTGCACCATTTACTCAATGACAATACTTTTAAACAAATAAACATTCAAGATAAACAATCCAGTGGAACAAGGAAGCAAGAGAACTTATCTAACTTCAATGATTCTACTTTCAAGATTTCAAAACATATAAGAGACAAATAGCATAAATATATGAAGAGGGAATGCCTAAACATCATTCATTAAACTATAAAGAACTTTGGGGTAGAATGATAAGCATATTCAAAGGGCAAGATCGAAACAAGACCTCTTTGACTTAACCTAACAATCCATACATTAAAGAGAGATTTAAAGACAGAGTTTAGATAGCCTTAAACAAGTAGGGATTACCATGAATCTTGTTTATACACTAGCATATTAATACAATGATGAAATAGACAAGCTTAGGTGGGCCTAAGAAGCAACGAAGAATTCTTTAAGCTAACCCAACATAAGAAAACATGAAAACAATAGCAAACAGGAGGACTGAGGTGCCTCAAAAAAATTTTCTCATCCTATAATCTTCTGAGCTATTGAAATATAGAAATATGGAAATATGGAAAACAAGAAAAAAATGAACATATGAGAGATACATCACCATTAACTAAACTTAGGGATCCTGCAAGCAAGCCTTCATCACCATCAATCAAGGCAAATCATCCACAAGCTCCACAGAACTAAATTGTTCTTCAACTTCCAAAAAGCATGTATTGCTCTTAAACACATCAAGTCCCACTATTTACAATGAATCCTAATGCTATATATAACAAGCAAGGAGGAGGAAAGCCTAATAGATCATCTAGAAGTCTATTGGCTAATTAGAAATATCTATATTGTCCTTGAGGCCTTGCAAGGCCCAAGGCACAAAAATATCTAAACAAATATATTTTTCGGCCATATATAGTAACTAAATTGACTTTTAGGCCCTGAAAAGAAAATGAAAACTTTCTAAACACACATTCTTCCTATTCAACCATAGGAGCACAACACACTGTGTCAAAATTTGAAATTATGCCAGGAACACAACAATGAGACAGGGAAAAATAGGTCTTCTTACAACAGTGTTTTGGAGACCTTCCCGATGTTGTAAAAGGCTCAGTGATGGCTCGTTGGAAATCCCTTGAAGTATAATTTCTATATATACCATCAGTTCTTCAATCCGTCCTCTAAAACCTGTCTAAAAAGTGAAAATTCCAAGACTGCCAGGAGCGCAACACATGCTCTGAAAAGTGGGCAGAATGGTGAAAAAATGAGTGTTTTTTACCCTTTTGGGGGACCAAAACAACTCCAATCGAGCTGAAAAGTGAGAATACTCCTATAATGATTAGGAATCCAAAAATTTAAACCTATATTCCTGAAGATTCCCTGGGGAAAAGCGCAGCATAGGGTGTGCTGCACTCCTAGCCTCAAGAATTGAAAATAAAAAAAGTTGTTCAATTCTTCCAAAAATTAGTGGATGAGTGCCTCATGGGTCCTGGGAGACTTGTAGAGAAGCTTGGGCTAAAATATTAAGCCTATCTTGGTCCTTTTCATATTTTGGTGCCGGGACCTCATTTTGGGCAATTTTGAGTTTTTTCCTTGCCAAGTGGTTTCTTTGTGCATAGTGCTCAGTCATCCTCCTTTGCAAGTCCAAGTCTTTGTTTGCCTTCTGTAGCTTGGCCTCAAGATGTATGTTGGCCCTCTTAAGCCATGATTCCCTATTATGCTCAATTTCCATGGCAAGGAGTTCAGTCAAGGTAAATTGTTGTGCTTGGGTTGATTCTTCTTCTCTTTGCTTTGCCAATTCTTTCCTAAGACGCATAGTCCTAGGTCTCCTTCTAGTTTGACCCTCTTCATCACTACTCTCCTCATAAGTGCCCATGTACTCCTACAACTTTACTTGTGACCTTTGAGCTTCTTTCAGGTATTTGAGCGCCCTTACTTCATAGATGGCCTACTGGCCACTCATTTGTTTGTTCTGTATCTGTAAGAAGTGAATGACATCCTTTGGCCTTTCTAATTCAACTTCCAAGTCCTTGATCTGTGCATTCTTGTCTTTTAGAATGGAGTTTGCAATTATTGTCTCATTTTCCTCATCACTGTCTATGTGAACGATTTCAAACTCTCTTTCCTCCTCATGATTGTCTTCTTCCTCTTTCACTTGTTGTTTAACTTTGTCAATCATTTGAGTTGAGGAGGATGGCATGGCCCCTTGCCCTTTGGAGGCAGCAAACACATGCCTCTCTCCTCTTTGATAAGTAAGGGGGAAAGGTGCAATAATTTTCACTTGAAAACCTTGATCATTAGTGACCTTAGGACTGCTTTTCTCCTCATGGATGATCTCTATGCGTGCATCTTCTTCACCTTGCTCTTGACTGCCCTTTTGATAGGTATCCTCACTTTCTCTCATGCTAGCATCTTTGCCAAGATCTTCATGACTGTCATCCTCTGTATTTGCAATGTTAGAGGTGCCTTGATAATTTCTTGGTACATCTTCACCTCCATGACTATCCTTCTCTTCATCATTTGACACGCTATGTTTACTATCAAATTCATCCTTTGTACCACTGCTTGCACTCTTTGTAGGGTCACTGTCATATGCATTCTCATTATTCCCTCTTTTACTTTGATGGCCACTTTCTTCCTTATTAGGTGAGTTTTCTTCACTTCTCTACCCATTATCTTCCTTGTCTTGCCCATGGTCTTCACCTTCAAATCCAACCTCTATTTCATAACTTGCATCATCTTCATTTTTGCTATGTTCACTATCCTGTTCATTATCTTCATTATTTGGCGCATTTTCCTCATTGTTTTGCCCACTGAAATCACTTTCAAACTCTGTTTCTTGGCTGATTTTGCCATATTTTTCACTATCTTCTTGGTCCTCTTCATTTCTTTCATATGTCTCCTTTCCACCGTCCTTTGTATTTTTAGTGTCATCTTCTTCATTGTTTATTTCTCCTTGACTTCCATTTGTATTTTGGCTGTCATTAGGCTCATTGTTTTGTTCTTTTTGTAGCTCAATTTTTTTGTCTTTATAAGCTGCCTCTGTCCTTCTATCCTTGGAGTCATCTTCTTCATCATTTGGCCCACTATTTTGATCTTTTTTCTCATCATTGGGCTCACTGCTTTCATCTCTTCTTTCTTCACTTTCATCTCTGCTTTATTCTTTGTCACTGCCTTTATTAGCTTCTTCACTTTCATCTTCCTCTCCTTCATTGCTTTCTTCACTTTCATCACTGCTTTCTTCAATTTCATCACTTCTTTCTTCATTTTCATCTTCCTCTCCTTCACTGTTATCTTCATGTTCTGATTTCTTAGGAGAAGGTGAAAGAGGGAGGTTTATTTGAGGAGATGATTCATGTGAAGAGAATGAACCAAGGTCAGTGGAGGGTGATGGAGGTGTGTGAGGAGGAAGTTTAGATGATGATGGAAGACTTTACAGAGGGATAGGTTGTGGAGTCGTGAAATCATCATGGGTGATGAAAACCTCCCAAGGGATGCCTTGTTGTTCTAGTTGGTGTGAGACAATCACTTTCATGAGGGAATGATGAAAAAGGCTTGAAATTTTTTGGGATGGAGGCCTATTTTGCATAATGGAAGACATTTTCTCAATACTTTTACAAGGTAGTAGGGAAAATGTAGCAGCTTGGTTTTGGTAAAATGCATGAGTAGTATTATGTGGTAGGAATAAAATCTGGAGAACCTACCCTCACAGGTGAAGTATTTCATAATGATCTTCATTAGGGGAGCATATCTATCCAAAAAATGAGAAAAAGGGAACACGGTTTTGCAGTCAGCATGACAACTTGGTTTCAAGAATGGGTGATAATGGCTTAGGTCCAGATATACTTGTTTAAACCACGTTTCTCCCATGGAAGGTATTCTAGTGGCCATAGAGATGGCATTGGTGGTCAGCTCAAACTTTACTCCAGCTAGGTGTACTTGGTGGTTATGGAGGTTTAGGGAAAAAATCTTGGTCAATTGAGGGTGGCTCTAGATCTTCTGTACTTTCTCACATAACTCATAGCATCCTAATTATTGAAAATAGGAAAATATAGTAGGAGAGGCTATCAGTTCTTCAGTACTTATAGGCTCAAACCTATTTGGCTTCCCACCCTTCCTCTACTGCTCTTTAGGCCTTTAACTTGCCTCATCACTGTCAACACTGCCTTCCCTAGGAATTTTGTCTTTTACCCTTGTCTTTGAAAACAAACCCTGATCTAAATTTATCTTTAGATAGTATGCAAGGGTGGGAAGAAACTCTAAATACCTCTCAATTATTCTTAGTTGGCGAAAAGGGCTAAAAAATTCATTGTGGGCAAGAAGGGCACCTCCTGCACACATTTTTGGGTAGATCCTGAATGGATAGGAGTGCAACATGGGCACCTCCTGCACGTGTTGTTTGGCAGTGCTGAACGGGTGGTCGTGTGTGTGCCCAGGCAGTCATGAATGTGCAGGAGCGCAACGCGGGTCACTTCCTACACGATGTCGTGTGCCTCCTGCATATAGTTAGGCAGAGTCTGCATGTTGAGAGGTTGGGTGGAGTCTGCATGTTGATATGTTGGGCGGAGTCTGCATGTCGATATGTCGGGTGGAGTCTGCATGTTGATATGTCGGGCAGAGTCTGCACGACTAGGCGTGCAGCGAGTGTGTCAGGCCTCAAGCGGAGTCTACATGGTGACGGTCAGGCGGAGTCTACATGGTGACTTTTCTACAGGCTCGCAGCGCCTCTGTACAGGAACGTAGTGCCCTTAGGAAAAGTGTATGGGCAGTGCACATAGGAGTGTAACCTAAATTTACAGGAGCGCAGCGCCTGGAAAATTTGCCCGAAGACTCTGTCAGGAATTTTGAAAACTTGAAAACCCTCAACTCTGCAAATAACCAAATGGTGATTGGGAGATGTTGCTTGGGTTGTTTTTATACTCTTTTGAAATTATTAGAGATAAAAACACACTTTACTAAGGTTTATGGTGTGGTTATCCCTTTTGCTAATATGCTCTTTTTCCTTTTGCAAGTAGTGTCAAAAAGCAATTTTTTTTTATCCTTTTGTTTCTTTTGGATTTTGGCAAATTTTTCAAAAACCCTTGGCAAACTGGTGATTTTTCCTTGTTTCTCCAATTTTACATATTGAACCTATGCATCTCTCCTTGACTGCTTGATGGATTTTGACTTTATTTGAGAGTTCTGTGTCCTTCATACTGATACCCTTTCCAATATTATTTCAAATTTTAGAGGCCTGCTTTCAAATGTCCTTGGAAAACCTCTTGGCCCTTTGATGGAGTTTTATGACCCTTTTTATCATTCCTAGAAAACTTTGGTTTTGCTTCATGGTGTTGATGCATCTCTGTATTTGTGATTTCTTGCATAGATATCTTACTGGGCAGTCACCTGTTGTGCTAAATAGCTACAACTCCACTGATACTCTTTGTAAACTTTTCATTTTCTTTTCTCTTGCTTTGGATGCCCTTTGAGGGGTTTTGGCTTCTTCCCCTGTCTTTCTTTTGCTGATAACTATTATAGAGCACTCCTACATAAATGCTTATCATAGGTATACTAATATTTTGCAGGCTCTAATGCTTGATCAAGGAGATACATTTGGAGGCCTTTGATGTCTTTAGACAATGATAATTTCACCCTTGTTTTCACTTGACTTCACCTTTGAATATTTGTCGAAATAGTAGATTTAGAAACTATGACAATGCATAACCTAGGAGACCCTATATGACTTATTGGGATGTCCTTGAATAGGAATTTGACTAAAAATCTTGAATCAGGGTTTGGAGGTGAAGACAGGTTTTTGAAACACTTTTATCCATTTCCATCCTAGAAAACTAGAAACTTTGATTTATCTAAAGATCTTAGAAAGGGAGTTTTAAAATCACCATGGCTTGAGGCACTTGGTGAGTAGGGGAAAAAGTTTGGGTTACTTGGAAAACCAAGGTGTGAAAATAAAGGGCTTAGGAAAACATAAATAGAGTGTTAAAAGCAGAGGTGGAAAACATACTGAGAGTGAGGGACATCAGTCCATGACTTGGTCTTCGGAGAGTGATAGGATGGGCATGCCCTGACAGAGTAGTAGGATAGTGAAAAATTTATCTTAAGGATAATGAAGGCAGTGAGATTTCTAGAAATCACAAGATTCTTGAATTTTGTTTCTAGAAATCTAGGACAAAGCATTTAGTCATCTAAATAGATAAAAATTACTAATGACTAACAGTGGCTCTAGTTGGGGAGGGCAGCTCATTTTCAGGAGGTGTCTAGAATTTCAGATCTCTTGGCTTATGAAGACTAGTGCCTTATCCATTCGGTGGATTTTATTCTTTTATTTTGCTGCTGCTTTCTTGAAGTAGTGATTTTGATCATCTAAAAGCATGATTAGCTTAACTTCACCTCTACCTACCCAACCTACTTTCCTAACATTTTATCTTCCTTGGGTGCACTTGAACTGGAAAACCCATTGACATCCTTTCTTTTGAAAGCAAGGAAATAAAATATCTACTTCTACACTTATTTCTTCCAAGAGTTCAGATTATGCTAGTGAACTCTTCTTATTCTCTACCTAGTCTATTTGACTGTCAAGATTATGCAGTATGACAGACTTCATTCTCTAAGCTATTTGACAAGAAATTTAAAGCACGAATTGAACCAGGATTAGACAATCTGATTCACCATGAGTCGTGGCATCAAGACAAACTGCACACAAACTTCATTTTCATAAGAAAACAAAACTAGAAGGTGTGAGGGCTATGTTTCATCTTTGGCTAAGTATCCCTATTCTTCTCTTTGGTTTAGATTTAAGTATGTCGAACCAGTATCTTTCATTCCTAATCTATTTTCTTTTATAAGTCAACCTTCAATGATTTGACCAACTTTCTTTTCACTAACTTATCAACAGTAAATTTAAAACATGTTAAGCCATGATTAGGCTAGATGACTGAAAAATACATTATTTTTGCACCAGTAGTGGAATTTAGGCTTGCACACTTTCAATACTACTATTTTTTGGGTATGGGGCTATACCTTGTTTTTGAATCTACCCTCTTTTCTATTCTTTTCTATGCTTTTTTGTTTTTGTCTTTATGGCCTTTTCTTCAAACAATGGTATGTAAAATGAGTGAAAAACTAAAGCTAAGGATTTTTACAACAATGGTGTTTGAGCATCCTGTCTTCAAAAGGATCTCCTAATATTTTTTGTCCATTCAGCTCTTGTAAATAGAAAACATAGTTACCTCCATTTGACAACATGGTATAAGGATTATTCCAAGAGTTTTCAAAAAATCCATGTTCTCCTTGGTGTTTCTTCTTTGACCCTTGCTTCTCAAATCTATTTGTGTCAAAGATATTCCTTAAGTAGGCAAGGTATTCTTTATCATCTTTAAAATAAATGATGAAGTCATCCATGTATACCATAGTGAAGAAATTGAAAACTGAAGGCATAGTTCTTCGGAAGGTGTCTCCAACACTCTCTAGCCTAGGAAGTATTTGGTTAAACATGCAATTTTCCCAAGTGAACTTGAAAAAGTCTTTGAGCTGATTGATCTGAAGTGGTATCATCTGATGGCAACCTGAAAAACTATCATGCAATGAGATTTGGTTAGAAATCCCTACCCTTTGTAAAGTATGATATTTCTTGTTAAAAAGGTATTTGTTCTTTAGGAAGGGTTGATCTAGGTACCTGATGTCTATACACAACCTATGCCCCTTTTCCTTCTTTCTAAATGACCTCAACTGCTCAAGGTTTTCATGATTCTTTTTGAAAGGAGGGATTTTTAGCAGAATGTCTGTGTTACAAGGTTTTAGATTAGCCTGCCTACACACATAAGCATTCTGAATTTTTTGCATAGTCTTGTATTTCTTTGTTTTGTGTGTAGTGATAAAATTCTAGACAACTTAATCATTTCAAGCTTCTTAAGGTTACCCATGCTATCTTCCTCTATATTAGCTTTAGCAAAGACTTATTTGGGATCTATAGCAATATTTGTGGAAATTGACAATTTTTCTGAAAAGGAAAAATTCTTGGATGATGAAGTATCTAGGTAAGGCAAAAACATAACACTATCTTGCTCCAGATTCCCAAAGATTGTTGTTTTGTGAGGGTATTTCATTTCTTCTGGATTAGCAAAAGGATGAAGTTGTGTTTTTGTGGCCTGTCCTTCTTTTGAGCAATCTGATTCATATTCTAAACTCATTTTTGTTTCTGACACTTCATCTTTAATTTGCAGAAAATCAAGTTCAGTTTTATCATCGTGTGGTGTTTCAGGATCGTGATAGTTTTGACTATCGAACTCATCATAGAGGGAATAATTTGGATGTTGTAGTGTGCTTAGATATTTGCGATCTTCATTCACTTGTTCATCAAGGTAATTTTCATTATACAAGATGAATGAGTCCAAGTCTGAATGAATGGAATAGATAGGGGTGTTGTTGGGTCTATCTAGGCTACTTACCATATACTTCATGCGAGATTCCTGGTAGATTCTCCTTGTTCGGTTAAAAATCAGGATGGTAGAATAATGCATGTCAAGTTGGAGGTTGCCTAAAATCTTGGATCCCCAAGATCGGGACAAAAGCATACCATATTTGGGGGGAATGTCAGCTGCTACTATGTCCATGACCAGGATCTTAGTAGGGATTTGTGTCAAATTGACACATAAATCTTTGATGAGGCCCAAGCACTTGACCCTGCTTGAATCGAAGGAATACAGATCTTTGTAGGGTCGGGTTATTTCTAGGCCTAATCTCTCCATCACTACCTTTGGCATGAGGTTGTGAGAGGCACCAGAGTCTAGCATGGCATTATGCAGGATTTTGTTGTGTATGTTTAGGCTAACATAGAATGGGGGAATGGCTCCTTCTTGGTATTTTCCATCTACTTCGGGTCCAAACAACAACTCTGGTTTTTTATCTGTCAAATTCAGAGTATTGGTATCATTTCCTATGTTGAGAAATTTCAGAACTTGAGATTTGTACATATCCTGAGCTACTAGTTCAGTGAGAGGTATGGTTATTTTGATTTTAGCAATCTCTCCTTCAAAACTGAAAGGTACTTGGATTTTGGACATATTTACATCAGTTTTATTAGCCATAAATTTTTCCACATTTTTAATTTTTTGCTTCTGATTCGGGGCTTTGGTCAACAAAGTTTTCTCAGCGCCAATAGTAGAGGTACTAGGACAGCCTATGTCAACACTTGGTTGGCTAGTTTTGTCTTTGTTAGGATCAGTTTTCTTAGCCATGGTATTGTTATTGTCTGTTGTTATTTTAAGAATGTTTTCGGGGGTTTCCTTAATAGCAGTGTTTGAGTTGTTTTTCTTGGAGTTTTCTGGGTTTCTCTTACTCCTAAGATCATATTTCCTATGGACTTCCAATATGGTGTGTTATAATCCCAATTCATGGTCTTCGGAATCTTCATAACTTGTTTCATCTTGGTTCGAGGAGAAAAAACCTTTTTCTTCTTCTGTGAGAAAAACATCACCCTCGTTATCAAAGCCTATCAAGTTTAGATGATTTTCATCTGGTTGTTCAATATGTCTTTCCCCCTCATCAACATAGTTATCTTGGAAGGGTGGCCTGATTTATTGATCATTTTCCCTTTGTCTGGTTTCGGGTGGGTCTCTTCTAAATTTTTGATTTTGGATTCTGTTTTGGGGATTTGGTTGGTTGTCCCTAGGGGGTGCTCTTTCATTTATGATTATTCTCTCCAACATTCTTTCTATGGTTCTAAGGAGGTTTTCAATCTTGGAATAAGATGGGGAGGTTGAGGGCATGGTGTCATCTTTGTAGGTTACCCTCTTTTTTGATCTTAGCCTAGCTCTTTTTTCAATTAAGTTAGCCTCCACACTTATAGCTCCCTTTTGCATGTCTTCTAAGGTTAGGGGCTCTCTTTCTCTTAGCTGATAGGCCATTTCAGGGTCAAAACCTTCCAGGAATTTAGCTAAGGCTAGGCCTAGTGGGGGTTTCATGTTGGCAGTAGTGTGTTGTAAACACGGTTGAACCTAGTGCAATAGTCTTGGACACTTTCCCCCATGTTTCTTTTAAGATTTCTGTATTCTGAGAGGATCTGGAGAGGGTTTTTCTTAATCTCCCATTTGTTTATGAAATTTTGGTAAAGGGAAGGGAGATCATGTATGTCATTGGTAGTTAGGTTTTTGAACCATTTCTTAGCTTATCCTCCTAGGCTTCGGGAAAAAATCCTCATCTTCATGGTTTCCTCTTCTAATTCCATATAGTCAAAAGAATCATTCATTCTATCTACATGCTGTTGGGCAGTACTAGATTCTACCTCGGTGAAGTGTGGGATTCTGGATTGGTAATAATTTGGAAAAGGTACTAATGGTTGTGGTAAAACCAAGGGGGCATACCAAGCTGCCATGATAGGAGCTAATGGTGGATTTATAAGGAGAGGATTTGTGATATGAGATGGAGTGGTTTGCACAGTGGAGGTGTGAATGGGTGTGGCAGAAGTACTCAGACCAGTAAAATGATTCTGAGCAGACTTGGGGTGAAAAGAGCCGAAGTGGTGGAGAAGCTAGAAATTAGGTGGTGTGGAAGGAGAAGTTTTTCTGCTAGGACTCTGCTACAAGTCTATGGGCTCAAGATCGGTATGGTAAATTCTACTTTGTGACTTGGTTCAGAAAAGGTTTCTTGTATGGCGCAAGTAAAACTGGGGATCTTGCAAGGCTATAAGATGTTCAGGTATAGAGCTTGCTTTATGAATGGTCCTATTAGTAGTTAAGTTTCCAGTTTTGTAAGTTTTCCACAAAATATTTTCTCGGTCATCAACTATAGTAGGAGGGTTCGGGTCCAGATGAGATATGGTTTTGATTCTTCACGAAGCCAGATTTTAAACTCAAAATTTAGAGAGGTTAAAAGTTTTTGAACTTTTCGAAAAATTTTACCTCTTTTTGTGTTTTCCAAACTCACAGAGTGTGTGGCTAGGATACTAGAATTCTCAGGGTTGATTTGGCACAATCCTTTAGGAGCCTATGGACACTAGTAAAGTTTGGAAGGCCTACTGGAGGCTAGTGGAGTTGCTAGGTGGATATTTTTAGTTGTTTGAAGATATGTGTCTATGGTCCACCACCAATACGGACAAAAAGCCAATCTAGAAATTCTTTTGGGTTTTTTGAGTTTCTATATGTAGCACTAAGGTTTGTAAGAGTGTCCTATAGTTGAGTCATCATTTTTCTAGGATGGTGAAAAATCTATAATTTACTCTTTGGCTATCAATTGAGTTCTCTATGATTTGACGAAGGTTTCTGAAGTCCTAAGGGATACTTAGATTGTCACTGACATCAGATTTTGAATCAGGATCACTATTGTGATAGTGATAGTGATGAGGTAGCTATAAATCATAGGATACTATTTGAATAAAAGGCTTATGAAAGTTTAAGGATGTCTAATCTTATGACTTACTCAGAAGGTCCCACCGTGATCGCCATTATGTTAGTGTCCTGTGATTTGGAAGATTGGTAAACCAAATGACAGGGTAACATCAGACCATTCTTTGGAGTCCTAGGACCTAGCCTTCCTGGACTCAGAGAGGGCTCTCTCTATTATGTGAAGGATGTGAACTTGTTCACTTTGGATGATTGATTTTAGGTTAGTTGTTAAGTGTTGGTTTGTTTGTTTGTTTTGGTTTGGGTAAGATGATCAAGTAGGATAGGTGGAGTCAGAGGCTATCAAATCAATGGGGCAATGGAGTCTATGAAGTCATTGATATCTTGAGAGTGAATCAGGGTACACCAAAGGGAAAATCTAGTGTAGTCAATGGATCTTTTAAGTTTATGCATGAGGTGAAATGGACAATACGTTTAGGAACCAAGGTAGGGAAAAGGGAAGTTAAGAATGCTTTTTCAAATACCTATGAATAGGGAGCTATTTAAAATTGATAAGAAAAATATATTAATCATGAGATAGGGTGCACCATTTACTCAATGACAATACTTTTAAAAAATAAACATTCAAGATAAACAATCCAATGGAACAAGGAAGAAAGAGAACTTATCTAACTTCAATGATTCTACTTTCAATATTTGAAAACATATAAGAGATAAATAGCATCAATAAATAAGGAGGGAATGCCTAAACATCATTCATTAAACTATAAAGAACTTTGAGGTAGAATGAAAAACATATTGAAAGGGAAAGATCGAAACAAGACCTCTTTGACTTAACCTAACAATCCATACATCAAAGAGAGATTTCAAGATAGAGTTTAGATAGCCTTAAACAAGTAGGGCTTACCATGAATCATGTTTATAAATTAGAATTTTAATCCAATGATGAAATATACAAGCTTAGGTGGGCTTAAGGAGCAATGAAGAATTCTTTAAGCTAACCCAGCAGAGGAAAACATGAAAACAATAGCTAACAAGAGGATTGAGGTGCCTCAAACAACATTTCTCATCCTATACTCTTCTGAGCTATTGCAATATAGAAAGATGAACATATGGAAAATAAGAAAAACATGAACATATGAGAGATACATCACGACTAACTAAACTTAGGGATCCTGCAAGCAAGCCTTCATCACCATCAATCAAGGCAAATCATCCACAAGCTCCACTACACAAAATTGTTCTTCAGCTTCCAAAAACCATGTATTGCTCTTACACACATCAAGTCCCACTGTTTACAATGAATCCTTATACTATATATAAAAATCAAGGAGGAGGAAAGCATAATAGATCATCTAGAAGTATATTGGCTAATTAGAAATATCTATATTGTCCTTGAGACCTTGCAAGGCCCAAGGCACAAAAATATCTAAAAAACTATATTTTTTGGCCATATATAGTAATTAAATTGACGTTAAGGCCTTTAAAAGCATATGAAAACTTGCTAAACGTGTATTATACCTAGTCAACCACAGGAGCGCAGCACACTGTGTCAAAATTTGAAATTATGACAGGAGCGCAGCAATTAGACAGGGAAAAATAGGTCTTCTTGCAGTAGTGTTTTGGAGACCTTCCCAATGTTAGAAAAGGCTCTGTGATGGCTCGTTGGAAAGCCCTTGAAGTCTACTTTCCAGATCTACCTTCATTTCTTCAATATGACCTCTATAACCTATCCAAAACGTGAAAATTCCAAGACTTACAGGAGCACAACACATGCTCTGAAAAGTGGGCAGAATGGTGAAAAAATGAGTGTTTTTTTACCCTTTTTGTAATATTTCTAATTATCCCAAGCTACTAGGAATATTTCATTTTGTTTTGATTTTCTTAATAGATGAATAAAATGTAAAGGAGGACATGTAAACTCCTAAAAACATCAAAATAAATCAATGCCCAATGTGGACAGAGGAAAATCAAGGTTGTCTCAATAAAATACACTTGTATTTGAAAAATAATTGAGGAGATTGACTGGGTCAATAGGACCAAATCACAGCACTGTCCAGATGCATTGAACCTCCTTGTTGATCAGTGCAGTTTTAGATGGAGGATCTTCATGTGAAAGGAGATATAGTTTTGAAGGTGGTTTAGGATTTCTCAAGCTCTCATCTTATAAAAGGAAGGGGAAGGCTCGAGAGAAGGTTGTTCATGATATTTTATTTTGAATTCTGTTTAGACAATTAGAGTTCTCTTGGCTATTTAGCAGAGACTTGTGAGGATTTCCTGTTTAGGGATTCTCTCTCCTTCCATTGAGTAGCTCTTGGAGGGAATTGTACTTCTCTTCCACTATCAGGCATACGGCCAAGCACCATCTCCCTTAGACAGCATAAATCCTATTGGGGTTTACCTGTTTCAGTGAGCTGCAGCAAGTGGAGACTAGATCTATTCAGATCTAGACTATACTAGTGCCTCTTCTCAGTGAGTGAGTCTTTTATCCTCTTGGAAGAGTGTATTAGCAGTTTGGGCTTCAGATCTTGATCTTGGCATCAGGCCAGTCTGTGCTTCAAGCTTACAGTGCATTTTATCCTCTTGGACTGCATTATTTCTAGTTGCAGAGTTTCAGGGCATTTTGGCATTCATTTGGAGAAGAGATCTCTGCTGGATAGATCTTTCCTTCACCAATGTGATCCATGGATTAGCCATCTAATCCATGTCTACTTCAAATCAGATCTATTTACTGTTGTGCTTAATTCAGATTTTCTGAATCATTCTGTAGAACTACTGTAGTAAAACTGAGATCTACTCTCTGTATTTCATGTATTGCTGAAATCCCCAAGGGGAATGTAAAGTAAAGACAATCTAGTGCACCAATCTGTTATAGATCTGATATTTTATGCAAAGATATGTCTTAGATATGATATGTAATTTATAGCTGCAACAACTCCTGAATATTATGTTGAACGTTGCAGAGAAATAAAGTGTTGTAGTACCTCATCCTGAGGGATTTCTTGTATATCTGTCTCCTTCTTTCTTCTATACACTGTATAAGCTATATTATAAATTTGATCTACTGATGTGCATGTAAATTTTGAATATCCATGTGGTCCTCTTTCCATTACTAAGTGAGAATGCACAGTTCCTGAAGCAGTGTATTATAAATTGTTGTACTCTCTTCATTAGGCCATTTTCCAAGATAACTAGGTGTGGAAGACCTGTTTAACCCACCTAGAGTGATTTATTTTGAGCCTCCTCTTGTATTTATGACTTAGATACATAGATCTAAGGGATACAAGTGCTAGTTTCAAATCCTATAGCATCCATTCCTGAAAAATGCTTTTTTCAGGCATGCCTTGCTAGCAGTCCTGATTTTGGGATATTACAGTGGTATCAAAGCTTCCATCTTGACTCAGCTTGTGGATTTCAGATCCAATCAAAAGATAATAAGAAGAGGAGAACAAAATTATGGAGAGGATGAGATTACTCTCATCAATTTTCATATCCAAGAAGAACCTCTCCAAGGAGGTTGAGCAGAAAAAGAAGAAGAGATGAAGTGAAATTTCTAGAGAGTTTCAAGAATAGGAAGAGCCATGCACTTCCTATTCGCAAAGAGGGGAATACCAGAGGAATGAAGGGCATTTAAAATCTAATATTATAAGTGAATACCTTTCTGAATAAAAAGCTAAATCTAGAGCATTCAAGGACTCTAGCTTTACCACAGTTCATTCAGCTAGAGGAAGGGAAGAGACCCTACAACTATGGGATGATGAGAGGCAATAGGTTTCTATTGCCCACTTTTGATGGATCACTCAAATGTGTAGAAAATACTTGGGTGATGAAACTAGAGGATTTATTCCTACTACATCCAGTAGTAGAGAGAGGTTGTAGAGATTGCAGCGTTGCACCTTGAAGGTGGAGAAAATGTTTGGTGGTTCATTCATTTGAGCCATGCAAGGGTATCTACTCTTGTTGAGTTGTCTCAAAGACTGATTGAAGAAATTGGAAAAAAAATATCAGAGGAAGAGAGGCCCTCTCCACCACTTGAGGAAGCATATATCGGCGCTGTCACAACCTTGGAGGAGCAGCCTTCATGTTAAGTAGTGGAGGAAGGAAACATAGTTGAGGAAGGAGCTCTTACTTCTACATCTCACCAAGGTATGCTTGAATTTCCATCTCTTGTCATTTCAAAAAATCATATGAATGGATATACATCTTTGCATGCTACTGATTTAGTGCAATAGAGCTACACTGCACTGTACAAAGGTAGTGATGAAGAAAAGATGACCCATGCCTTATGGGAGAATTCACATGGTAGATTCATTCTTGAAGCAATGGAGGAAGGAATGGTAGATGGTAGACATATTGGAGTGAGAAACCCTTTCTCCTCTCTAGATGAAACTTTCTCAATGAGCACTCCCCAGGTCAAAGAGAGACTTCTACCTGCAGCAGATCCAAGGCCTTTTTGGTTTTTCAAGGCCATGCATGAGGAGGAAAACTCATGGAGAGATTTCATTGGAGGTGCACTTCAACACATCATGAAGTGCTAAGTTCTTGAACAGTCTGAGGAGGATATTTCCTTCTCACACTTGGATCCTCATGGATTCAAGGAGGAATAGATAGATGAAGGAGGACATCTTGGGATGGATAACATCTCTCATTTTTGTGTTGGACACTTCTTGAGCCATACACATCATGATGGAAGGTTTTTTCCTACCACCTATTTGGGTCCTTATGGGATCAAATTGATCCTTGAGAAGATTTCATTTCAACATCCCATGAAATGCAAGAGCATAAATCTGATTTGGGAGAATGATAGTCTTCCTTGGGAGAGTGCTAAGGAAGAACAAGATGGAAGGCACCCACATGTGGATGGATGGGTGTGGATGATGAGCAAGGAGCTGGAAAGCTACCTGCAAATATATGATATTGGGTAGTAGGAGGCTTGGCTATGTTGGTTACTCTTGAAAGAGTTTGTTCATCATCCTCTTTCCAAGTGTATGTGGCAGGATACTTGCATCATGGGGCAGCAAGGAGTATGGACACATTGTGTTGACATAACATTCTCCATGTAAATCACCATGTTTTCACTACATGATTTTTATGATGGAAGTATGAGGAGGAAACAAAATATTTTGTTGCTTGGGATGTTCTTGGGAGAGCAAGGGCAGATTTGCTCTCAGAGTTTTCATGATGTTGTAGGAGTAGAAGATGGCACTATCACAGTGCAAAGGGGAAACTCCTTGACCTTAGATGTTCAAGAGGTACTTTTCCCATGGGAGAGACTTCTTATGTGTAGCATCATTATGGGAGATGCATTTGACATTCTGCATGTCAAATATTGGAGCCATGAGTTGGAGGAAGCCTATTTGCATAGGCCAATAGCGTTGCCACTTTGGAGATGGGTTTTATTGATGGAGTATCGCCAGGATCATTTCACGCTTGATGCACTTGATGAGAAAAGAGGAGGTAAGGAAGATGAGGTAGTAGATGGGGACATCTATTACTATGATGTACTCTTCATGTCTTAGGTTTCCAAGCATGAGGGAGAGGGTTTGCAGGTAGCACTTGGTTCATTTCTCTTCATGGAAGTGTGCCAAACTACTATGGAGGATCGATTCATGGATCCATGTGTCTTCTTACTTCAAACATATGGTGAGAGCTTTGTTTGTGCAACACAATATTTGCATGCTCTTACCATCTCTTTGCAGTGCATTTCTCCAAAAGTAAGAAAGCTCTTGATTTTGCTCCATGACCAATGTTGGGCCAAACCATATGATGGAGATAGCCATCTCTTATGTGGCCTTGGGCAGATGTCTTGTCATTACATGTATGTTCAGTTGATTCATATGATTAACCATGTATAAAGAAACAATCTGCCATGTAATTTTCTAAAGTAGTAGTTTAAAAAACTATGTTGTCACCACTTGGGAAACTATTGGTACCTTACAACACCTTATGAAATCATCAGTAATTCCCCTGTTTTTATGCCAATAATGATCCCACTTGTTGGTGTTTTTTTTATCTTGATGGGAGACATGATGTTGAGTGAGGCACATGGTTTGAATGTGTCCTTTTGGGAAGGATATTCCCACATTTTATGTATTACATGTTCCAATGGGAACATGGGAGAATTTTCAGCACTCACGTTACTAGTTGCTTGAGGGGAAGAAACGTTTTTGGAGGGGAGGACTGTAATAGTCCTAATTAGCCCAAGCTAATAGGAATATTTCATTTTATTTTTTATTTTATTAATTGATGAATCAAATGTAAAGGAGGACATGTACACTCCTAAAAACATCAAAATAAATCAATTCCCAATGTGAACAGAGGAAAATCAGGGCTATCTCAATAAAATACCCTTGTATGTGAAAAAGGATTGAGGAGATTGACTGGGTCAATAGGACCAAATCATAGCACTATCCATATGCATTGAACCTCCTTGTTGATCAACGCAGTTTTATATGGAGGATATTCATGTGAAAGGAGCTAGAGTTTTGAAGGTGGTTTAGGGTTTCTCAAGCTCTCATCTTATAAAAGGAAGGGGAAGGCTCAAGAGAAGGTTGTTCATGATATTTTATTTTGATGGATATTTAGAAAATTTGAGTTCTCTTGGCTATTTAGCAGAGACTTGTGAGGATTTCCTGACTAGGGATTCTCTCTCCTTCCATTGAGTAGCTCTTGGAGGGCATTGTACTTCTCTTCCACTATCAGGCATATGGCCAAGCTCCATCTCCCTTAGACAGTGTAAATCCTGTTGGGGTTTACTTGCTTCTGTGAGCTGCAGCAAGTGGAGACTAGATATATTTAGATCAGCTCCATCTCCCTTAGACAGTGTAAATCCTGTTGGGGTTTACTTGTTTCAGTGAGCTGTAGCAATTGGAGACTAGATCTATTTAGATCTAGACTATACTAGTGCCTCTTCTCAGTGAGTGAGTCTTTTATCCTCCTAGAAGAGTGTATTAGCAGTTTGGGCTTTAGATCTTGATCTTGGCATTAGGCCACTCTATGCTTCAAGCTTACAACAAATTTTATCCTCTTGGACTACCTTATTTCCAGTTGCAGAGTTTTAGGGCATTTTGGCATTCATTTGGAGAAGAGATCTCTAGTGGATGGATCCTTCCTTCACCATGATGATCCATGGATTAGCCATCTAATCGATGTCTACTTCGGATCTGATCTATTAACTGTTGTGCTTAATTCATATTTTATGAATCATTCTATAGATCTGCTGCAGTAAAACTCATATCTACTCTCTGTATTTCATGTATTGCTGAAATCCCCAAGGGGAATGTAAAGTAAAGAAAATCTAGTGCACTGATCTATTACAGATCTAATATTTTGTGCACAAATCTGTCTTAGATATGATATGTAATGTATAGCTGCAACAGCTCCTGAATATTACGCTGAACATTCTTGTTGCAGAGAAATAAAGTGTTGCAGTACCTCATCCTGAGGGATTTCTTGTATATCTGTCTCCTTCTTTCTTCTATACACTGTATAAGCTGCATTATAAATCTGATCTGCTAATGTGCATGTAAATTTTTAATATCCATGTGAGCCTCTTTCCATTACTAAGTGAAACTTCATAGTTCCTGAAGCAGTGTATTATAAATTTTTGCAGTCTCTTCATTCATCCCTTTTCCAAGACAACTAGGTGTGGGAGAGCTGTTTAACCCACCTAGGGCGATTTCTTTTGAGCCTCCCTTTGGATTTAGGACTTAGATACACAAATCTAAGGGATCCAAGTGCTGGTTTTAAATCCTGAATCAGCCATTCCTGAAAAATGCGTTTTTCAGGCATGCCTTGCTAGCAGTCCCGATTTTGGGATATTACACTTATCACTAATTTCTTCATTTTAATCTTCCTCTCCTTCACTGATATATTCATGTTCTGATTTATTAGGAGAAGGTGAAAGAGGGAGGTTTATTTGAGGAGATGATTCATGTGAAGAGGATGAACCAAGGTTAGTGGAGGGTGATGGAGGTGTGTGAGGAGGAACTTGAGATGATGATGGTTGAATTTGCAGAGGGATAGGCTGTGGAGCTTTGAAATCATAATGGGTGATGAAAATCTCCCAAGGGATGCCTTGTTGTTCTAGTTGGTGTGAGACGATCACTTTGATGAGGGAATGAGGAAATAGGCTTGACATTTGTTGGGATGGAGGCCTATTTCTCATAATGGAAGACATTTTCTCAATACTTTTACAAAGGTTGTAGGGAAAATGTAGTAGCTTGGTTTTGGTAAAATGCATGAGTAGTCTTATGCAGTAGGAACAGACTCTGGAGAACCTACCCACACAGGTGAAGTATTTCATAATGATCTTCATTAGGGGAGCATATCTATCCAAAAATGAGAAAAGGGGAACATGGTTTTGCAGTAAGCTTGACAACTTGGTTTCAAGAATGGGTGATAATGGCTTAGGTCCAGATAAACTTGTTTGAACCACCTTTCTCCCATGAAAGGTATTCTAGTGGCCATAGAGATGGAATTGGTGGTCAGCTCAAACTTTACACTAGCTAAGTGTACTTGGTGGTTATGGAGGTTTAGGGGAAAAATATTGGTCAACTGAGGGTGGCTCTAGATCTTCTGTACTTTCTCACAGAAGTCATAGCATCCTACTTCTTGAAAATAGGAAAATATAGTAGGAGAGGCTATCAGTTCTTCAGTGCTTATAGGCTCAAACCTATTTGGCTTCCCAGCCTTCCTCTGCTGCTATTTAGGCATTTGACTTGCCTCATCACTTTCAACACTTCCTTTGCTAGGCATTTTGTATTTTACCGTTGTCTTTGAAAACAAACCCTGATCTAACTTTATCTTTAGAGTGGGAAGAAACTCTAAATACCTCTCAATTTTTCTTAGCTGGTGAAAAGGTTTTAAAAATGTATTGTGGGCAAGACGGGTGCCTCCTGCATGTGTTGTCGGGCAGCTCCTGAATGAATAGGAGCACAACATGGGTGCCTCCTGCACGCTTTGTTGGGTAGTGCCGAATGGGTGGTCGTCTGTGTGCCTAGACAGTCCTGAACGTGCAGAAGTGCAATGCAGGTCACCTCCTGCACGCTGCCATGTGCCTCCTGCACATAGTCGGGTGGAGTTTGCACATTGAGAGGTCGAGAAAAGTGTGCACGTTGATATGTCAGGCAGAGTCTACACGTTGATATGTCGGGCAGAGTCTGCATGACTAGTCGCGCAGTGAGTGTGTCGGGCCTCGGGCGGAGTCTGCACAGTGACGGTCAGGCGGAGTCTGCACAATGACTTTTCTACAAGCACACAACGCCTCTACACAGGAACGTAGCACCCTTCGGAAAAGTGTATGGGCAGTGCATATAGGAGCGCGCGCAAATTTACAGGAGCACAACGCCCGAAAAATCTGCTTGAAGACTCTGTCAAGAATTTTGAAAAACTTGAAAACCCTCAACTCCTTTTCAAATAACCAAATGGTGATTGGGAGATGTTTCTTGGGTTGTTTTTATACTCGTTTGAAAATATTAAATATAAAAACCCAATTTACTAAGTTTTATGGTGTGGTTCTCCCTTTTGCTAATATGCTCTTTTTCCTTTTGCAGGTAGTGTCAAAAAGCAATGTTTTATTATCCTTTCGTTTCTTTTGGAGTTTGGCAACTTTTTCAAAAATCCTTGGCAAACTGGTGATTTTTCTTGGTTTCTCCATTTTTACATATTGAACCTATGCATCTCTCCTTGACTGCTTGATGGATTTTGACATTATTTGAGAGTTCTGTGTCCTTCATACAGATACCCTTTTCAATCTTATTTCAAATTTTAGAGGCCTACTTTCAAATGTCCTTTGATAACCTCTTCGTCCTTTGATGGAATTTTATGACCCTTTTTATCATTACTAGAAAAATTTGGTTTTTCTTCATGGTGTTGATGCATCTTTGTATTTGTGATTTCTTGCATAGATCTCTTACTAGGCAGTCACCTGTTGTGCTAAATAGTTGTAACTCCACTAATACTCTTTGTAAATGCTGCCTTTGATTTTCTCTTTCTGTGGATGCCCTTTGAGGGGTTTTGGATTCTTCCCCTATCTTTCTTCTGCTGATAACTATTATAGAGCACTCCTACAGAACTGCTTATCATAGGTAGACTATTATTTTGTAGGCTCTAATGCTTGATCAAGGAGATACATTTGGAGGCCTTTGATGTCTTTGGACAATGATAATTTCACCCTTGTTTTCACTTGGCTTCACCTTTGAATATCTGTAGAAATAGTAGATTTAGAGACTATGACAATGCATAACCTGGGAGACCCTATATGACTTATTCAGATGTCCCTTGAATAGGTCTTTGACTGAAAAGCTTGAATCAAGGTTTGGAGGTGAAGACAGGGTTTTGACACACTTTTATGCATTGCCATCTTAGACAACTAGAAACTTTGATTTATCTAAAGATCTTAGAAAGGGAGTTTTAAAATCACCATGACTTGACGCACTTGGTGAGTAGTGGAAAAAGTTTGGATTACTTGGCAAACCAAGGCGTGAAAATATAGGGCTTAGGCAAACAAAAATAGAGTGTTAAAAGTAGAGGTGGAAAACATAGTGAGAGTGAGGGACATCAGTCCATGATTTGGTCTTCGGAGAGCGATAGGATGGGCATGCCTTGATAGAGTAGTAGGATAGTGAAAAATTGATCTTAAGGATAATGAAGGCAGCGAGATTTCTAGAAATCACAAGATTCTTGAATTTTGTTTCTAGAAATCCAGGACAAATCATTTAGTCATCTAAATAGGTAAAAATTACTGATGACTAATAGTGGGCTGGCTCGCTTGATGCTACCTCACTTGAACCATGCTCATCTACAAGGTATCATATTTTAGCTGGAGGGCGTGTAGCTCAAACTGTAATGCTGTGACTGCAACCTTCTGCTTCTCTTCTAGGGCAACCCACCCATCCTCCTAAGAGATAGTGACTGTATCCACAATCTGCTCTAAATATTCCTTAGTCAGGGTGACCTCTATCTCCCTACTGGGCCTAGTAGCTCGACGTTTCATTCGCCGAACCTTGGGGGTTCTGTTGCCCTTTTTTTTCCACGCAGAGATCCTGCACTCTACCCATCAAGTCCTTCAGTCCCCATGTCCTACTGCGCTTCCTGATCCATGCCCTGGGTCACATCTTTTGGGACATACATCCTGGTGGCAGCTTCCGTGTCGCGCACTACCGTCTCCTTGAAAGTATCAGCTGGGGTGGTTTCTTTTGGAGCTACCCTTGTACCATCTTTACTCATAGTGTGAGTAGACTTGAATCCCAATCTCCATTGTGGTGGCCAAGTGGCAATGAGCCTATCAATTTCCTCATTCATAACCATGTATGGGAGCGACATCCAAGCTGGATCCTTGTGGCCCCGAATCTGCACATTGTGCATTGTAACGTGAAATGTTTTGATGCCCTTATATTTCTCATACGCCATAGGGGATAGGCACGATTTGGAATGAATTGTTGCCTCTAGCGTGCTGTCAAAAAACACCCAAAATACCTTGTTTTCTTCAACACGTTTCACATCCTTTGAATCCCACAGGTTCGCATATCACGCCCCTTCACACATATCTGGCTTGAACTCAGGGAGGAATACTCCTTCAGGGGCTTCCCATGCCACCAAGGCAATTAGCAGCAACAGCTAGGAGTAACATAATTCCTTCCCGTGGTCCTGTGCCTCGCACACATTTTCCAAAAATTCAGTACAAATATCTGACCCATTTTTCGCAGCAGCTAGCAAGCTAAATTACATAGGTAGGGACAACTGTTGCTTGGAATTTGTGCATCATCTTGCAGGCCAGCAGCAGGGTACCCATGCGCACTCCTAGGTCAGTGATGGTTCCTACCAGGAATCCCCTAGTGCTACCTTCTACGTGACAGTCCTTCCATACTTTTTCAGTAATATGTTGCTCATATTTATTGTTGACGGGCTCCATGGGATCTGGCCCTTGCATGGGGAGACCAGTAATGCGGTGAATTAGGGCAGCGTCAATTGGAATGCATTCTTGGATCCATAAGATTCCATCATGGATCAGTGCCATCAGCTGTCACACAACTACGTCGGTGATATTGTATCGACCAAAGTGGGGTATCTGCAGCAAGTTCAATAGCCCCAATCTTGCTAACCCATGTGCCCACGACATTGGCACTACCTTCAACACATTATCATCTAGTACCCTCTCAAGATATAACTCAGGCACCAATTCTGGGAAGGCCTCAATGTTGGGTAGGTCATGATCATCGAACTTAATGGATGGGAGACGTCCAAACATATCTCCAATTAAGGGAACTTCATATAGAACTAGAGGCATCTGGATATAGGAGCGAACAACATCAAGATTCTTTGGCGCGTGCAATGTAGGTCTCCTTGGTCGAACATAAGGTGGTAGCCAAGTCAGCGTAGCCATCGGAAGAGCAGCTTCCTGAGCAGTCTGAGGACACTTCACAGGGTTGGGTAAGCATTCCTTAGACACCTCTCAAGGGGTTGGCACAATTCGAGGGGATGTGGGCGGCTTCACCGCATCCCACTTCATAGTTTTCCCCTTCCCCTGCTCTTGAACTGTTTCCTGTTGCTTCTCCTTTCGCATCTTTTTCCCCCTGGTCAGCGTGGACACGACCTCCTCAACTTCGGGAGTTACTTCCAATACCTTGTCGGATGCCATCTCGACAGAGGTCATGGTAGGCAATGATTCAGCGGGGTTGGACGTAGTCATTCTTTCTTAGAAAATGAACTTAGGGTTTCTACTACTATAGGGGGTAGTGCGCCCAGACATACAGATGGTGATATTACACCAAGTATAGATTTCATCAGAAATCACAAGGCACAAGAGTTCCAGAAAGTAAAGAAACCATTTCAGATCTGTGCTCCTCCTTTTATAGATGTTGATGTGTAACAATGGTCAGATGAAACTTAGTTTTAACTTACCATTAAGAAAATGGTAAAAAATCTTCCCGAATTGCCGCATTAATTTCCGAATGCCCACTCCATTCAACGGTAAGATTGGCTTTTTACCCAGTTTTACTATTCCAATAACTAGTTTTCACATTTGCATATACCCCTACACTCCCATCGCACTCTTCCACGCCTCCTTACCTGCAGACAACCCATGCACGCATGTCTGGCCTCCCTTCGTTCTTCCCCTTGCGTGCACACAACCACCCTTATACAGCTACTATAGCCATATAGTCATTTGGTACGCATTGGGTTGTCCTTGCATGGTTTTAGACAACTACCATTAATGTACCCTGGTAGGGGGTCTCCGCATAGCGTAGTCAATCTAACTGCACCACCATCTATAATCTTTGTTACAAAATACAAACCCAACGAATGTTGTCAGAATTTTCCATTTAATTGATCATACAAAGCATTATAATTTGTATCCCTGTCCATGTTTGGATCCATATCCATGCAAAGAAGGCTACTACGTCGTCTCAACCAGTTCAGAGTCTTCTACCAGTGGAGTCATTTGGTCTTTCAGGATTTATGGAGTGTGGAGTCGCCAGGTGGATGAATTTGAATGTTTGGAGTAGGCTGTTGTCCACCATCAACAATTGAAGCCAATCTAAAGGCAAAGTGGTCTCTTCCCCAGTGAAGTCGCCATTATGTTGGAGTTCCCATGTTTTGGCCAGCTTGGCAAGACCAAAAGATGAGACAACATCAGAACCACTTTTGGGCCCTAGGATGTAGCCCTCCTGGACCCAAAGAGGGATTCTCCAATAACACAAAGAATGGTATATCTTTGGAGCTCGAAATGGGGTATTAGGCTAGTTATGAAGCACGAAGGGGGTTTAAAATGATTTGGTTGGTTGGTTACTGGGTTGGTCATGAGTTCATAGACTAAGAAAGCAATGGGAGAAAAGGGACAGAGCAGCAGGATGTTTCAACAAAAAGGATAGTTTAATAATGTGCCATCCATTGGGCTATGGAGTCATGAAAGGAGAATTACTTGCAATAACTAGCCAAGGCTTTCAAAGGGAAATTCATCTACACTAAAGGATCTTTAGATAGATGATGAAATGGAACATTAAGGAAAGAAGGTGAAAGAAGGAAAGACACCCAATTTTTGTCTATAGATCAGGTCAGAGGTCATTTAACTCCAGACCTGCTTGGACATACTCTAAGGTAGCTTTCAAAGAAGGGACAAAGGGGCAGCTTATAGATCGGACCAGAGGTCATTTAACTCCAGGTCAGATTTAGCATGCCCCAAGGAAAACAGAGATAAGTTTAGACAGAGCTAGGGTCTATAGATCAGAGAAGGGCTTTGAACCTTCAATGCTTTGACACCAACAAGAAAACATCCAAGCAGTAAACCCCAATTTCATACATCATCTAGCAACATATGGAACCACTACACTGGTTAAATTAACTAAATTTACTCTTAGATTCACAATCAGTAGAAAACATTAAAGGCAAGAAGAGCAGTGACATAGGGTACCTAACAAGGGTAAATCCTATGCCATATTTTGATGCATGCCTGAAGAAGATGATACAATATGAAAATGTAATAAACAATGTTAGAAAAACATCACCAATAGTAATAGACCAGGGTCCTATGAAATCTACTTGATTAATGATGCAAAACCAGTCACATACATAGAGCTCAATGGCTGAATACAATCCAAACTTCTCCTCCTAGCCTACTTCATAACAGCTACTCTGATACTCCCTCCCAAGACTATTCTAATAGTAAAAAATGAATCCCTCTAACAGCAACAGCCGAAAAACTCAACAACAACCTTTTCAATATGTTCTTGCAGATTTCATATAGGAGAATGAATAATAGAAGTAGATGAACATTAAATGGATCTCATTAAGACATAATGGCGGAAGTGTTCACACCCATACTGCTTTATGGCTTTCTGCATCACTGTAAATACTCTGTAGACTGCTTGGGGAGTCTTTTCAGGTCGAGTTTGACCTTTAATGTCTCTGAAGTCCTTTCTGGTGCTCGGTACTCTGCGCTAGCCTTCTGGACATGATAAACTAGATGTGAAGGCCTGCAGGTCTCTCCATACCTTCATTACTGCAGCTCTGACAGTCTTAAGAAGCTTCTGTCAATGTCTTTCATTTGTTTAAAGGATCGAGGAAGCATGGAGGACGCTGTTCGGAAGTGTCTGTCTGGAGAAAACGTTTTGTTAACACCGGAAGCACTGATAAGACTTGACAGTGTGCTTAAATATTCAAACAACGTCTTTTCCTTTGAAAGCGGGGTTAAACATAAATTATATTAATAACAAGCATTGACCCCCTTTGAATCTCTTCTACTGATCCACTGGTAAATGCTAGAAATGCCTCTATGTACTATCTGCATAATAAAATAAACCTATTACGAACCTGGGCAGTGGTGGCGGAGGAATGCTTCGAAGGCCTGGAGGGACGGTGGCAGAACAGCTGAGAACAACGGAAACAATGAAACAGTGGCGGAAGAATGATTGAGGACCATTCGATCATGGTCTAGTGGTAGGAATTGATGGCGGATATTGAACATCAGGATGATATATGCAATTGGGCGGAATACATATGAAATGTAAGACTTTAATACAAAATGAAAAACTTTAGACTTTGGTGGAAATGCAAAGGAAATACATGAAATGCAATGGAAATTCATATGAGGTGGGACCCATATGGAATTTTAATCGCAATCGGAGACGGTAGTAGGGCGGAATGATACAGCTAAAACTTCCGATGTGATTGGGGAAGTAATAATATGGAAAAACCTTTGAAAAACCAAAAATATAACAAAATTCGAATTAACAAAGGGAAAACCCTTTATTTTATGAATGGGCAGAAGGGTTAAGTGGTGGGACCAGCGGGTCAATTTCAATCGGAGATCGAGAGTGGGAGATGATCACAATCGCAATCGGGAGGATGCGCGATGCGATCAATTAGAGGGGGAAGCGATCGGAGGGAGGTTGCGATCGAAGTGATCGGGAGATGGGTTGCGATCGGGTAAATCAGAGCGACGGTGCGATTGGCGGATCGGAGGTCAGTTGCAATCGATCAATCGCATCAAAAATATTTGTGACGCGATCAATCACATCGCAAATATTTGCGATGAGTGATCAGGGGTCATCACATAAACCATGCGATTGAACGGATTTTGCGATTGCGACTCATAAGCAGCGGGGTTATATGATATAAGACCTTATAATAAAGTTTTATGGGTATGTAAAAGGGGAAGTGGTTAAGGGCGGGACTTATAATAAACTACAGCATTGTTTATTATAAGGTTCTAAGGGGTATGTTTGGGGAAGTGGTTTAGCCCTATGGTAAAGTTAAAAAGTGGGTTTTATGCCCATTTAAGTGCATTTCAAGGACTAGGAAGGGGAACGATAGAGGGAAAAAGGGGAAAATGGCCAAACAAAGGGTAAGGGAAGAATTCAAAGGGTATTTTGATAGGATTTGAAGGGTGAGTGGGGAAATATAAGAGGAGACAAGGGGGATAAAAACAAAGGCTTAGGGATAATGAAATAAGAGGGAAAAGGAGGCCTTCGGGCATTTCTTCACAAACAGAGAGGTTTTATAATGGGAATCAACAGAGGGGATTTTAGCAAAGGACAAAGGCACAAGGAGGCTTCAAGGATGATGTGTTTTCAAAGGAAATGCATTCCTTGAAGGCTCAAAAACATTTAGCCCTTGTTTTGCTTGTCAAAAAATTCATACGGGGCTAACATGGGCCACCACAAGCTAGCTCTTAATACCTTATGTGCAGTTGATTTTCCTACATAGTGACCTCTTGCTACTTCTCTGTGGGCTTCTGCTAAAATGGCTTGTCTTTCATGCTCCAGTACATATCTTCATAGCACCTCGTTAGCTCCCAGCTTGTATAATAGGCTTGTAATGATTGCAAAATCAGTTGCGGGGGTTACCAATTATTTTTTCTATTGTACCGCGTGGTATACAGGTGCCATCCCCATAGTTAAGAAATGGATAATATCTGCAAAGTGATCATCCACCACCTTAATAGCAAAAATTTTCACATCAGGCAACCCTTCTTCTAGGTTAGTTGGTTCTTCACTAGTCTCGATTCGGGACAAGTGGTCTAGCCCAACATTTAGTCTCCCGGGCTTCACAATTATTTTAAAATCATATTCCTGAAATAGCAGTAACCATCGACAAATCTTCCTCCCCAACACATTCTTATTGAATAGGTATTTCAAAGCTAAATTATCCGTGATCTTGAAGTGCCCTCCCAGTAGATAGTGTCGATATTTTTGCAGGGCATACACCATTTCCAATCCTTCACATTCAGTAGCAGAGTAGTTATGCTCCACGCTAGATAGTTTCTTGCTAGCAAACACAATTGGGTGGTAAATGTCTCCTTCACCGGGCTGCATGAGGACAACCCTTAGGGTGATCCCTGATGTGTCCACATGGAGATGAAATACCTTTTCCCAGTTAGGAAATGTGAGGATAGGCGTAGTGACCATGTTTTCCTTAAGCAACTCAAAAATATTCTAACATTCCGCATCCCAGAAAAAAGATATGTCCTTCTTTAGCAACTTCTCCATTGGTGTCGTGATCAATGCATACCCTTGAATCAACTTCCTACGGTAGCCAATGTGCCCAAGGATGGAGTGCAGTTGTTTCTCAGTGGTGGGGATTTATAAGTTAATGATAACTACAACCTTGGCTAGTTCCACCATCAATCCTTGACAACAGACCACGTGCCCTAAAAGGATACCAAAAGGTACATATAATATGCACTTCTTAATGTTTAGTGAAATTTGGTGCTTCTTGTAGGCATCCAGCATCATGCACAGGTTTGACACATGCTTCTTTACCAACCCAAACACTATCCAGTCATCAAAGTATACTTCCAGAAACTTATGAATGTATTCCTTGAACACTGTGACTACTAGGGGCATTCTTAAGCCTAAAGGTTATGAAGTGTATTGAAAGGATCCCCATTCTGTTGTGAACATAGTTTTGCTACGATCTTCAGGCACTATTCTTATATGATGGTATCCTAAAAACCCTTCGGTGAACGAGTATGCTTCCTGACCTCCCACATTATCCAGAATTTCATCAGAGAATGGTATAGGGAACAAGTCATGTACGCAAGAATCATTTAACTTGTGCAGGTCTATGTAGATTCTTATCTCCCCTTTAGTATTATTTTCTTGGACCACAATAGGGCTTACCCAATATGACTGCTCTACCAGTTCTATGATACATGCAGCTACCATTTTATTGATTTCCTCTCTAACTTTCTCCTTATACTTGGGGTTCAATTGGTAGGGTCGCTGCCTGACAAGACGTGCGTCTGATTTTAAATTGATTCGCATGATGCCCAGATCTCCTATAATGCCTTTGAGCTCTGAAAAAATTGTGGGGAATAGATCCTAATATTCGGTGGGAAGTTCCATGATCTTTCCAACAGTATCATAATCCCAGTAATCCCCAATTTTAGCCATCTTGGGTTGTTCTTCTATTCCATATTGACTTCCCTTAATTTGAGAGGTTTAGTCACATCAAATACCTATAATAGGGTTCCAGCTACTGTGCACTCACCCTCTGATTCAGGGATAGTGATATTCCATGGATCCTCATTACACTCCTCCATTGATAGATTCTGGCAGTTGGAAATATCTTTCATCCATGCATCCCAAGATAGTTCCCCATACTCTATGTGAGGGAGTGATTCATCAAATACTAGAGCATCTATGTCCTGCAGGGCTTTGTCTATTTTCTCTATTCCTCCTATCAACCTGAATGTCCCCAAAAAATATTCTCTCATGGTGTCCCAGTGGCGAGTACGCTGATGTAGCTTTGCGTCTAAATACCACGTGGTGGGGATTGGTCCCAAGGCATGGATAAACATGTGTACCCATTCATCCCAAGTCCTTTCGCTCCATACTTCCATCCATACAAAAACGTGCTTGTGTGTGTCTTCGTGGCTATGGAAAATATCCATGGGTAGGTTGACCAGAGGTTTGAGTCATAAGATCATCATTCTGTGACATTACTCCCAATCCTGAAAAGTCCACTTATGAGTTTCCCACCATTGCGTAGGGGTCTCCCACATAGCTAAGTTAAGAGCCCACATTCTATGCTCTCTAGGGACTTCTACTTTGAATTCTCTAAGAAAATGATTAATACTACAGGAATCATCAAAATAGGGCAGCTCTCTTACCTCTGAGGAAATGCACCGTGTTAGCCACCTATGAAATTTTGGTCAAGCAAACAGGTGGCTAAATTGTTTTATGAGACTTCAAGGATACATTTCCCATGAAAATATCTCATCCTTGAAGCCTCTGTATGTTCATCCCCTTTAAAAGATCTCCATTGTTGTTTCCATCCAAAAAGCCTCACTGTCTGTGAAAAAATTGTGCTTTGAAGGCCTTCATCTACCCTTGTATCTCTGCAAAATACCCCATCTTGGTTTTTTTCCCCTTTGCAAAATTTCCCCTTTAACCTCAAAAATCCCTCCTAAGTTTCCCAAACCATCAAATTATTCCTTTTAAACCAAGTGAAATCCTTTCATTTTATTGCAACTCACCTTTTTCCCCTAATCGAAAGCCTAATTGTGGTCTTAAGGGCTCTGTTTTTGGCTCAAAACCCATTATTTTCATGTGCAGGCTAAGCCCCTTTCGGCCAACCCTTAATCAATTCCCCTCCATAAGCCCGAGTGCTAATACCAAGCACTAAAGCATAAGGCGCTTATCTCAATTGGAGAGATGGTTGGGAGCACATGCCTGTGTTCAAATGAAAAACTCTGATGCGATATTGTATTTGTTCTATGAACCTTGGGAGTGGTCTCTACCATCGATCTTAACAGATCTAATGATTTGTGCAAATCTCACATCATGCCCGTCGCACTCCTTGGTGTTTCGGGAAATAACTCCCTAGAGGTCGTTGGGTCAAAAACCTCCACAGATCGGGACATGCTATTCAATAAGGACTCACACAACCAAACTTGTATGCTAAGAACTAGATATTATAGATTGTAGAACTCCTTCATAGATCCTACGTTTGATGTAGATCCTGCGGGGTCCAAACTCCCAGCAACTCTTCTTCCTCTTCAACCTGGAAATCAAGCAGAAACGTGCACGGAAATCTAGTTATACAGCATATATATTTCCTAAATGTCAGTATAATCCATGTGAAACATCATATAAACAATAATAAGTGTGTAATTAACAATATTTTCACATATATAAGAAGATATTAACACGTGAATTCGGAAACAGGATGGTTCTTCTTCATTACGAACAACATGTACAATAATAGAAAGGTGGAGAGATCACCTGAATCCTTCCACGATCTTCGAACAGACCATCGTCCAGATCCATCCGGCCCTTGCCTCGCTAGGATTCTTACAAGACTTGTGCACATTAGATGACATATAAGCTGATGAACATCTCCAAGAAACAAGGGTTTCCTGTAAAAACTGGGAAGTATAGGAGGCACGGGAAATCAAACTTGAATTGGGCTCCAACAGAGTATAATGTCTATAATTTTTCTCTCTCTCTTAGGCCATGCATATGAGGGGCTTTTATACTCCCTAAAAGTAGTTTCAATTAGTTGGAAATAGTTGGCCATGGGCTGGGGTGGTTGAATTACGGGAATAACCATCAACCCAGCCTCGAAAATAGGTATTTATATATATATATTTTTAATGATTTTAATGGCATACGCGGAAAAGTATCTCTGGACTCGCGTATACACGCAGAAAAGTCTGGGCATATCCGCGTATGGGATTTTAAACACTGTTTTTTATGAACTTTGTTCAAGTCTGTAGGAATGGGTGCCCAAGGCCAAAGAGACAATCATGAATCACGTGAGGGTGAAAAATGATGCTATAATAGATGCCCCCTAATATATGAGGTCAGAAGGAGTACATGATGGCCGAAATGTATTATGTGCATAGAAAGAACTTTGTGAGGAAAAGAGAGGACTTCACCAGATTTCAGCCTGCCAAAAACCAATGAAAGAAAATAGAGAGTCAGCTCATGTCTAAGGCGGGCACACCCATGCTAAGTCAAAAAATATATGCATATATAAGGGACAGAATAGATCCAGAATGTATACAAGTATAGCTAAACTAAAAGTACATAATGAATCATCTGATCACAACCCAGAAGTATAATTCGGAATCAATGTCCATGTATCACATATATCAAACTGATCAATAATGCTGAAAATGGATGTTTGATCACAAAAGTAACTGAATCTCAAAGTACCAAATCATAAGAGGTGGAACACATGGTACAATCACGCAACTCAGGAGCCAACATATAGGATGTTGTTGTACTGACACTGCAACATATAAGGGTGGATGGCATCACTGGCAGAAACTGAATGGATTGTCAAAAGTGAACCGAAAGGTGCTGATGCAACCCAAGGTCTTCACCAATCTCTATGGCACAATTCTACACAATGGGAATAAATGAGCTGAAGTCGACCATGTGAGAAATCATTTAATTACCGGTCAATAATGTATACCGTTAAAAAACGTGACAAAACCCACCAATAATGAAAATGAGTGTCAAGGTGCCCCAGTACAATCTAACAAGTGCGAATAAATGAGTTGAAGTCGAACACTTGGAAGAATATACCAATCAGGAGGCAATGATGAATCCCCACTATCGATAGTGAAGAGTCTGCCACTGATGACTGCAAACCCTAAGGTACTAAAAAAATACTCTAGACCTTATTCCCAGAGCAATGAGTCGGAGTCGATGGGAAAAGATCTACTGGAAGGAAGGCATTAAGGCATCCCACATCAGTCCAGCATGAGTGTAACCCGCAGGCCAAGATCTGGAAGGAATCGGACGAAGTAGAGTGACGGAAATAAGCCAAAGTACGTTTCCGACATGCACAACATGAAGCTAGCACACGGAAGAAACCCTCTGAACCAACCAATAATGAAAGCTGACACAGAGGCGAGATATCCACTGATAGGGTCAAATGAAAATCAAGGTACTGCACAAATCCCGAGTGTGATAATGTATGTTGACGTCGAACACAAGGAAAACCACTCAGTCAAAGACCCATAATGATGATCAAATGCTAAGCACAAGTTCACCTATCAATGATGGAAAAAGGGCCAGGGTGCACCTCTAGGTTTACTCTCAGAGCTGATTTGGAAAAAAGAGCTCTCGAGAAAAAACCCTCTTTCATCAAAACAGGAGCAATTAGCAGTCAAACTTCGGTGGATCAGTCAAGTAAGCTCTTAATCCATCATTATTATCAATTTTTTCCATTAATAGAGCTAAAATTTGGAAATTTCACTGTAGAATTTTTTTTTTTTAATTGAGGGCTCTGCGCATACACAGGTTTGTATGGACGAACCTGTGTATGATACATTACTGTTTACAAGGGAAGTCGTGTATGCACAGTCCGTAATGTAAAAAAAATGTATCTAATGAAAAAATGAATGAATTTTTTTAGGATGACCATTACTTGGAGGGAACACGAGCATAGTACAATTGATCATGGAGTAATGCAAGATCAACAATCGCTCGATGTCCTCCGAAATTGCGGATTGCTAAAATTCTTCAAGATGCAAAACATGAAAAGTAATGTCTGGTTGCTTGAAATGCTGGTAAATTATTGGGAACCAGAGGAAGATTGCTTCATGATAGACCAAATTCCCACACATAGAGGTGGAAGACATCTACTTTATTATTGGACTCTCCCGGAGGGGGGACCCAGTAGATTTGCATGGCAAGCCTTTGGGAGGGCTTACGATGGATGACTATGTCCACGTCTATTGTGTAGAGGGGTCCAAAAAACTAGGAACTTAGATTGCTATAAAACATTTGAGAGATCTGCACATGAAGATTCTCCTATTTATCATCAGTAGGGTAGCAGGGTCTACTTTCTTGCATCAGGCATCTAGGACCCAAATGAGCATGGCTGTGGAATGCCTAGTTCATCTGTATGATTGGTGTACGGCTCTATTAATCAACATGAAGCAACAACTGACCTCCATTCGGAAAGCTAAAAAAAATCATTTCGGGTATGGAACCATTTTGACGACATTCTTATTTGAGAAGATTCCTGGGCTTCAACCCAAAGTGACCTCTTCCATCAACAGCCCAAGAGACCCAAAAATTGCCCAATGGGCTGATTTGATGAAGAGACTGGGGGGAAGTGAAGTTCCCCGAACCACCTGGGATGACGAGTTCTTCCAATGGTGGGCGGAACAAGTCATCGCAGTGGAGGACTACCCCTATGCCGGGATGGATTTCCGCGGTGATCCAGACCTCGTCCTTCCACCCGGCGCGGCATGGGGCACAATCAGTGAGATTGCAATTTTTGATTATATGATTTTTTTGATTTTTTCAATATATGTGAGAAAATGTGAAAACAAAACATGTTTTTTTTTATTGGATTCAAAATGACTTACAATATTATGATGACCATGATATAGATATGGGACCAGTCTGTCCTGGGGGCTACCCACGGCATAAGCGCCGTAGAGGTGAGGCAGATACTGAAGATCCATGTAGGACCCTCCATGTGATTCAGAGGAACTTGGAGAGTTTGACTCGCCAAGTGCCTATGGATGCCGTGGAAGATCTACCTAAGGCTATCCAGAGACGGGTAGTGGGAGTACCACGTGACTGGGTGCGATTATTCTGCTGAGTCGCTACTGCGGTCGTGTTCTATAGGAACAAGAATATTGGGCAGAGACTACAGGAGTAGATATACATGATTACTGGATGACTGTATATTTTTGATACTAAACATGATCGGGCGTAAGCCCTAATTTTGTATGACTTATGGATCCAAATTTTGTATAGGATTTTGAACACTCTGATGATATATATATACAAAGATTTATGATGCGATGTGAAAAATGTATAAAAAATGCATGATGTTTTTGACGATTAAATTTAATGTATGGAATGATTAATATGCTAATCAATTGCTTGATTAGCTAATGAGTCTGCCATCCAATTGTCTGCTCGAGGAATATGAATGAATGTTAAAAACTGAAATGATCTTTGTAACAAACGTACCCTAAAAAAAAACCAGAATAAAAATGGATCTCGAACCCGATAAGTATTGTTCAACTGCGACACCACCAGCTGGGAGTCCAAGAAAACTACCAATGAATCAACACCCAAATATATTGCCTCTGAGAGTAGATAAATAACTGCAGTGTACTTCACTATATTATTGGAAGCAGGACCAATGTAGACTCCTCTTGATACTAACAACTGACTGGATGGATGATGAAGCACCCAAGCCACGGAAGCCAAGTTCCGGGTGTGTCCACTCGCACCATCGATGAAACCATAATGACTCATGACATGCGATACAACCTACCAAAGTAGATCAAAAACATTACCATCACATCAAAGACCAAAAAACCAGATATGTACAAAACAAAACTACTATATACAAAAGTAAGATGCCAGGCTAAAGCCTAGGCATAATACCTTTTCAAATAGAGCCCATACTGTCAAATAATCGATAGCCACTGGTTCAACGCCAAAGGAAAACAAATCCATCAACAAAGGCTCTGGGCTCCAACAACTCATTTCCTTCAAAATCAACCAAGGCATATGCTCCTTTTTTAAGGACTCTTTTAACGATGAAGGGGCCATACCACATAGACTTAAACTTTCCTATGCCCAGGACATCCTTCTCTTGGGCATAGACCAAAACGAGGTCGCCTTCCGAGAAAACCCTAGGTTTTACTGTCTTATCATACTAAACTTTGACTCATTTCTTATGCGCCTCATTCATCATGGCGGCATCCCGACGCTACTCATCAAGATGTTCCAAATGAAGGAGATGTTCTTCAAGACTAGAAGTGTTAGGAAGAAGCTCAATAGCTAACTTAAGAGAAGGAATCTCACATTCAATGGGAAATATGGATTCCATCCCGTAAGCTAGTTGAAATGGAGTAAAGCCAGTTGTAGTTTTCACTGACGTCCAGTATGCCCAAAGTGTAGGATACAACATGATATGCCAGTTGGATTGAGCTTTGTTAATTTTCCTTTGAAGAATGGTCTTCAAGGATTTGTTCACGGATTCCATTTGCCCATTGGCTTGAGGATAATAAGGAGATGAATGCTCGTGTCGAAAACCTAATTTTAGAGCCAACTTAGCCATCATGCTATTCTGGAAATGACTGCCATGATCAGTGAAAATCTCTCGAGGAATACCAAAACGAGAAATAATCTGGTTGAAAAGAAAAAGAGCTGTTGTCTCACCATCATTCCTAAAAGTAGGCATAGCCTCGACCCACTTTGTAAAGTAGTCTACTGCTACAATAATGTACTTGTGACCTTTAGCCAAAGGCGGGTTACAAGTAGTATAATCAATACCCCACTTTGTGCCAAAAGTATCTAGCACGCAAGATTTTTTGTGATGTAGCAAGCCCAGATAAATGACCACCACAAGCTCCACTGTGGAAATCATTCAGCACAACCTCAGCTTCTTCGAGAGTTAAGCAATGTCTTAGGATTGAATCAACCCCTCGACGGTATAAAGCATCACCTATAATTAAGTAATTTTTAGCCAAGTGACGCAACTTACGGCGCTCATCTTTCGAAAAATTAGAGGGAAAGTTCACAGTATGGAGATACACAATGATATCTCCATACCAAGGGTCCTGTGCAGAGATGAGAAACAAATGTTTATCCGGGAAGGATTCATCATAGTCTATCTCTTCTGCACAGGGCAACTCAGAGATTAATTCCGCGAAAACTAATGATTTCTTGGACTTGGTAGACATAAACTCAAGATCAAATTCCTGAAAAATCACAATCCATCTATTGTATTTTCCCCCAATCACTCACCTACTTAGAACAAACTGAAATGGATTGACTGCTGCCAAAACATAAGTTTTTCGTAGAAGAATATAATGTCTGAGTTGCTACACAGCATGAACAACTGCTAAATCCAGCTTCTCTATCGGAGTATACCGGAGTTCAGGTCCTACCAAGCCTCAACTAAGATAGTATATAACATGCTTTATAAGAGCATCGTCTTCCTGAACCAGAACCATACCAATGGTAGATTCTGCTGCTACAAGATACAAAAGGAAATCCCTGCTATAATCAGGTGGACTCAATATAGGAGTAGAGTTCAATGATTTTTTCAAAGCATCGAATGAGCACTGAGCGAATTCATCCCAAAAGAATGGAACTCCCTTCTTCAACAATCTCATAAATCCTTTGGTAACTTTAGCATAATTTACGATAAATCTTCGAAGAAAATTAGCTTTTCCTTGTAGACTTTGAAGTTGACGAATAGACGACGAGGGAGGCAACAGAAGTATTGCCTCAACCTTGAAGGGATCTACCCTAATCCCTTCCATAGACACTATAAATCCCAATAACTGACCAGATGTAACCGCGAAAACACACTTGTTCGAATTCAACCTAATCTTGTAGAAACGACATCGTTCAAATACTTGATGGAGGTGAGTAGGATGATCGATTCTCTTTCGAGAACGAATAGCTAAATCATCCAAATACACCTCGATAATATGTTTGATGTCATGGAAGGCATATGACATGGCCCGCTGAAGAGTAGCCCCAACATTTTTAAGACCAAAAGGCATCTTTTTGTAAGCAAAAGTACCCCAGGGACAAATAAAGGGAGTCTTATGTTGATCTTCAGGATGGATAGTAATCTGATTGTATCCATAGAAACTGTCCATGAAGGAGAAAATCTCATTACCGGCACATTCATCGATAATCTTATCTATAAATGGTGTGGGGTAATTATGTTTTTAACATGCTTTATTAAGGTCTCTGAAATCAATGCAAACTCGAATGGTTCCTTGTTTTTTATCCACGGGAATAGGATTCAAAACCCATTCTGTCAAAGGAACAGGGAAAATAAATCCCGCCTTGAGCAGCTTCTCCACCTCGGCTTTGATAGCTGCAACCTTCCTAGGATTGACCGGACGAAGTTTTTTCCTCACATGCTTAGCATTTTTGTAAATCTTGATCTCATGCTAGACAATAGATGGATCTATACCAGGAATTTTCTCATAAGACCAAGTGAACACATCCCTAAACTCTTTAAAGAGATCAGTGTAAATCTGAATCTCTTCAGGGGAACATTCATCTCTGATGAAGATATTCTCTATAACATTGGGATCCCTGGAAATGTTCACCGGGATAGTTGGAGAAATCACAGCCATGTTCTCTTCAGCATATACCTGTGCTGGTGCTAAAGGGTTCAGGACTGGGTGAACAGGACCAGGAGACAAAGGATGTGGAAATATTGATTCAACTTCTCTCAAATCAGGTAAAAAGTAAGACCGATGATGCAAATCATCCCACGGTCTATCTATACTAGTCATAGCTTCCAGGATGGCCTCTTCAGATGGAAGAGTGGTATCAAGGAAATCCTGGGTAGAAGAAGAACTAAGTGTCCAAGCCGGAGCCACATCGCCATCCAACTCCTCTAGAGAAAGAGAAGCTGGAATGGACTCTGTAGAGTCAACAATAGATTGATAAGCAATCTCAGCTACAGACATTGGAAATGCCATTCCACCCACTTGACCTTCCGCTAATGTGGAGGTAGGGGAAGGCAAGGTCCAAGGATTCGAAAAATAATGAGTTATGAATAACTCTCTTTGAATAGGAGCCCTGGAGGATGAAATTGAATTTATATGAATGGTAGGAGGTGGAAAATCAAAAGTACCCATCAAAGAAGAATACATTCCAACCCCTAAATTCTCAACAGGGGGCTTGGCATCATCCATCTTTGGGATATTTGATTCAGTAGATGCATTCAGGTCTATAGGAGAATAGTCCAGTTGATCAACTGTAACAATCCTCCCTTCATGAGGGAAACAAACAATCCAAAATAATGAGGATGCAATGGCATCCATCTCATAAATCTAGTTTCGCCCCAATAGAAGGTTGTAGTCTAAGCTTGCATCAACTATCTCAACCTCTATATTTATAGTTTTGCCCCCAACACAGATGGGAAAAGCTGGGATAATACCATGTGGTCTATGAGAATGACCATCAAACGCAGTCAGAAGAGTAGTAGATGGAACAGCTGCGAGAGATCCAATTCCCTTCCAGCATGTGAGAGAAATCACACATGTGGAAGCACCCTCATCAACGACCATTCGAAAGATATTGAAATTCCAAAATGATGATTTGATATGAAAAGCCATATGATGGGGGAGTCTCTTTTTAAAATTAGACATATCGAATGTAATCACAAGAGAGTTCTTTGGATCAACAGCCCCAATAGTAGTGATCAGAGCACTGCGCTGAGTTAGACAAGATTGGAGCACCTCAAGAGCAGACATAGCACAAGGACTCTGCGCCAGATCTTCCACAACAGAGTAGTTATGGGCAGCCATGGAATTTGGATTAATCATCATATGCTTGGTAGATGCTTTTGGCATTCGAGGTATAGGCTCAACATTAGGTCTCGTAATATGAAGCGACTCAGTACCATCGGGAGCACCCTTGGCCTTTGAAGTCTTGGCTTCACCATAATCATGGGATCTCATGGTGACATCTGCGTGAGAACTCATCATATATATGTTTGACAGATTTTCCCCTTCCTGGGTGCCCCCAGAGGAAGCCCTAGTATTTTGATTTGCACCAACAACTAACTGTTTCCCTTGGGGAAAAGGGTTTGTCAACACAGCCTGGGAACTGGGAGAACCCCGCTGAGCTAACAAGCACTGCAAATCCTGAATTTTAGGGAAAAGGTGAGTAAGATGGTCTCCAGTACATAACTTGCATGGAAAATTCACTTTCTTTTTATCCTTTGGACCCTCACCAACATGCTCGTTGGATTTATTTGCATTACCCTTCCCATCCTTGCCCTTTTTCTTATTATTATTCCATCCTTTCTTCTTCCCTTCAGATTGTTGATTTCCTTTAGGGTTGGAAGTTTGAATGGCATTTATCGACAAATATTGAGAAGGCGATGACTCAGTAGGCACAACCTGACCAGAAGAAGCAGATTGTATAGACAACTGCTGCAATTGACTAAGCAGGTTAGCTGTACCACTATCGATCGACCAAATAAGTCCATCACCATGAGGACCAGGTTTAGTCTTGGACAAGTCTAATTTGGAGTGAGGAGCATCAGGTAAATATTTATGAATGACACCAGACTGAGAATATATCAATTCAAGCTGCTGGGCCCTGAAAATAGCATGTTCCTCACAAAATACCCCTGACAGGGATACATCCTTAGAAATATCTGGCTGCAAGATTTCAAAAACCATTCCAAGAGGAATTCTCTGGGAATATGAGCTTTAATAAGCCTCTTCCTTCTCCGCCATTCCTAAATATGATCAAAAATGTGGGTTGCCTTGTCCTGCTTAAAACTGGCCAGGAGTTCTGTCCCGGCATCATAACGAATAGGCAACTGGAAATGATTTAGAAACACAGTAGCCAGATCCCCAAAAGTAGCAAAACTGCCCCCAGTTAACTCAATGTACCACTTGGCAGCATTTCCAGTCAAGGTGCGTTGAAACAACCTCAACCTAATCAAATCCTCGATCAGGGAGTTAGATAAACACCATAGATGGAAAGTGGTCATATGGTTAGCCGGTTCCTCTCCATTATTTCCTTCAAACTTTGGAATGTCTGAAGGTAGTTTGCTAGGAACCGGAGGCCATCCCGGACTATATCGGATTGGATCATTCATCAATTTCGATAAATCTGGAAAGTTTAAAGTTGCTAGAAAAGGTAAACGAGGAGGAGCCTGAGGATTCCATCCTTGGTGGGATGGATTCCCAACATTTTGAAAAGAATAACCTGGATTTGATGAGGCACCAGGTTGCCAGAAAGAGCTCATAGAAAATGTCAGGCCATAGGAAAATCCTTGTGACCCAGCATTTGAAGAAAGACCCCCTCCCAATGTAGAGTTACCAAATACCGGACCAGTTCCCCCCACTGAAGTAGTAAATGAAGAGGAAACCCCCTGATAGGGGTTCCAAGTGTTAGAAAAAGGGTAAAAAGCCTGATAAGCACTTGACAAAGGGAATGGACCATTCCCTTGGTGACCAGCGAGAAACTGATTCCCTGTTCCCACTGCTGTAAATATAGGGTTCCAACCTGTAAAGGTAGTCGAACTCTGACCTCCAGACCAAGGGTTAAAACTCTGAGTCTGAGAAGTAAAAGGAAAAGACCCTAAGGAAGGATTTTAACTAGGAATATGCCCACTTTCGAAGGGGAACCCTTGAAAATAAGATGACCCACTAGCCATGGAGGACATGCGTACAGATGCAGCTGCAACAGCGGAAAAGGAAAATGAAGGAATCCCACTAATGGGCATTCCAAAACAAAAGGGACCAGATTGAGAAGCTTGTGCTTGGGTGAAGCCAGAGCCAAACACAACAATACTAGAAGCAATCGAAGATATAGCAATTGTACCTCCTCCTTATACTGAAACAGAAGTCTGAATTCCTGCAGCACTCACAGCCGAAGCCACGTTCCCAGTCTGGCCATCGAAAGGTATGAATGAGATGGATAAGGACTTTTTGGTCTTTCTGACTCAGGTCTGATGTACTCAAAAACAAACGGAGAATTGTGAGGAAGAGGAGATGGAAGTGACTCAGGAGGCTGAGGTACTTCCTCTACTTCTACTTCTTCTCGCAGAAATAAGACTCTCGAGGCGAGCAGAGTGCTCCTCTCGGAACCAACACTAGAAACAACTACAGAACCTTCAAGCCCTAGCAGAGGATCTCTCTCCGCTGCGTCAGATACCACAGGGTGATATTCACCTGCTATATTACTCCTACTCCTTCTTGAAGAAGGCTAAGCACTTTTGGGAGCTAACCCCCGAACTCTCCTTGAGCGATGAGGTGCTTGATCAGCCACTTTAATAGATTAATTAGACTCAAAAAAGGTATAAAGCTAAGCAAGCTAGGAGCAAAGAGAACTCACTAAAAAAATCCCTAAGATGCAACCAAGCAAGCAGCCTTCAGGTATTTCCGCTCTGGGTGATTAGGACTAGACACCAAATACGAGAAAGCGAAAAATAGGACCTCCCGAAAGTGGTCTGGGATAATGACGGCCCAGGCCTACTAGCGAAGGTAACAGAAACAATTACGCCAACCTCCTAACAACATCCTTTGCTGGTGCAAGTACCCAAGCTTTGCTGGGGCACCCTCCAGAAGTACTGCTGGAAGTGATATGACGTCTGCCTCAGGTACCACAGGTATTCCCCCTCGCAGTCACCTGTGTGATACCTAGTAATGGCAACTAAGGGCACCAATCCATGTCAGCAGCCAGGTGGAACGGTCTTAAGGCAAGATCTAGCAAATCAGAGAGGGGGTATCTCTCTTCTCAACCTTCACTTTCCCTCGCACTTGACTCTCTAGAGGAGAGATTTCCTGGTCCACCTAACGGTGTTGGATTTCACTCATTTAATAAACTTCTATGTTTTAGTTTGAGCAGCCTTGGAGAGTTAACTCTCCACTCACCTAATCTAAGGCTCTACAACCTATCTAGTTGATATATGACACTTAATAAAAAACTTGCTAGTTGTTTTTAAATTATTGCGCTTATTTTAGTTGGCTGTTATATTAAGTCAAGGGAATATGGAAATGAAACTCGTGATGTTTTATGACGCAGAAAATAAATTAATGAAAACCAAACTACATGTAGATGTAGTAATTGCCTTTCGATGAAAATAAATTTCTACACGGGTTCTACGAGACTATTTTTTCTTTTCATATATCAAACCTCACACTCGCAAAATTTATGAAAAATACTACAAATGTTCAAGTGCACCTCATGCAAATTACTAAGAACATGCCAGCTCTAAGATGAAAAATCTAACAAAGAAAATAGAAATTTCCAAGAATCCTTCAGTTCTATCACTTTTCCGGCTGTCCACAAAGCTAGTTCCCAAATCAGAAAAAGATGCCGAAATATGCTCGAAATAATAGAAAGAAACCAATGAAAATTCCCTTCCCAAATCAAGTCAGAAACCAAAGCTAAAAATCTCAACAAGGCTTCAAAAGATGAAAAGAAACCAAAACAAAAATGCAAAACAAAAGCAATGGCGAAACAAAATGTTTTTGGGCTTTTGAATTTTATAAAAAGAAGACTTCAAAGAGACTAAGAAAACTATCCAATTACCAAGCCAAACAATCTCCGAATTTCAAGAAAAACTTCAACAAAAATGCTCCAAATCTTATAGCGCCACCTAGTAGCGAGATTTATATGAGCAAAAGGAAGATAAGAAAATCAGTAACTTAGCCCAGAATAATAGCACAATCTTGCAGCAAACAAATCTTCAAGGAACCAAAAATGACTCCCCAAAAAATTGCAACAAGACCTAGTCAGATGAACTCAAGAAAACCAACCAAAAGTAGGCAAACATCAAAGTGCAAAGAAAAAAATAATGTTAGGAAAGAGCATACGAGTAGGATTTCTCTGTCCTGATGAAGCAGAACAATCAAGAATCTCCAGAAAGAGATCTTGGTACTCGAACCAGAAATACAAGCACTAAAAAAACAAGATTTTCCAAATAAGCCAGTATTCAACCAAACAAGAGAGAAAAATACCAATAACCACCTTCAACACAATCCAGAGACTAAAGGGACACTGCAGAAACAGGTCACTATAGACAGACAAGACCAAAAAGTCAAGAAATCAAAATTTTCAAAATTTGCCCAGGAATACGCTACTCAACAGTTTTGAAATAGGCGTGCATACGCGTTTTTAGCAAATGAAAACCACGTATACGTAATTCCCTTTGACAGAACCTGCGTATATACGCGACTATGTACAGGAAAACTTGCATATGGAAAAGTAAATAATGAAAAATAAAAAATGATCAAGCCTGGCTAAAGAACCAGGTCTTTAGTCTAACTGAGAAAAAACTAACTCGACTGGAAATAATGATTAAAATTGTCAGAAACCTTTAAAACAACTGAAACCACCCAACAGGGGAATCACAAAAATGCGATCCCCAGTAGAGTTGCCAGTTCTGTTTCGGGAAATAACTCCCTAGAGGTCGTTGGGTCAAAAACCTCCACAGATCGGGGCATGCTATTCAAGAAGGACTCACAAAACCAAACTTATATGCTAAAAACTAGATATTATAGATTGTAGAACTCACCTGTAGATCCTACGTTTGATGTAGATCCCGCAGGGTCCAAACCCTTAGAAACTCTTCTTCCTCTTCAACCTAGAAATCAAGAAGAAATGTGCATGAAAATCTAGTTGTAAAGCATATATCTTCCATAAATATCAGTATAATCCATGTGAAACATCATATAAACAATAATAAGTGTTTAATTAACAGTCTTTTCACATATATAAGCAGATATTAACACGTGAATTTGGAAATAGGATGGTTCTTCTTCATTACGAACAACATGTACAATAATAGAAAGGTGGAGAGATCACCTGAATCCTTCCACGATCTTCGAACAGACCATCTTCCGGATCCGTCCCGCCCTTGCCTCGCTAGGTTTCTTCTAAGACTTGTGCACACGAGATGACATATAAGCTGATGAACATCTCCAGGAAATAAGAGTTTCCTATAAAAACTAGGAAGTGCAGGAGGCACGGGAAATCAGACTTCAATTGGGCTCCAACAGAGTATAATGTCTATAATTTTTCTCTCTCTCTTAGGCCAAGCATATGAGGGGCTTTTATACTCCCTCAAAGTAGTTTCAATCAGTTGGAAATAGTTAACCATGGGCTGGGGTGGTTGAATTACTGGAATAACCATCGACAGAGCCTCGAAAATAGGGATTTTTATATATATATATATATATATATATATATATATATATATATATATATATATATATATATATATATATATATATATATATATATATATATTTAATGATTTTAATGGCATAGGCGGAAAAGTATCTCTAGACTCGCGTATACACGTGGAAAAGTCTGGGCATATCCGCGTATGGGATTTTAAACACTGTTTTTTATGTAATTTGTTCAAGTCTATGGGAATGGGTGCCCAAGGCCAAAGAGACAATCATGAATCACATGAGGGTGAAAAGTGATGCTATAACACTTGGTGAATCCTCCGATGACCTTGCCCCACCATCAATTCACTTTTAATCCGACGGCCCTCACATCCTTGCTCTGATCACAATCGCAAATTTTAAATGGTGCCACCCTCTGTCCCTCTCGATTGCGATCCTCCGACGCGATCCTGGCTGTTGAATCCACAAGAACCAATGGCCAGGATTCACCCTCATTCCGCCATGCATTCCTCGATTGGTCCCCTCCGATCCAATCACAGCCGTCGATCTCTCATAGATCTAATGATCCAAGGCTAATCGTTCCATCGCCCATCGGATTTTGGCCGCCTCCATCACTCCCCTCTGATTATATTGTAGCCGTCTGCCCCTTATGATCTAATGGCTTAGATTTCATCCGCCCACTAACCATTTTCTCTGCCTATGTATCTCCTCCGCCAATCTCAGTCGTTCATCCTCAGATCAAACAACCCACAATAAAATCGCCGATCGTTCGACCCCACATCTATTGTCCGTGCATCTCCTCAAATCGCTCTCCATCTCTCGCCGTCGGACCTCACGGGCCTAGATTCAATGGTATACATCCATATCACACAGATTTCATGTCCGGTGTCTAATGCCTGAAATTTACGTGATATGGGCAGTTTTCCAGAGCCACATGTCAGCTAAAGACCCATATCGCGTTGAAAAAGTGAAAACAGCCTTTCGGCCTTTCTGCCACGTGAAACCAGCAGTTTTTCATTTCAAAACCACTTCCCCACTTCATCGCCCGAAATCTCATATGCAAATCCCGACTGTTGATCTGCTTCGATCAACGACCTTCATTACATCTCGCATCCCAGCCATTGTTTTTCATCGCGCAACCCATGCACTGCATCGGATCATCGCAACCGTCGATCTCCTCCTGAGATCTGATGGTCCTAATTGAATCACCCTCCGCCCATGACCGAGTCCTGCCATATGTGCCCATTTCATACGTTTTCCACGCATTTTCTATGTATTTCGTTTAAAGGCCCGAACCTTGGGTTTTGCATTAAACGTCATATCGTTCCGCCAACATTAGAACTTTAAACTTTTACGTTAAAGTTTATTGCATTATACCCAACCTTTAAAATTCATTTCGTTAGCCCATCTCCACTGTCAATCATTGCCCCAGATATGATCGGACGGTCCACATGCTTTTCTCCACCAAACCTTCATCAACTGAATTCTTCACCACTATTCTGCATTTTTACACCGTTTACCTTGCATCCACCATCGCCACCATGCTGCACTACCATCATCACAACATTCCACCGCGGCCATCTTCCCCCCTTGCATGGATTTATTAAACATGTTTGTGTGTTTTTGCAGGTTACAGGTGGTGAACTCCGCCATTGCTCACAGTCACTGTTATAGTGACACAGAGCGCAGAGAAGGCTAATTTCAGAGCCTGATATTGCAGAAGAATTCTTGGAAAGGTTTCTAAATGAAAATATTTCATTAAAGGATAGATTTGGGCTCTATAAAACTGCTCCAACATCATTAAAGACCAAATTTCATAGACAGAGACAGTCATGAAGTGGAAAAGAGTATCAATGGGTAATCAGAGAGTTTAAGGCCCGTAATTGAAGAATTTAAGCTCTGATTCATTATTTAAAAGGTATTTGTACTAGATTGAAGACCTCACGATTAATGCAGAAGGCCTAAAGAGGCCTATAACACAGAAGACAATATTGACAGTGGTTAACATCAACAAAAGTTTCCACCCGAGAAAGGACAAAGTACCCATATTGTTTTATTCTACATTATGTCCCCGAGAAATTTTCCCCCTGACAGCAGTCCTAATGCTACCAGAACATTTGTTACACAGTATGGTAGACCTCATAGTCATCTATCTTCCTTTTTTTTTATTCACCAAAGTACTGCAGAGTGTTACAACCAAAGTACATCAAGAACATACCTGGAGTAATTTTCAGCCTGTCGAAGACCACTTTTTCATCCAAAAGAGTACTGAAGATTAATGCTCAAATATTAAAACAGAATGGGCTTCGACACTATTCTTATTCTCTATTTTAATGTTACATTTAGTGTTTCATCTACCTCCTCTACCTCTCTTTCAACTATAAAACTCATGAAGAAACTCATTGTAAAGGTTGTTGATCGGATATCTGTGAATTGTAAGTTGTTTCGCTTGAGATATAGTTCTCTGTGTAAAGTTGTAAGATAGGCCGAGGAAGATGTTTTCAGTCTGAATATCAAGCTATTGGAAATTCTGTACATGACTGGTGTTTCTCTTTAATATGATAAGCACATTTATTTGGATCCTGATTTAAAGTAGCGTTGATGTTTTTCTATCTTTGTCTTTGTTTCCCTTTGTGATTCATCATATTTCATTTCTTCTGGTACGCATCAGAAATCTGGCATAGGATTTACCCTCGCATGGTACCCTATGTTTCCACTCTCCCTACCTTCGATGTTTTCTGCTGTATGTGTTATCTGAGTACTGATTCAAGTTAATTTAACTAGTGTACTGGCTATAATTTACTGCTAGTTAATGTATGGATTAATGAATATGTCTTCAGATGTTCTTGTTGGGTTTTAATTGAAAGAATTGGGAGAATGGGAGTTTAGAATTACTGATTCTGCCTCACTAGGGTCCTTTTTTATTAGTTTAATCTTTCCAAGTTCCCCTAAGTTGGATGTCGAAGCATTGAGAGTTCAAAGTCTCTCTCTGATCTCAAGCTTTCACCTTTGTGTTTAAATCTTCAATGTTTCCTTTGTATGAAGAGTTAACCTCTAGGAGTTGGGTCACAGGTGTCTAATGGCACGTCCTGTCCCTGGACCTTGATTCCTGAACAGTCAACTTGGAGGTTTCCTTGCCTTTCACCTTCTTCCTTGCCATTTTATGCCACACTATCATCTTTAAGATCCAATGCTTTAAATGACTAGCCCAAATGAAAGCCTGCATACTGAATAGCAAGTAAACCCTTTCCTAACTCCATTGCCCAATGGTCTCGAGTGTTCCCTGAAATCATTCATCCTTTGTATAGAATCCTCTTTATTCAACCTTATCTCATAGTGAACCCTTCCTTCCTGTTTCCTAACAACCAAACAAACAATTGAATAAACAAACAAACTCGTGCCTATAACTAGCCTAAAACCTAAAAATAGAGCTTCAAAGACATATACCTTTGCCTATCATAGAGAGATCCCTCTCTGGACCCAGGAGGGCTAGATCCTGAGGTCTCAAAGTGGTTTCGATGTTGTCTCATATTTTGGTATTGCCAAACTTGCCAAAACATGGCAACCCCAACACACTGGAAGCTCTTTTTGACCTTAAGGCATCACAACACAGATATGTCGTACAACCGGTTCTTCCAATTCTCTATCTCACCATCTAAGTCAGAGGGAAATTTGATGTCCTTCTCCCAACAGAGCACGCCATCAGCCATATGGTTAATCCAATTATCGTCCCAAGCTGTCAGCTTGTAAATATGATCAACATCATCCCCTTCGTGCACCGGTTCTGTATACCATTCACCCACCATATCTAGAGGGATTATTACTCACATACCCTCGTTCTTGGAAAACATGCTTCACCTTTTTAAGTTGATAATACCTCCTATGTCTATAGCCCAATCCAGTCCTAAAAGCGCATGGTAAGGGTCTGCATCATCTACAATTTGAATCACCTCAAAATCTGTGTATACCTTAACTCTCGTGATATCTACCATAACCTTTGATAGCCTTCCTAATGGTAGTGTTGGGGTTCCCATGTTTTGGCCAGGTTGGCAAGACCAAAATATGATACAACATCAAAACCACTTTCAGACCTTAGGAACTAGCCCTCCTAGGTCCAGAGAGGGATCTCTCTATATGATTCAAAGTGTATGTGTCTTTGAAGCTTAGGTTTTAGATGTTAGGCTAGTTATATGCACAGGGTTTGTTTTTTTGATAGAAAGTTTGGTTGCTGGGAATCAGGAAGGAAGGGTTCAGCATGGGACAAGGCTGGGCAAAGAGGAATTTAGGCAAAGGAGAGATGATCCAGAGAAGATCAAGACCATTGGGCAATGGATTCAAGAAAGGATTTGCTTTCTAATCAACATACAAGCTTTCAGTTGGGCTAGTCATCTAAAGCCTTGGATCCTAAATTGATAGTGTGGTATGGGACATTAAGGACTGAATAGTGAAAGAAGGAGAACCAACCAACTCTGTCTATAGATTAGATCAGAGGTCATCTAACTCCAAACCTGCTTGGACACAATTAGAGGCAGCACAAGGGAACTTAGATAGGTTTGATTGAAATGGAAAGATCCTAGTGAGGTAGTTACAGGGTTCTAGACCTCCCAGTGTTCTCAACTCATCCAACTAAATCCTAACAAGCACATCTAAAAACAGACTCCATTAATTCATACATCAGCTAGCAGGCAATATCATCCACTACACTAGTTAAATCAAGTGAAATCGATCTTTAGATAACACATTAAGCAGAAAAACATTAAAGGCAAGGAGAGCAGAAGTATAAGATACCTATCAAGGGTAAATCCTATACTAGATTTCTGATGCAAGCCAGAAGAACTGAAATGAAATGAATTAAACACAGAGATAGAAAAACATCACCGCAACTTTAGATCAGGATCCAATGAAATGTTCTTGTCAGATTAATTATCAACACCAATCAGGTACAACATAGCCAATAGCTTGGTCATTCAATCTGAATACATCTTCCTCAGCCTATCTTACAATTATACACAGACGGCTTATCTCAAGAGAAATTGCTCGCAATTCTCTGATATCTCATCAACAACCATTACAATATTTTCTCATGATCTTTATAGCTGAAGAGAAGCAGAAGGGGGTAGGTGAAGAACTAAATGCAGTATTAAAATCTGAGAAGAAAGGGGGTCGAATCCCATTCTGCTTTTGAATCTCTGCACTCATTTCTGAGGTGTCTTTGGACGAAATAATGAATCTCTTCGGCCTCCATTTACTTCTGTCTGCCTCTTGATGTACTTTGGTCTGCAGGACTCTGTGGTACCTCTAGTGACTTAAAAAAAAAGTAAAATAACAATTCTTGGGTCTCCATACTGTGAAAAAAATGCTTCTGATAGTATTCTGGACTGTTGTGAGGGCGGAAAATCCTTAAGAACAAGATGTATAATAAAAGTTACATGGGCACCCTGTCCATATGAAGAAAGACATTCTGCTGATGAATAAACCTTGGTGTTATCATTTTCTTTGTACAGGACCTTCTTATCAATCCTCGGGGTCTTCAATCTGGTGCTTTGCCTTTACATCTCTGAGCACAAGGCTTAAATATCTTCGTTTGCATGCCTTAAGCTTCTAGCTGCTCCATTAAACCTCTGAATGTCAAATTCGTGTTTTAAATGGCCTTAGGAAGATTGTAAAGATTTTAAACTTCGTTCTTTTAATGCAAATCTAGTTTCAGGACCTCCTCGGGCTTCTTTCATGATTTCGAACTCTACACTCGGTCTTTTCCTGTGCTTTCGGTCATTGTGACAGCGCGTGAAGACCATGGCGGCTGTCACCACCTCAAAACCCTGCAATCAAGAAAACTTGTTACATGATCCATGGACTGGGGAAAACGAATGTAGTGTGGGCGGTGGAAATAGTCGTGCAGCTAGTGGAATGATGGAATGATGTAGGGATATGGCGGAAAAATGTATTGAGAATGGAAGACGGAGAAAGATGGCGTACTGCAACATAAGAAGTTTTTAAACAGAAAAACCTTAAAAAACACGAATTTTAACAAATATATGCAATGGAATGGATGAGTGTATGGTGGGTACACGTGGGAGTGATGTGGTGGGACTGGGAGATGGCTGAAATGTCAAGAGTGGGGAAACAAATATGGACCGTCTGATCGTGACGGAGATCAACGACGGGGACACGTCGGAGGGCGAAAGACGGGTGGGCCCGAATGTGATAGACCGTGGATTATTGACTGCGCAACTCCGAAGAGCAATGACCGTTGGATGGGTTGCTAGAAATCTAATGGCTGAAAACAATATTGTTGCGCATCCGCAGATGAACGTTAACGTGCGATGAGCAGGTGGTTTTAGGATCATACACCGGGACACGCACCAGGCAATGTATGGAATTGCTGGCCTATCGGGGAATACTGCCAGCTCTCGGATGGTGGTGCAATGAAAATCGGGATGTTTTCGAATGGGTGCGCTGGCTGCGACCATAGGGGCAGGTGTTTTCTGGACCGTTGATCTATGTGCAAATGAATGGCGATGGCTCGATCAGGGGATTTGAACAGGGAAGCACAGGAGGTCGTGGGGGCCATGATCACCATCTGATCTGCACAGATCCACGGTTTGAAAAGATCCCGATCAACATATGGGACAAACGCCTTCGAGTTTAGTGCTCGGTCCTGGTGCTAGATCACATGGAGGAAAATGGATACGGGGGCTAGGTCGAAAGGGGCTAAGGCCCAACATATGAAATACATGATTTTTACTCATTTTAGTGCATTTTTGTGCCAACAAAGGGTAACGATAAGGGAATGAAAGGGGAAAATGGCCAAACAATGGTTACATGAAGGGTTTCAAAGGGATTTTGGGAGAAAGAGGGGGACCCTAATGAAAGGAAAAGGGGTTGGAAAGGGAAACTTTGCAGGGGTATAGGGGCAAAAATAGGCCTTTTGAGAAATGAATCAGTAGAGGGAATTTATATTAGGCATAGCACAAAGAGACTTCAAGGATGATGGGTTTTTAGGGGAAAGGCATTCCTTGAAGGCTCCAAAAAAATATAGCCCCCAGCTTGCTTGTCAAGAATTTCATAAGGGGGCTAACAGTGGCTCCACATGGGGATCTCTTCTTCTTGAAGGAGTCAAGAAACCAGATGATGATCTTTGGTGTAGGCCAGATGCCTGCTGCTTGGCACATCCCTTGGTTTCTTTGATTTTCAGCTGCCACAATATGTTAGATACATTAATCAGCAGAAATATTTTTTCCAACCAATATACCTACCCAAAATACAGTCCTAACATTTTACCTTTGGGTGCATTTGAACTAGCAGAATCGTTACAATATTTATTCTTGAAAACATAAAACAAACCTATTCTAAATCTCCCTTATTGCTCCATGAGACTATATTAGACTATTGGTCTCATATGATTCTCTACCTAATCTACTATCTGCTGGGATTAAACAGTCCAGCAGATTTCTTCTCTACATTCTAAGACAAAAATTGGAAAAACAGCCAAGCCAGGATTAGACTGTCTGACTTGCTATTGACCATGGCATAAAGATAGCTGCACATGGACATAAAATGCTGAAAATTGAAACAAAATTTTTGAAGGCTTGAAATCTAAACTCTTGAAGTATCCTTCTTTCTTTGCGTGACTCAGGTTTTGAGCTTGTTAGAGTCACTTCCTTTTCTTCATTTCAGCTCTGGTTTTGGACATGTTAGAGCTGATTTCTTTTTCTTCATGGTTGGTCTAGATTTTGAGCATGTTAGGACCAGCTATCTTTACTTTCTTTGGCTCACGTTTTGATCATATCAGAGCCAATTTTCTTTCTTTCAGAGGTTCATGTTTTGAGCATGTCTGAACCTATTTTTTTCTCTTTTTTTTGAAACATTTTCTCTTTTCTTGGAAAAACAAAAACTGTAATGGTATGTACAATGGAAATGAAACTAGAAATTTAGATCAACAGAAGTAATGTTTGAGCATCCTGCCATTGACAGGACCCCCAAACAGCTATGTACCATCAATTTCTTGCAAGAAAAATGCATTAGGACCCACAGTGGCTTGGATGATATATGGACCTTGCCACAAAATATCATACTTGCCATGTTTTCCCTTGTCCTCTCTCCTTGAATCCCATTTCAGAACCTTGTCTCCAACTTTGAAATCTGAATGTTTGGCTCTTTTGTCAAACTGTCTCTTTATGTCTTCATGAACTTTGATAGCTTTGTTATAAACCAGCTCCCTTATTTGCTGAAGATGGTTTGTTTCATTAATTCTTCTCACCATACTGTCTTCCTCTGTCTGAATATCTTGGACAAGCTTAACCACCGGTACACCAAGGCTAGTGGGGAATACTGATTATGTTCCATGAATAAGCTGGAATGGTGACATGCCAATAGATTTCTTTGTTGTAAGCCTGTCGGCACACAAAGCATGTACCAACTTCTTATGCCAAAACTTTTTGTTCTCTTCTAGCAGCTTCTTGATGATGTTCACTAGGATTTTGTTTTAAGATTCAGCTAGTCCATTACCTTAAGGGTAATAGGCAGTTGAATGACCAAGTGCTATCCTGTACCTGTGACAGAAATCAACCATTTTCTTTGATCCAAAATCAGCTGCATTGTCAGTAATTATTTTTCTTGGATAGCCAAACCGAGAAAGGATATAGTCTTCTAGAAACCTAATGATGAAAAAGTTAGTGACATTCCTAGTGGGTATGGCTTCTATCCATTTGGTGAAGTAATCTGTGGTAGCTAAGATCTATTTGTGTTTTCCAGAAGAGGTGGGGTGAATTTATCCAATAAAATCTATGCCCCATTGCATGAAGGGACCTTCTACAGTGATGGGTTGTAAAGGGAGGAGGAAAAGCTTTCTTCTGCCTTCAAAGATCTGGCATTTATGACAGGCAGTTACCATTTTATGGACATCATTGAAGAGTGTGGGCCAATAATAACCAACCTTGATTATTTTGTTTGCAGTGGCTTTCCAACTCAGGTGGCTTCCACATTCCATAGCATGAAATTCTTGTTTAACTCTTTCAGCTTCAGGTTCAGGCAGTCATTTCAGTAATAGGCCATTTGGATTTTTCCAATATAAGTTTTCATTCAAAATGCATTAATTTCTAGCTTTGAGTTTTATGAATCTGGCCTTAGTTTTAGACAGTTCTAGAGGAGCATTGAGATTTGTGAGCACGTAAAGGATATCATAGTACCAAGGAGAGTTCTGAAACTTCTCCTCGGCAGTGGGATCAGGTAATCCTTCCTGCTCATCTAAGACATTTACCATGTTAATATCAAGGGCCTGCAGATTTGATTCAACCATTAATTGGGCCAGGCCTTGACCTTTGATCAGTTTGGTGGGTTTTATTTCAAGGTCATATTCTAAGATCGTAGATATCCATTTTCCCCTTTTCCCATCAGGGTCTTGGGACAAGATATCTTTAACCACTATATTAGGCACATAGGCTATGGTGTGAGAATGCAGAATGTACACCCTGAAATATTTTAAGGCCTTCACCAAGGCATAGGCCTACTTTTCCATAATGTTGTACTTCAAGGGTGCGTCCCTTAAGGCTTTGCTGAAAAAGGAAATTGGTTGTTCATTACCCTCTAAATTTTTCTGCAGTTAAACTGCAGCCACTATGTGCTAAGAGGCGAATGAAAAGATAAGGAAATCCTTTAAGAAATATGGGCTTATCAGCACAGGAGCCTTAGTGAGTGCTAGTTTTACTGACTCAAAATATTTCTTGGCTTCAATAGCCCATTTGATTCCTACACCTTTCTTCAACATGTCAGTCATTTTCCTAAGGTGTTCAACTAGATTGGGAATAAATCTCCTTAAAAAGTTGATTTTCCCAATGAAGGACTGTAATTCTTTGATGTTTCTCGGGTGTGTGATTTTCAGTATTCCCTCAACTCTTTGTGGATCTATCCTAATCCCTTTCTTAGATATAATGTGACCCAGAAATTTACCTTCTTGCAGCCCAAAAACAATTTTCTTAGGATTTAGTGACATACCATACCTTCTACATTTTTCAAAAACTTTCCTCGGATGTTTTAGGTGTTCTTCTTCGGTTTTAGAATAGAATGTCAAGTAATCCAAGTAGATAACTATGAAGTGCCCTATCTCATCTGAGAAAGCTATGTCCATTTCTCTTTGGAAGGTTGCTCCAGCGTTCATCAATCCAAAAGGAATTTTCACATACATGAAGGTGCCCCATGGAGTGGTAAAAGCTGTTTTCAGTTGATCTTCTGGGAGTACCAACACTTGGTTATAACTTGAAAAGCCATCTACCAGGGAGATTCTCTTAGAGCCCACTAATTTCTGTAGGATGTGTTCCATTCTTGGCAAAGGATAATTTTCTTTTAGTGAGGCTCTGTTGAGATTTCTGAAGTCTATACACAGTCTGATTTCCCCTATTTTCTTCCTCACAGCCACTAGATTCGATACCCAATCAGAGAACCTAACAAGAACTATTATGCCTGCCTCATACATCTTTTTAATCTCTTTTTCAACTGCAGGCAGTTTCTTTGGATTGATTCTATGGAGTTTTTTTTTGAAAGGCTTCTGATTTTCCTTCGAAGGTGTTTTGTGTTGTATGATGTTTGTGTCATAGGCCTTTAAGTCTTCATAACTCCATGCAAACACATCAATGAACTCTTTAAACAGGTCAATGTATTTCTTCTTCATGTCTGCAGGTAAAGACTTAGCCAGTTTAATCATTTTGGGTTTATCTTCAGTGCCTATGTTACATTCTTCCACATCAGAGTCTGCATGTTCTATAGTGGGCTTTTTTGCTACGTCATCAAAGTCAAAAAGGTCCTATAAGGGTGCCAGGCCTCTGGGTATATTCTTATCTTTGGCCTGCAACACCTCTATTTCCTCACAATCCGCGTTTTTACATTCTATGGTTGGATTTCCAATTTCTTCAGTCAAAGTGTTCATTTCTACATTACAAGGTGGGGATTCTTCACCAGAGGATTCCTCACTAAGGCAGTTGTCTTCAGATTTAAAGTCTGAACCAGAAAATTCAAACTCATTTCTGCCTGTCAGGAAGTCCTCAATCTTTTTATCACCTTCAAAGACCTACCAATATTTTTCATTGTCTGGCACTGCAGGTCTGAATTTGGTCTGAATGATGATTTGTTGGTCAGCTGGAGTCTTAAGATATGAACTAGCCAGGCAAGCTAATCCGTTTGCAATGATATTTTGACTCCTAGGGACAAACACCAAATCGTATTCTACAAAGGTCTTCAATAGGTCCATTGCATCATTCCTGTATGCTCTTAGTCGGGGGTGTTTTGCTGCATATTAATTATTTACTTGTTTTACAACTAAGTATGAGTCCCCTCTCACTGTTATCGTATGGGCTCCTAAATTCTTCAATAGATTCAGACCCAGGATAAGAGCCTCATATTCTGCAACATTATTTGTACATTTGAAATGCAGATTTACAGCATGGCTCTCTACATGGTCACTCTCCATGTTACATATCCACAACCCTACCCCATCGTTTTTCCTAGTACAGGACCCATCAAAATTCATTTCCCACAGGGGTTTGCCATCATGTTGCATTTTGGGGTTTGTACTAGGTTGTGAATCGTTTTGTTCATCATGATATGTGTGGGGTTCAGAGAGTTGACTAGCTTGTTGTTTGCGTTCTGATTCTGCTTCTGTTTCACTCAGAGTTTCATTTTCAGCACTCTGCTCATGGTTTTCTACACCATCTCCTTCTGAGTCTAGTGCAACCATAATGTTAAAGTCCAGGGGCTCTGTTTCAGTGTCTGTTTCTCTGTTTTCAGATCCTGACCCTTCTAAGGATCCATCATTACAAAAGATGAAGGATTCAAGGTCTGTATGTACATAGTATAGGGGTGGATTCTCAGGTTTCTCGGGGCTACTGACTAGGAATTCCATCTGTGTCTCCCTATACAGTCTTCTGAGTTGGCAAAATATAGGGATAGTGGCATATGAGCCATCCATTTGCATTGTGCCTTGCAGCTTGGCTCCCCACGATCTAGATATTAACATGCCATATTTAGGTGGCACATCTGCCACCACTACATCCATGACCATACATTTAGCAGGAATCTGGGTAAGACTTACACATAAGTCTTTGATTAGGCCTAGGCATTTTACTCTGCTAGAGTCAAATGAATATAGATCTTTGTAAGGTCAGGTTATCTCTAGACCTAGTTTTTCCATCACTACCTTAGGCATTAAATTGTGTGATGCTCCAGAATCATGCATGGCATTGTGAAGTATATTATCATGGACATTGAGGCTGATATAGAAGGGTGGAACTACCCCTTCCTGAAACTTTCCCTCGATCTTTGGTCCAAACAGGAGGGTTGGTTGATCATCGTTTAGATTTACAGAATCATTGTTTTCCCCCAGATTCAATGCTTTCAAAATCTGGCCTTTATATACATCCTGAGTGGCCAACTTAGATAATGGAACAGAAATTTTGATTTTTGCAATCTCACTTTCTAAATTGAAAGTGGAATGACTCTTGGAAGTGCTCAACTCTGTCTTTTTTGCCACTATCTTAGTGACAGAATTAGTTTGCTGATTCTCTTTATGTACAGGGTTAGGGACTGTTTTATCAGGAGCACTAACTACAGTGCTAGTGCTACTAGTTGGTTGACTTTTTTTTTCAACGTTTTGGTTGTCTTTTTCCTTTTTTTTCCCAGAAATTTCAGCTGTTGTTTTGTTACTCTCAGCAGTTGCTTTAGAAGTTTTCTCAGGCCTTTTCTTGATGGTTACTTCAGGAGCTTTGGGTTTGGAAGTGTCTTGCTTATTTTTTCTCCTAAGTTCATATTGCTCTCTGACCTGCAAGATGGCATTTTCAAATCCAAGTCTGTAGGCTTCAGATTCTAATCATTCCTCATCCCAATACGAGGGTGAGGGCTGATCTTCTTCTGAATCACAGTTATGAATTGAGTCCTCTGCTTCAAACATGTTTATTGTATTCCCTTAAGACTCTTCTATGATTCCCTCATCTTCATCAAGAAATTTCTCTTGGAATGGGGGAATAACTTGTTGATATGATTATCTTTGTCTGTTGGGAGTGTTATTTTTCCTTCTAAAGTTTTGGTTCTGGTTTTGGTTTCTATTCTGATTGCTAACTATGACAACCATTTTTTCCATCATTTGTTGTAGCTTTTTCACATTTTTAGATAATTTTTCATAATTGGGATCATATGTGGAAGCTACATGGTCATCTATATATGTTACCCTCTTCTCAGCTCTCAGTCTTGCCCTTTTCTCAATCAAGTTGGCTTCTATATTTATGGCTCCCTTCTGCATGTCCTCCAAGGTGTTGTATTTTTTGTCCCTCAGCTAATAGGCCATGTCAGCATCAAAGCCTTTAGGGTATTTCGCTAGGGCCATACCTTGGGGAGGTTTCATATGTGGGGGGAGAGCATTGTAAATGCTGTTAAACCTTGTTGAGTAATCATGGACACTCTCTCCTACATTCCTTTTAAGGCTCATGTACTCTGCTAGGAGTTGGTGTGGGTTAGCCCTAACTTCCCATTTGTTGATGAAATTCTGATATAAACTAGGAAGATCTTGAATACTACTAGGGGGAGGGCTTTTAAACCACTTCTTCACATCACCTCCTAAGCTCTGAGAAAATATTCTCATTTTGACTGTATCATCATCTATTTCCATGTAGTCAAAAGAATCTTCCATTTTATCTACATGTTGATGGGCTGTGATGGACTCCTTAGCAGTGAAGTGTGGGATCTTTGATTGATAATCGTTAGGTAGGGGCACTAGAGGCTGGGGTAACATCAAAGGTGCATACCAGGCTGCCATAATGACATTCCGATGAGGTAAAGGGTTAACCTGGGTGGCTGGTATATGGATGACAGGGATACTAGGACCAGTAGAAGTTTGTTGAGCAGACCTAGGATGAGAGAGTCCCAAATTTAGAATGAAGTGAATATCAGGAGGTGTAGACGGAGGAGTCTCTGTATCTCCAAATTGTTCACCACTGTGAGATGATGAACGAAGAAACTGAAGTTCTGGCTGGCCTAAAGCACTAAATGACCTAGTTCTAGGCAATCTGTTTTGAAAGTCTAGGCCAAGGTGAAAATGTGATAGAGCTGTAAGGTATTCTGGTGCAAAATTAGCTCTATATATGTGATTAGAAATAGTTGACCTCCTAAGTGAAGGTGATTTCTTGAGGATGCTCTCAGGGTTATCAACTATTTCAGGTGGGTTTGGATTAGGGTAAGCTCTTGTATGAATGTTTCTTGAATCCAGAATGTTGTCTAAAGCTTAGGAGCTTAACCCTACTTGTTCCTTCTATTGTGGTTGATGTTGTTTCAAAGGCTAGCCTCCCAGTGGAGTCTAATGTGAAACCAGGTTAATCAGCAGGCCTACTGATCACCAGTGGAGTCTTTTAATCATTTAGAAGCTATGGAGTTTCCAGGTGGAAGGTTTAGGGTGTCCTAAAGGGTTACACTTTCCACCACAGTGCTCAGGCACTATCTCCTCTCAAGAAAAACCCTCAAAACATAGCAAACTCCAACGACAGATTGAATGGGAGGGCATTTACCAGATATGTCACCTCCGAAGAGGGTGAGATCTGGAGGCTTCCTAGCCCTTTCTAGACTCTGTCTAAGAGTATGAGTTACATACCACAAATGGAGGTTGATTCGAGAAAGGAGTGACTTAATTCCAACCTAACCAGAGATTGTAGGGTCTAAGATTCTTTTGATGTAGAGTGAAAAATGCTTAGAATGTCCCCAGTGGCGTCGCCATTATGTTGGGGTTCCCATGTTTTGGCCAGGTTGGCAAGACCAAAAGATGAGACAACATCAGAACCACTTCAGACCTTAGGATCTAGCCCTCCTAGGTCCAGAGAGGGATCTCTCTATATGAGTCAAAGTGTATGTGTCTTTGAAGCTTAGGTTTTAGATGTTAGGCTAGTTATATGCACAGGGTTTGTTTGTTTGATAGTAAGTTTGGTTGCTGGGAATCAGGAAGGAAGGGTTCAACATGGGACAGGGCCGGGCAAAGAGGAATTTAGGCAAAGGAGAGATGATCCAGAGAAGATCAAGACCATTGGGCAATGAAGTCAAGAAAGGATTTGCTTGCTAATCAACATAAAAGCTTTCAGTTGGGCTAGTCATCTAAAGCCTTGGATCCTAAAGTGATAGTGTGGTATGGGACATTAAGGATTGAATAGTGAAAGAAGGAGAACCAACCAATTCTGTCTATAGATTAGATCAGAGGTCATCTAACTCCAGACCTGCTTGGACACAATCAGAGGCAACAAAAGGGAACTTAGATAGGTTTGATTGAAATGGAAAGATCCTAGTGAGGAAGTTACAGGGTTCTAGACCTCCCAGTGTTCTCAACTCATCCAACTAAATCCTAACAAGCACATATAAAAATAGACTCCATTAATTCATACATCAGCTAGCAGGCAATATCATCCACTACACTAGTTAAATCAATTGAAATCGATATTTAGATAACACATTAAGCAGAAAAACATTAAAGGCAAGGAGAGCAGAAGTATAGGGTACCTATCAAGGGTAAATTCTATACCAGATTTCTAATGCAAGCCATAAGAACTGAAATGAAATGAATTAAACACAGAGATAGAAAAACATCACCGCAACTTTAGATCAGGATCCAATGAAATGTTCTTGTCATATTAATTATCAACACCAATTAGGTACAATATAGCCAATAGCTTGGTCATTCAATCTGAATACATCTTCCTCAGCCTATATTACAATTACACACAAAGGACTTATCTCAAGAGAAACTGCTTGCAATTCTCTGATATCTCATCAACAACCATTAGAATATTTTCTCATGAGCTTTATAGCTGAAGAGAAGCAGAAGCGGGTAGGTGAAGAACTAAATGTAGTATTAAAATCTAAAAATAAAGGGGGTCGAAGCCCATTCTGCTTTTGAATCTCTGCACTCGTTTCTGAGGTGTCTTTGGACGAAATAATGAATCTCTTCGGCCTCCATTTACTTCTATCTACCTCTTGATGTACTTTGGTCTGTAGGACTCTGTGGTACCTCTGGTGACTTCAACAAAAAGTAAAATAACAATGCTTGGGTCTCCATACTATGAAACAAATGCTTCTGATAGTATTCTGGACTATTTTCAGGGTGGAAAATCCTTAAGAACAAGATGTATAATAAAAGCTACATGGGCACCATGTCCTTATGAAGAAAGACATTCTGCTAACGAATAAACCCTGGTGTTATCATTTTCTTTGTATAGGACCTTCTTATCGATCCTCGGGGTCTTCAATCTGGTGCTTTGCATTTACATCTCTGAGCACAAGGATTAAATATCTTCGTTTTCATGCCTTAAGCTTCCGGCTACTCCATTAAATCTCTGACTATGAAATTCATGTTTTAAATGGCCCTGGGAAGATTGTACAGATTTTAAAATTCGTTCTTTTAATGCAAATCCGGTTTCAGGACCTCCTTAGGCTTCTTTCATGATTTCTAACTCTGCACTCGGTCTTTTCCTGTGCTTTCTGTCACTGTGACAGAACGTGAAGACCATGGCGGCTGTCACCACCTCAAAACCCTGAAATCAAGAAAACTTGTTATGGAATCCATGGACTGGAGAAAATGAATGCAGTGCGGGCGGTGGAAATAGTCGTGCAGCTAGTGGAATGATTCAGGGAGATGGTGGAAAAATGTATTAATAATGAAAGATAGAGAAAGATGGTGGACTGTAGCATAAGAAGTTTTTAAATGGAAAAACCTTAAAAAACAAGAATTTTTTAACAAATATATGCAATGGAATGGACGAGTGTACAATGGGTACACGTGGGAGTGACGTGGCGGGACCGCGAGATGGCTGAAAATTCAAGAGTGGGGAAAAAAATCTGGACCGTCTGATCGTGGCAGAGGTAAACGGCGGGGGACACATCGGAGGGCGAAAGACGGGTGGGTCCGAAGGTGATAGACCGTGGATTATTGACCGCGCAACTCCAAGGAGCGATGACCATTGGATGGGTTGCTCAAAATCTAACGGCTGACAACAATATCACTGCGCATCCCCAGATGGACATTAACATGTGATGAGAGGGCGGTTTTAGGATCGTACACCGGGACACATGGCAGACAATGTATGGAATCACTGGCCTATCGAGGAATACCACCAGCTCTCGGATGGTGGTGCATGAAAACCAGGCTGTTTTCGAACGGGCGCGTTGGTGGGGACCACAGGGTCAGGTGTTTTCCGGACCGTTGATCTATGGGCAAATGAACGGTGATGGTTCGATCAGGGGCTTTGAACAGGGAAGAACGGGAGGTCGTGGGGGCCGCGATCGTCGTCCGATCTGTACAGATCGATGGTTTGAAAAGCTCCCGATCAACATATGGGACAAATGAATTCAGGTTTAGCACTTGGTCCTGGCGCTGGATCACATTGAGGGAAAGGGATACGGGGGCTAGGTCGAAAGGGGCTAAGGCCCAACATATGAAATACATGATTTTTTACTCATTTTAGTGCATTTTTGGGCCAACAAAGGGTGACGATAAGGGAATGAAAGGGGAAAAAGGCAAAAAAAAGGTTACATGAAGGGTTTAAAAGGGATTTTGGGAGAAATATGGGGGCCCTAATGAAAGGAAAAGGGGTTGGAAAGGGACACTTTGCAGGGGTATAGGGGAAAAAATAGGCCTTTTGAGAAATGAATCAGCAGATGGAATTTATATTAGGCATAGCACAAAGAGACTTCAAGGATGATGGGTTTTCAGGGGAAAGGCATTCCTTGAAGGCTCCAAAACAATCTAGCCCCCAGCTTGCTTGTCAAGAATTTCATAGGGGGGCTAACAGGTACGATCATCTGTTGCTTAGCCATGTATAGCTGTATAGTAGACCATTCCAGCTTGGGCTCTCCCACCCTCTTCCAAGTCTATTTAGGAAAGACATTTGCATCAGATCCTAAATCAAGAATGAACTGATCCATTTTGTAATCTCCAATCTGCGCAGTCAGTTGTATTTCCCGACCAGTAATTTTCTTATGCTTATAAATTTTGTTGATATCTCTAACTTCTGCTGGTGGGGAATTCTTTTCTGCGTAGCTTCATATCAATTATTGAAGGTTCTCTGCTACCTTTTTATTATGTAGTAACTTCATACATGCTTGTAGGAACATCTTCACCTCTTTGTCTTTCAGATCCATTGGGGCCTTTGAGGTAGACGCCTTGTTTTTGGAAAATTCTTTTCTAGCTTCAAGGAAGGTTTATTTCTTCTTATATAAGTCCAAGCTTTCCTTTTTGTCAGCAGATTTTCTGATAAGTGGTTCAGCTACAACTTTTCCCTCAGCTCCTCCCATGGCCATGCCACTGCATGTAATTATGTTAATACTGGGTCCCTCATCATGCGGTTCTGCCTTAACCCTTTGTACATTCTGCGTTAGAATTTTATTTTTTCCTGCATCTTTTCTATCACTACAGGACAGTATTCAATCACATGATCCAACTTCCTGCAATATCTGCAAGATTGTCATGCAGTGTTTGGGTAGTCCCTTGTGAAGTGTCCCACCTCCCCACAGTTATAGCAGATCAGGTTTCCTCTTCCCCAACCTACACTTCCACCTTCCCCCCCCCCCCCCCTCGGCCTCTTGGAGGGGAGCCTCCTCATCCAGAGGGAGATAATGGTGATGAAGGGTCAATCTACACCCTATACAAATTTCCTCTATCTATCATTAAATCATATGTCCGGCAGTTGTGCTCATCGTGTCTGACATATGAGAAAAATCTTCACCATTTTTGCTTCAATTCTTGGACATAGGCACCAAGTTGGGGGCAGTGGTTTGTATCATGAAATCTAGCTACTCGATAGTCAGTGCATCATAACATGGGGGTGCTTAGTCTTGCAACCTCTTTGGGGCATAATGGGTTATGTCCCCTAGCATGCATGTAGTCTAACAATAGAGGGAACTAATCCTTGGTTTGGCATAACACCCTGCACCGTATGCATCAAATGACCGTGCTAGCTTATTTTCCCTTCTCTTTTTGTAAATTCTAGATTTCTAGGTGCATTGTCTCCAACTGGCCTTGGATCTACTGTACCCCAAACTGGATATTGTCCCTTGTATCAATCGTCTGCTGACCCATAGGCCCACGCAAGTGTGGTAATAGCATGGAAATGAACCATTCCTTGTGTTGTATGTCCTCATACTTAAATTCTCCATCCCTGATAACTTTCTTCAGCCACTGATTATCCTCCCATACGGACTGTGTAGGTCCTTGTCTAAAATATTTCAAGTCAATCACAAGCTGAGCGTAGGACTTAGGCTTTCGAAACTACTTTTTTAAGGCATCCTTAATTTTCTGTATTGATGGATCCGCATGTTGGCCAACATACCCCATGAACCAATCCAAGGCCCTTCCTTCAAAGGCTAGGGATAACTGCACTCTTTTTACAACATTGCTAGCAAAATTATGTGTATTCCATACTGATTCTGCCACGAACCAAAATTGTTCCATGTCCTCCTCCCCCACACCCTTAAAGGTGGGTAGCTTCATGTGCATGGCCATATCATCTTCCAACAGTGGCTATACAGTAGGATAATTCTCACCCTTACACAGATTCGATGGAGGGGTAACTGGAGGACTAGTTTCTGTGTGCATAGGTGGCTCTCTTAAGGGACTATATACTAATATATCCCCTTATCGACTGAATTTATAGTATTTACCACTTTGTGTCATAATTTCACTCTAATCGTAGGTCATTCACTCGGTGTGACTGCACAGAACACCTTTTTCGCACAACAATATCTTAATTAATAGCGGAAATGTTTGCAAAAACTTACCTCATAACCCTTTGAAGAACCTCCGCAGAGCTTCAAAATAAGATATGAATTGATCGATTGTGAATTCCATTACAAATACTCCTAAAACACTATCCACAGAGTGATCTACAGTCAGGGTGATCTTTTTATCAACCTTATCCAACTATCGGATCAATTCAGGAGTCCACTACGTAACCTGATCGTCTTTCCCACAAGTCTAGAACTCTGCTAACCTTGCTAGCCACTCCTGTAGTTCGTGTGAAAAAGTTAAAAATAAGATTTCATATAACTGTATAAATATATACTTGTTTTTCCTCTCTTCAACATTCTACCTTGTACTTCGATTCTCTTTTAGGGAAAATTCCTTAATTTTTTTTTCGAACTAGTCTTCAAGCTCAGATTTCTCGTGCCACCAATGACCTCATGGCATTAATTAATTCTCTCTCAAAATGCTCCCGATCCTATCAACGAAACCATTTGTTGGATTGGATGGTCCTGACCCAGGTTCAAATTTAAGGTTTTCCAACAAACCCCTATAATACTGGCCCTTTCGACAATGACCTGTTTGCACAGGTGAAGGTCTCACCCAAAGTACTATGGGAGGGTGTTGGAACTAGGTTTTCACACCATGAGAGAGAGATAGAGTTATTTAAGGTAGCCCTTTCAAGATTTATTAGTCTTGCATATAAGGATTCCTATCGCGATATACTTAATAGTATACTTTCAGAATGCGAAGCTTATAAATCCACAAATAGCATGTAACATAAGTAAATCAACTATTAATAACTAGATCCAAGAAATTAACCCTTTCTTATGGCCTTGCATCCATGTGAATATCAATATAATCACATAAATAAGACAAGGTGTAGCCAATACTTATAACACAGAGATAATTCCAACATATTTCTCATTCATTATCATTCAAAATCCATTTACAGACCCGATTCCAAACCTGCGCACATAGCCAGCTAGGTCCACACATAGTAGGACTAAGGATCTCTATGCACACAAACAACAGGATTCCTTACCCAAATACAACCCAAAACAGATCTCAACAGTTCACAACTAGCATAACTCACACTTAGCTTACCTATAGAATTGATCTATCAATCTACTTATAGCATCTTACCCTATGCTATCCTATGGTCCGCAAACTGTGGTTTGTGGACTCTTGGTCTACCTCTTGATCCATTAAAATACATTGGGGACTTTTACCCACCCCAAAGCCCTTTCGCTAGACTAATTATTACACAATTAATACCAAAACAAAACAATTGAACATATCAAAACGCAGCTAGGGGACCCTGTTCCAACAATTAGCCTCTCCAAAGGCTCCTTCCTCATCCAGATCCATGAGTGATGTATCTAGTTGTGAGAACCATTTGATTATCTCCCAGTAAGGGGGGCTTTCTGGTGGAATGCCTCCATGTAATGAGACATGAAGGTCTAAAGTATACTTCATATATGAGTGGACTGATTTGTCCCTGCTTTCACTGTGCAAACCGTTCTCCTTCTTCTGTGCATAAACTTCCTGATATGGATAGGGATGCATGCTCCCAATCACCTGATTTTGGCCATCCTTTTCATCTTCTCCTTCCATCTTGCAAGTCTCACAATATACCAACATTGACACATGCTTATCCTGGATTGTGCCCTGGTCTCCACTTGTTAGATCCTTTGAAACCTCTTGCAAGGATACAACGGATCCTCTAGATGATCTCCATTCCCATCTCCATGTGGTGGTGGATCTCCCCTTGTTGTTACAGTGCTCCTGGCTCTTTCCAACTCTCCCTCTTCCTCCTCATCATTATTGGAGAACACCTCATCATCATTAAGAGATCCTTTATCTTAATCCCCTCTTGAAGGAGGAATCTTCATGTCTTCCTCTTGAGAAGAAAGCTCTTGCTGAAGTGGGGCTCTTGCCCTTGGAAAATAATTATGTAATTCTCTAACCCCCTCAATAGAATTCTGGAGTGGAGTTGGTCTAGTGAATCCTACCAACTCATGCAAAGGCTTAGAATACCAAAGAAGTTTCTGAATATTTTTGATCAAATATTTTCACTAACCTCCTAGTGAAATCTGCATAAGTAGTTATATTTGCATGACTCAATGAAGAAAAACCACAAAACCACCAATCATGAACCTTACCTTCAAGGTGTAGTGCTTCTACCTTAATGGATTCCTTTCATGAAACTTGATGCAGCTGAAAATATGTGTCCAACTTCCTTACCCAAGCCTTCGTTGTGCACTTGGGTGACCCATCGAAAGTAGGCAGAAAGAATCTACCCAAAGTATGTTGAATGCATCCTTTTATTCTATTGTGATTATTGGGTCTTCTATTCTCCTTGATTTGAAAAAACGATTGGAAGCTTAGATTCTCTTTGAACCTCTGATATTGAGATTCATATTCCTAGAGATAGTCATCGAGAGTCTCCTCCTTTGGTGTTTCTCCTTCCTCCTCTTCTCTTACTATGAATGTAGGAATGGTAGAGTGTTGTGAAACTAATTGTAAGGCTGAATGCTCACAAAAATAATGTGAACTACTGGATATTTCTTCATGCACAACCCCTTTTGGAGAATCTCTATATCTCTCCATTATCATCTCTTTGATGTCTCTGTTAATACCCTGCATAGTTTGAAGAAGAAGTTTTGAGAACTCCTTTCCTTTAATTTCCTCTAATCATGGAGTCTTGCCTTTGCTTCTTCTGTAAACCTTCTCCTTTCTATGAGAATCTTCTTCTTCTTTATATGACATAGATGTGATGTCTCACATGCTAATCCAAGATTATTCTCGGACACCATTGTAATATTCCAAAATAGGAAAAGTAGCAATATAAGACATAAAACTGGAAATATGCAGAAATATCAATAGATCAAAACATGAAACAACCATAGAGCCATTACATTATGTTTATTAGCATAAAATGAGTACAATATATTGAGTAAAAGGTCACTCAAGATGGGGAAACAAGCTTCCCATGAAACAATACATCAAAATATGAAATGATGCTAATACATGAAATGTCAGAATGCTATAACTGCGCTGTCTATGACATAATAGATGTAGCTAGAAAATGGATATATATATATATATATATATATATATATATATATATATATGCTGATACAAGGCTCCAAAAGTGTTTGGAATAGAGACCTAAGCTCCAAAACACATTTCCAAGACAACCCAGAAAGGGTTTTCGGAAATACCCAAAATACAAGAATAAAAAAATATGGCCCTAGGGTTAAATAATATTTGCAACTGGATAGATGATAGGAGGTGGCTGATATGATGTATAAAAATATATGGAAATCCTCTAATAGATCTTCCAGATGAAGGGTTGATCCCCTCACTGGAAATCTATCTCCTCAACTAGGGCACTAAAACTCCTGCTGCAGCTGCTCACTGAAATAACATAGTCCCTCAAGGAAACCACACTGTAGCTGATGGTAGCTACTTGGAATCCTACCAGATATCGAAAGAATGCACTAAATTCTTCCTCAATAGTTTCTCAGATGAAATAATGAGCCCTCCAATGGAAATAAATCTATGAAACTGAACCTATTTCTCCTCCACTATTGTTGCCCTCCAAATAACACAATCCTGGAATAGACTGCACTATGGATGATGGTTGAAGCTTGGCCTAATGCCGGATAGTGGAAATGTAGCTCAGGATACCTCTCCTGAGTAGGCACTCAAATTCCCCCAAGGATGAGGGTGGGATTCCCGCTCCAGAACACCCTTGTGCTAAACATCACAACAGACTCCACTAAACAACTGAAGCGTGCATAAACATGTCAATTGACTGATCTAGATCTAAAAAAATAAATAATCAATAATACAAGTCATGTCTTCTATTACTTCCATCCTCTTCCTTTTATGATTGCTAAGCTTCCTCACCTTGGGTCTTGCTTATCAAAGGAGTTACTCTCATGCATACACTCCTCCTAAATCACTACGCCTTCCTCCATTAATCCTCCACTATCTCCATAACAACATTTTTGATCTAGTCAACTTTGACCCTGTCCACATGCTCTAGCCCTTGTTTACACCTACGGGTGCTTTATTCAACTGCTAAAATGGCCCAAATTCACATGAGAAGTGGTTTTATTCCTACTAAAGATATTTATGGGTCTCCCTACCCACTTATTCATCAATATAAGTGACAAAAGAAAAGATTAATATTTCGATTAGCTGCAATATAATTTTGGAATATTACAACTTACCTCATCCTACAGAGAATATGTTAGTGCTAAACAAAAAAAAAATTATAATACAAAGAACCTAATGAAACTAGCAGATGAACATGCATATACATAATATACTTACCTGGAGCTTACCTCTATTGCATCATTTTGCTGCACCTTTCTTTGTTTTTCCGCCCTAGAAATTCTAGTCCTTTACAGCCCTTGACAGCACATGATATAGCTTTTTCTTGCGTTTTAGGAGCTCGATATTGAGTCTGATGTATCTCTATTATTTCAGATCCCCAATATGTGATTTTTGGTCCAATGCCATAGGTATGACCCAATTTGGATTCTTCACGACAAATTTATGCCCAATCTCTCACAATGACCTAATTATGGACTAGTTCAGTAGAGAAAACTTGTACGACGTGCCTCGTGTCACTGTTTCCTCCTTTAGCTCTAAAATTGATACAAAAAAAATGATAGCTCGTGCACTATCTGCCACTTCTACATAATTCCAATATTATGCTCAGATAGAGAGTTATGACAATTTTCCCAAGGTCACCTCTTTGAGATGAAGTTCAGGAGCCTGCAAAAACCCTAACTTTCACAGATCATATCTCCAAAAATGTTGCGAACCATGATCTGAAATTTTTATACTTGCTTCCTCATGATTTCAGCTTCGCGTGATAAAAATTTCAGGTTCTGAACCTTCGTGGAAAACCTGTTATAGTAAAAATTACATGATGACTTGTTTCAAGTAGTGAAATCCCTACATGAGGATGATACGAGGATCACAATCTATATAAATGCTTAGGTTGAGAGGGTCTTTAACAAGTGAACGTGGGTGGGATTTTAGGAGCTTACAAATTATTAATTATTGACTCTTCAATGACCACAACCAATGATTAGTGTCATGCCACAACCCCATGGAGTTTTAGCCCACTAACTGGGGTTACTAACTTCAAACATGAATATCTCTCAAACCATGAAGAATTATGTGACATGCCATTAATCAACGGAAACATCTCGACAAGTAGAAACCATATAAAATATCTTGTATTCAGAATATAGTAATTTGGTAGGTCAAAATTACCATGCAATATCGGGGTAGACCCTTGTGTTTCTTGGGTTGACATCAATGACAACCACTGACTAAAAATCTCCCCCTTTGACATTAATGGCAACAAAAGTACTCCCCCTGCGATCATGACATCTCTCCCTACAACATTATCTCCCCCTTTGACATCAATGGCAAAGGGTAACTCCCCCTGACACAAAATGATCCTGCGGACCTATACACACTTCCACTCCCCCTTTATTTTCTAAATAAGGAAAATCTAATGAGAACTTGGGAGAATCCCAAGCTTCTGGAAAAGGTATTCAAATGCTTCACGAGGTAAAGGTTTAGTGAAGATATCATCGATTTGTTCTTTTGTACCAACATATTCAAGTTTGATATTCTTTTCAGTGACTTGTTCTCTAACAAAATGATATTTGATCAGAATGTGTTTTGATTTTGAATGCATGATAGGATTCTTGGAGATGTTGATGGCACTAGTGTTATCACAGAAGATGAAAATAGGCTCACTGAATTGTACTTGTGGATATTGCAAAGTTTGTTTCATCCAAATGACTTGAATACAACAAGTTGTCACTGCAATGTATTCTGCTTGCATTTTAGATAACGAGATTGAGGTTTTCTTTTTTCTCAACCATGATATGAGATAACCACCTAGATAGAATGCTGATCCACTAGTACTCTTATGATCATCAATGCTTCCTGCCCATTCTGTGTATGTAAAGGATTTAATAATGAGGTTGTTACCCTTGGGATACCACAAGCCATATTTTTTTGTGCCCTTTAGATATCGAAGAATTATTTTGAGAGCAATAATATGTGATTATTTTGGTGCTGCTTGGAATCTTGCTACTTCTCCAACTGCTTGCATAACATCTGGCCTGGAGGTTGTTACATATAGAAGACTACCAATCATAGATTTGTACAACCTCTGATCCACATCCTTAGATGAGTCATCTATACTCAATTTTCAACCTCTTACCATTAGAGTAAGGACGGGTTTGCAATCTTCCATTTTGAATTTCTTGAGCATTTCCTTGATATACTTGGTTTGACATATAAATATTCCTTTCTCTTGCTGATGTATTTGAAGCCCTAAGAAGTATGTCATCTCACCAAGTAAAGACATCTCGAACTCACTTTTCATCTTTATGGAAAATTTATTACTTATTCAATCATCATTTCTACCAAAGATTATATAATCCACATATACCTCAATGATTGTTAAATTATCTTTATCTATTTGTACATAAATATTGCTATCAGAAGTACCTTTCTTGAACCCTTGTTGATGTAGATATCCATCAAGATGAGCATATCATGCTCTGGGAGCCTTCTTGAGACCATATAGAGCCTTATTTAACTTGCAAACACAGTCTTGTTTTTATAATAGTAGAAAACCTTCAGGTTGTTCGATGTAAACTTCTTCTTCTAATTCTCCATTTAGGAATATTGAATTAACATCCATTTGGTAGAATTTTATTTTTCTTGAACATGCATATGTGAGAAACATGCAGATGGCTTCCATTCTAGCAACTAGTTCAAATGTTTCGTCGAAATAAATTCCTTCCACTTGTGCATAGCCTTTGCAAACCAATCTTGCTTTGTTTCTGGTAACCTGTCCATCTTCATTCAATTTTTTCCTGAACACCCATTTAGTCCCAATGACATTTTTATCTTTCGGTCATGGAACTCATTCCCAAGTATTATTCTTCTCGATTTGATCCAATTCTTCATTCATATCTGCTACCCAATGTTCATTTTGGTTGGCTTCCTCAAAAATACTAGGCTCAAAGGTTACTAGAAAAGCAATGTGAGCTTGTTGTGATGAATGAAGCTGTCGACCTTCATTTATGTCACTAATGATTTGATTTAATGGATGGTTATTTTGAATCCATTCTTTTTTTCTCTTTAGAGGGGCTTATTGTTGTTGTTCCTGTATATATTGATGATCAATATTTACTTCTTCCTAGTTGACAATTGCTTATTGTTCTAGAATTTTCTCTATCTTTTTTAGCCTCTGTCTCAAGTTTCAAAGATTCTAAGTCCTCATGATTATTCGTTAGAACACCATCTTCATTAAATGTAACATTTATGCTCTCCACTATCTATTTTCGTCTTAGATTATATAATTTATAAGCTTTTCTTTTGCCTGAGTAAGCAACAAAGATACCTTTGTCAACATGTGATTCAAATTTACCTAACTTTTGATATTCTCTTTTGATATAACATTTGATTCCGAAGATTCTGAAATATTTTACATTAGCTAGTTTTCCTTTCCATAATTCATATGGGGTCTTGTTGCAATTATTTCTTAGAAGAATTCGGTTGATAATGAAAACTGTCGTATCAATTGCTTGAACCCATAAATTTTCATCCAATTTTGAGTCCTTCAACATTGTTCAACCCATTTCCTGTGCGGTTCTGTTCTTTCTTTCTGCAACTCCATTTTGATGAGGTGTTCTTGTTGTTTAAAATTGTCTTTTTATTCCATTTTCTTCATAGTATTGCTTAAATAATTTGGAAGTGAAATCTCCACCATTATCTGATCTTAGACACTTTATTTTCAAATCAGTTTAATTTTCGACCAAATCCTTGTAGATATTAAAGCACTCAAATTCTTCACTTTTTTCTTTAGGAAACTGACAGCAGTCATCCTCGTATAGTCATCTATCATTAACATGAAATATAATTCTCCATATAAGCCTTTTGTTCTCACAAGACCACATAGATCAGTATGTATCAACTCTAATGGATGTGATGAAAAGTGTTTTTTTGTTTTAAATCTAACTTTTGTCTACTTGTCGTGTCGACAGGCCTCACATAGTGTGTTGGAAGGTTTTGAGATTTTCAGCATTTCTCGTACTCCTTCCTTTTTGCTTATCCTGACAAGATTTTTAAAGTTTATGTGATCCATTTGTTTGTGCCATAACCAGGTTTCATCTTCTTTAGTTAGTAGAAATGATTTATTTGCTACATCTAGAACATATATGTTGTTTGGAGCTCGACTTGCTGTAGCCACAATTTTACCATACCTGCCGTTCCTAATTTCACATTTGTGGAGTTGAATAGCATTGTGTGTCCTTGATCACACATTTTTCCAACACTGAGCATATTGTGATTCATGTTTTCAAGCAATAGGATATTCTTGGCTAGAACATATTTTCTTCCGAGAGTGAAGGTACTTGATCCTATAGCATTTGAAGACCCATCATCTCCAAAGGATACAGTTCCATCCTTCTTCTCTTTCAGAGATACATATTTCTTTATATCTCCAGTCATATGCGTTGAGAAACCACTATCAACATACCAAACATATTTGTTGTTTTGAACCTTGGGAGAGAGAGAAAAATTATCAGTCTTCTTCTTCTTCCATGTTCGTTTGTTCTGTGGCTTTGAAGATTCTTCTAGTTCAAGTCTGCAGTCTCTAGCTATGTGTTCAAAATTTTGACATTTGTAACATTCCATATTATTTATTAAATGTTAAAATCTATTGATGTTTCGTTGAGCCCTAGGAGGTTCATATTTGACAGATCTCATGGAATTGTATTGGTTCCTAGGGTACGTGCACCGTTCTACAGCTTTATGACCAAATTTTCCACATGAATAAAAATAGCCATGAAAAATATGTTGGTACCTGGATGGAAATCTTCATCGGGGAATTGCCTTCCAAGGTTGTTCGTGTGAATCTTGTTCAATGAAGTCTACATGCATGCCAGATCTCATAGGTTCATTATATTTTGTTGTAGAAGGTCCTGCTTCTTCTTCTTTGTAACCGAGGCCAGTTCATTGTAAGATCTTTGGTTTTTGATGAATTATTCTAATTCCATTGAGTTTTTGGCATAGTTTTGGACAATTTTTCCCTTCTTCACTTCCTTACGCAGCGAGACTACTTCGGCTTCTAATGTTTCCCTTTTTTGGTTGCTTTCTTCCAACTTCTTTTGAAGTGACTCTTCAATACATTTGTGTTCTTCAACTTCAATTTTGAGACCTTGAACTTGTTCTTCAAGAGTATTGGAACAGATCTTTTTAGCCTCAAGCTCTTTTATAAGCGTGATTTCCTCCTTAGAAAGTTATTCTATGGTCAACCCTTCTTCTTCGTTGTTTGATACCTCTTGTTTATTGTGCTTGGCAATAAACAATACTCTCGCATTGGCTTCTTCTTCACTGTCAATGTATTCATTGGATGATGAGCTATCTTCATTATAGAGAAATTTCCTTTTGAATCCTTTCTTTTCTCCTTGCTTGTTGAATTTCTTAAAGTATTTCTTTCCTTTTGAGTTTATGTCACTTATTTTTGGAAATTTATCTGTAAAATTCCCAACCTCACCATAACCGAAACATATCAATGCAAGTTTACCTTTGAATTTTCCCTTACCAATTTTTAGTTCTCTCATAAAGTAAGCATATTTTCCATCTGAAAGACCTTCTTCATCATCTTCCTTTTCTTCACACTTGCAGGTGCAGGTCTTTGCCTTTGAAGGTTGTTTGTACTTATTGGTTTTCTTAGATGCAGCGAATGTAGTTTCTAGATGCGAAGTACCCGCTTCTTCATCAAGTCTCATTTCATATGCTAAGAGAACTCCATGTAATTCCTCTTTGCTGAGTTTGTCCAGATTTTCACTGTATTTTAAGACCGATACCTTTGGGTTGAATCTCCCTGTTAATGTTCTAAGAATATTTCATATAATTCTTGTCAACAGGCTCTCCCAATCCTTCCAGAGTGTTGGTTATTTCATCAACGTGTTGGAAGTATGTAGCAATGTTGTCATCTTCTTTCATTTTGAGTTGCTAAAATTTTTCTCTGTAGATTTGAAGCTTTTCTTCTTTGACATTTGAGTCACCTGCATATATATATTCTCAAGCTTTTCCCAAATTTTTTTTGCAGTTTTACAACCCAAATCCTTATCATAAGCAGAATTAATAATTCCACTAATAAATAATATTATTTTCTTTTGCATCATTTACCAAATTCTTCTTACCTTGTTCATTGACAGTTGATTTAAATCCATTTTGAACAGTGTCCCATACTTCATAACCTTGTGCCAAGAGATAGACCTCCATTCTTCCTTTCTAGAGTGCATAATTATTTTCATTGAACAGAGGTACACCATTCTTGGTATGCTCCATGACCTCCTTCCAGATGTTTAATTGCTATTGAAGGAACCAATCTCTGATACCAATTGTTGGAAATATTGAGAGGGGGGGTGAATCAGTATTGCTCTCAATTAGTATTATTATTAATCTTTCAGAGGATTAGTTAATCATCAATTATTATTAGTGTTTGTATAATGATACCAGTAAAAAAAAGGAACACAAATGCACATATTTTTTAAGGTGGAAACCCCCTCTGGGACAAAAGCCACTTGAATGATTTTCTAATAATTCTTTAATATTGAAATCCAATTGAAAATAAATCTCCAACTTCCTAGAATCTAGAAAAACATTCTTCTCCAGCTCCCACTGGATGGACACTCCAATGCCCTAGATTCTTTAGTAATCAACTGAACAGATGCCCCAACACCACATGAGCTACAACTCAGCCTAGCACCACCCTACCACCCTAAAGTTTTCACAAGCTTTTACCTGTTGGTGACTTCATGCACTAGCCTAGCACCACCCTACCACCCTATAGAAGAATAAAAGAATATTGGACTCCCATACCAAGGAAAATGGTCCACTTTACAATGATATTGAATGTTGTAGAAGAAGAAGACACACTAGACCATAACCCCAACTATGACACAACCACCTAATGATGATCCTAGACCTCCAGACACTTCCTCTTCAATTCTTAGTAGATAGACACTTGTACAAATTTTACAATGATACTTTTACAATGACTCAGTACAATGATACCTTTACAATGACTGTATGCAGTGCTGCCCACTTGAAGACTCATGTGGTGAACTTCTTGTTGTTGTTCTGCACCTTGATTGTTTCTCTTTTCATGCTACCCTTTCTCACTCTTCATAACATGAGATCATGCATTGAGTCTTATCTTGATGAATATATAATACTTGAAAAAATTCTTCAAGGAAATACCCATGACATGATAATAGCAAAAATTACCTCATCGTGCAAAGCATATATCAGTGCTAAACAAAAAAAAAAATTAGAATACAAAGAACCTAATTCAATTAAGACATGAAAATGCATATAAAAAATATACTTACCTGGATCTTACCTCTGCTGCACCATTTTTTTGCATCTTTCTTTACTTTGCTACCCTAGAAAGTTTGGTCCTTTTTAACCCTTGACAACACACGATCTAGCTTTTTATTGCCTTCTAGGGGCTCGATATTGAATCTGATGTATCTCTATTATTTCATATCCCCAATATTTGATTTTTTTTCCTATAGTATCCCTCTCAGTCTTCTTTCCAATGCCATAGGTATTACCTAATTTGGATTCTTCAAGAAAAATTTATGCCCAATCTCTCACAATGGCATAATTATGGACTAGTTCAGTAGAGCTAACTTGTACGACGTGCCTTGTGTCACTGTTTCCTCCTTCGGCTCTGAAATTAATAAAAATAAAACTAAAATCCGTTAATTATCTGTCATTTTTAACATAATTCAAATTCAATGCTCAGAGAGATAGTTATGACGATTTTCCCAAGGTCACCTCTTTGAGATGAAGTTTAGGATCTTGCAAAAACCCTAACTTCCACAGATCATATCTCCGAAAATATTGCGAACCATGATCTGAATGTTTTACACGATATTCCTTATGATTTTGGCTTTGTGTGATAAAAATTTAAGCTTCTTAACCTTTGCAGAATTTTTTTTATAGAGAAAATTCCACGATGACCTATTTCAAGTAGCGAAATCCCTACATGAGGAGTATATGAGGATCAAAATTTATATAAATGATTAGGTTGAGAGGGTCTTCAACAACTGAACGTGAATTTATTTTAGGAGATTACAAATTATTAATTATTGACTGTTCAATGACCACAAATAATGATTACTGTCATGCCACAACCCCATGGGGTTTTACCCCACTAACCGAGGTTACTAAATTCAAACATGAATATCTCTCGAACTGTGAAGATCTACGTGGCGTGCCATATATCAACGGAAACATATCGACAAGTAGAAACCATAAACATATCCTTGACTCGAAATATAGTAATTTGGTAGGTCAAAATTCCCATGCAAGATCAGGGTAGCCCCTATTGCTTCTTGGGTTGACATAAATTTCAACCACTTATCAACACACTCTTCTCTTTTTCACCTATTGTTAACCAACCTTACTCATGAGCCACCTCATTCATTTGTGATAGATTAAGACAAATACACCCGCATGCTCTACATTTGGCCTATCATCCCTCAATTTCAATAGCCCATTTTCAGCACTTCATCTGCATCATCAACCCCACACCAAGACCAATCAATGGTGCCTCCGCCCTCTGCACTAAACACCTTACCTTCATTATCATGAAGGTCATTGTTTTTATGGGGCACCAATATCCATGTTTGTACATCCCAAATAACCTTTACATTATTTTGGAAAGTGCACAAAGATTTTTTAGGAAAAAAAGGCTCCCACCCATATTTTCATGTCTCATACCAGAAAAAATTCCTTAGTCACCCTAGATTGGAGCTCGTTGATCACCTCCCCATCCATTAATAATTCACCATGCCAATCAAAACAGGTTTGCACCTATCTTGGATGTCCTTTCGACTCTAGGGATCTTACCCCAGAACAATTGTTTAACTGTCCCCACTTGCATTATAGCTCCAACCTCAGTTAGTTGACCATATCCATTCATATTATTTACTTTCAATATCATTCCTTGTTGACCCACCATATTACAGTCATATATCTCCATCATGATTCTTCGATTCAACATATCAGGTGGTTGATGCTTCTTTCTTGTCGACTTCAACACCCATCTTCTAATATTAAGCCAGTAAATTGGGTGCTCCCCCCCCCACCTTAAGTGACATCCTCGGGTGGCACAATGCGAATCACTATTTCCCATTGATTTCATCGTTCTCCCTGAGATTTGACACCAACATAAGCTTTCATGTCAGGGTGGTATCATACTTCGTGATCGTTGCAGTTCTTTCATTTAGTAGAAGACCCACACATCTCTTAGCACCTCATTCAGTAGTTCTTACATTTTGATGTGCGAGAGGTACCTATAGTCAAAGACCCATGTATTCATAAGCACCTCACTCAACAGAGCTTCACCTTCTCTTGATGCACGAGGATAGATGATTCCATCTGTGTAAAAATCATCCCTGCAGGAATCAACAATTCCCATCATCAGCCATCAGCTTGTTAGACCACTCTAACCCTAACTTGACATGAATATTTCCTGTATGATTATAATACTTAGTCTCTAGTCATCATAATGAGCATGGGACATGCCCACCTCATATAAACACTTTTTTCAAAGCATGTTTATCATTATCCTCAGTCAATGTTTTTCCCTACTCATCTATGTAACAAGTTAGTATATCTCTCAAGAAGTTGACTAAATTCATAGTTAGAAAAGAAAATGTGATGTATTTTGGCTATGCATCTTCTCCTAACCTCATACATTAGGGGGAAACTATTAACATCGTAAAATCATACACACATTTGTACAAACCAAAAGACACTGAAATTCTTCCAACAGAATGTACAAGTGAAGGTTTTCTAGCTGAAGACATTATGAAAGATCAAAAATTTAAATTTTCCAAAGGCCCAATATGAAAAATTGAGTTTTTCTTCCTATCTAAAGGTCAGAATTACAACTGCGTGACTTTTCCTTCGAAATCTTCTCGGTCAAATAAAGGTTGGACTCATCAATTTGGGACCACTTCCCACACTTGGAAGATGAGGTTCCCTAACATGTGCTAGTGAAGGAAAAACAAATTCGAGTCACTCTGAAGATATGGATCCCTCAAAGGGATCTTCTTGTCCTACTCATGAGTCATTTTCATTCATGAACCAAGAGATGGAATAAGGATTCAAAATATTCTATATAAACATTTCATTGGAGAACCAAATCATTAGGGGAATTTTGAGGTCTAAAATGGGTCTCCTAAGAAAAATGTAAAACCAAAATAAACTTTATAAGAACCAATAGGATTCAAGATGATGATGTCAACCATGGGGGATGATTCACCATTTTTTAGGTAAAAGGGTAAAAAGATTAAAAAATAATAAAATAATAAAACTACTTTTTCAACTCGTATTTTCAACTTATCTCCCAAAGTGTTTACTCAAATTTCGAGAAGGAATACTTGTTGGATGAAAAATTTTATTCCTCATCCAAGTGGTACCCATTTTTCATACTTTCGATGGATCCTACTTCAAGAAAAATGAGAAATACATTAAAAAACGTGATTGCAATCACGTTTTTCATTTATTTCTCATTTTACGTGTAGCAGGGTCCATCAAAAGTATGCAACATGGGTACTCCTTGGATGAGGATTTAAATTTTGCATCCAAAAAGTACTCCTGCTCAAAATTTGAGTAAAAAATTTGGGAGATAAGTTGAAAATACGAGTTGAAAAGGTGGTTTTTCCTTTTTTCCCTCTAAAATTTGATGATGTAATCAAATCTTATTTTATTATTTCCACTAATATTTTATAATTTCCTTAGGAGGCCCATTTTAGACCTCAAAATTCCCCTAATGATAAGGCAATGATATGCTGGAAAAATTGATCTCAAGCAATCCCGAATTCATTGTTGAATAAGAAGTATAACATTATTGTGTTGGTATAATTGTTTCACAACAATCCAACACTCTAGTGTGGAGAGGATTTCACCATTGAGAGAGCCTTGATACTTCTTTAAGAGTGAGGAGAATCTTGCAAAGAGAGTGAATAATGGAACCTCCTTGTTGAGGATATTTTAACATCATTACTCAAAAAATTATCTCCAAGTGTTTAGTATTCATGTATTGTATTCATATTCTACTTTCAAAAGTCAATAAAGGGAGAATTTTTCCATCGATTTTTTGATTTGTTTGCTTCATTAAGAATTGTTTATTGGTTTGTTATTTATTTTTTAGTTTATGTATGTATATGCATTTTTCTCACCACTTGCAATGTTTTGTTTCTCATGCTTGTCCACTAAAAACAACCAATTCTATGTGTGATTTCTTTACAGGAAACAACCAACTGATAAGAAGGTGTATTTTGGTACCCCATTGCTAAAAAAACACAAACAAAATTATAGAGAACCAAATTCTAAAAATTCGGAAACAAATATTCTCCAATAATTCTCCTTAATATGATCCATGTTTAACTTTTTGAAGCCTCAGAGAAAAAGAAAAAGAAAAAATTATTACAAAAATGCGAAACTGACATGTTTGAAATGTATATCAGGAGGATTCAAGAACCTATAACTAATTATAAACTATATTGAAACTATAGAGAACCAATATCTCACCTCACTTTGATCCAAGTTTCAAAGTCTGAAACCTTATAGAAATCATATATATATATATATATATATATATATATATATATATATATATATATATATATATATATATATATATGTAGAGAGAGAGAGAGAGAGAGAGAGAGTTATAGTTATAGTGAAAATGTCGAACTAACTTGTTTGAGATTGTTTAATAGAGAAATTAGAAACCCTAACTTCCTTGGAGCATATCTCTGAAAATATAGTGAACCAAGATCTTTTTTTTTTTTATAGGTTCAATATTTTCCATTACTCAAAAACCATATACAAAGATATAAACATTCATGTGGTCTCACCCCGACCAACTTTGTTGACCAATGCTATAACCATGTGTTGAAGGATCGAAATGTCTACCTCAACATCGGGGGAAAGACACTCACTAGGGACCTTAGAAAAGATCCTTATGATAGGTCCCTATATTACAAGTATAGTCCCTTATTGTTGTTAGTGTAACCCCATTATTGTTATTGTTATACCCCTGTAACCCCAATATTGTTATTATTGTGCCCTTACATTATTATTGTTAGGTCGGATAGGATTATAATGTGACCCCATGTACTCATATATAAAGGAGGAGGTTTTTTCATTTGTATCATCCAAGAATTGTTCATTCATGTAATGTATTGGAGGTTTCCCCCTCAAAGTGGCTGATTTCTAAGGTGCTGATGTCTCTTTTATTCTATTTTTGGAACTGGTTTCATAACATTTGGTATCATAACTTTGGACTGTAGGGTTTCACTTCTCTGAACAGGTCATCGTGGAATTTTCGCTATAAATTTTTTTCTATGAAGGTTCATAAGTTGAAAATTTACAGAGTGAATTCAAAAGCCTAAGGAATGTCATGTGAACATTTTAGATATTGGTTCAAAATATTTTTGGAGATATGATCTGTGGAAATTACGTTTTTTTTTAGGCTCCCAAATTTAATCTAAATAGGTCATCGTGGAATTTTCACTATAACATTTTTTCTACGATGTTTCTAAAGATGAAATATTTATAGAGTGAAGCCAAAATCTCGAGGAACGTCGTATACAAATTTTAGATCTTGGTTCACAAAATGTCCAGCAATATGATCTGTGGAAGTTAGGGTTGTTTCATGCTCTCAAATTTCATCTCAAATAGGTCATCGTGGGAAAATCATCATAACTCTCTCTCTGAGCATCAGATTGGAATTATGTAAAACATGGTTGCAAGTACATGGACTGTAGTTTCCTTTGTATAAATTTCTAAGCTGAAGGTGGAAACAGTGACACATGGCATGCCGTACAAGTTTGCTCTACTGAACTAGTCCATAATTAGGTCATTGTGGGAGATTGGGCATAACTTTGTCTTGAAGAATCCAAATCAGGTCAGACCTGTGGGATTTGAAAGAAGAGTCAGAGGGCTACTACAAGGCTGAATTTCAAATTTTTAGATTAAAAAACACAGAGATAATTCAGTTTCAATATCTAGCTCCTCAAAAGCAAGAAGAAGGTGTGTATTTTTTTTTGTATTGCATAGGTCTTGTGTGAAAAATTAGTTTGAATTGATTCCAAGGGCATATTGTAGAATAGATATCAATATTGGGTTCTAAAATGCCACCTAAAAATAATTCAACACCCATTAAGCCTTTAGAAGGCTCTACTATGAATCATGAAGATGAAGAATGACAACATGACATATCAAAATTACAAGAGCAAGTGCACCAAATTTCACTCTCGCAAAGAGCAACAAAAAATGAAATGGAAGTTTTGAAGATATACGTGGAAGCTAAGATGGATGGTTTAAATAAAGGCATGGAAGCTAAGATGGAGGGCATGGAAGCTAAGATGGAGGGCATGGAAGTTGGCATGGAAGTTAAGATGGATGACATGGAAGAAAAAATGAAAGACAACATGGAAAACATGAAGAATGATCTAAAATAAAACATAGAAGGTTTGAAAAATTTGATACAAGATATGTTTCTTAATGGCGAAAATATAGTAGAGGAAACTCATGATGAGAACAAAATAAATGTTAATTGTGATTTCATAAACTCTAATGTTGGATGGAAGAACCACCATATTCTAAAGATGGATATGAGGAAGTTTGATGGCAAGGATCATGTAACATGGATACTACAGATGGAGCAATATTTTGATCTTAATAATGTGCAAAAGACACAAAAGGTACGCATTTCAACTTTACATTTAGAAAAAAATACATTTTTATGGTATCGATGGCTTTGCTCCCATAAAAAAATGTCACTTGGTCCATTTTTACGAAGGAAATGATAGCACATTATGAGGATACAAAGAGCAACACCTTCTTTAGCTAATTGATAAATCTCAAACAAAAGGGTTTTGTAGTGGAGCACATTGAAGACTTCCAAAAATGAAATATAAAGGTAATTGATATTCTTGAGGAACACAGGATTGATATCTTCATAGGGACTTTAAAGGATAACATCCAACATGAAGTTCACATTTGGAAACCTAATTCATTGGAGAAGGCATTCCTATTGGCAAGAAATTTTGAGTGTAAAATTATGGTGACAAGGAAGCCTACCACTAACATCTATAAAGATGGAAGTGTTACTACTCCTAGAATTCCACAACCTACAAGGTTGACACCACAACAATAGGAAGAAAAAAGAGAAAAAGGGCTTTGCTACATCCGTGATAGAAAATACACTAAAGGCGATAAGTGTGAAGAGGAGGAAGAAAAAGAACAAGAAACATCAAAAGAAGAGGATATACACTAGGAACCAACCCTAGAATAAGAAGAAATGAGTCCAACCATATGTGTAATGCATTGGCATGAATTACCACTCCTCAAACTCTCAAGATAGAAGGACATATCAAGAAGAAAAAGGTAATAGCGTTGATTGATTTGGGTAGTACCCATAATTTAATTCTTTGTAAGGTAGCTAAGGAATTGAATTGTTTCCTATACCCAGCACCAGAATGTCAAGTGATGGTTGCAAATGGGGGAACTACAAATTGCTCTGGAAAATTCCATAATATCAAGCTAACCATGGGGTAATATGTATTGAATAGTCCAATGCTTTCCATTCCAATGGGGGCTATTGATGTTGTACTAGGAGTAAAATGGTTACCATCTTTGGGGACGGTAGCTTTTAATTTCCAAGAACTTGAATTTTTTTTCAGAAGGGGAGGAAGTTGAATTATGGGGTATCGCAAGAAAGCCGAGAAAGATAATAAGCTCTAATGTCATGAAAAAGCTTCTGGAGAAAGAAAAATGAGGTGTAATTTCACAATTATGCTCACTAGAAGTTCCAACATCGAAATCATATATTTCTCCATATCTCCAAAAAGTATTGGACAATCATTCCAAGGTGTTTGAAACTGCCAAAGGACTCCCACCTATTCATGATAATGATCATGCTATTCATTTCATTCCAGGAAGTGTTCCTCCAAACATTAGGCCTTACAGATATCCTTATGTCCAAAAGAGCGGAATTGAACGTATGATTGTAGAAATGTTAAAGGATCATATAATTCAATCTAGTCAAAATTCTTTATCTACTCCAGTAGTATTGGTGCACAAGAAGGATGGATCATGGTGCATGTGGCTGGATTATAGGGAGCTCAATAAGATCACTATTAAAGATAAATTTCCCATACCTATGATTGATGAATTACATGGAGAATTTTTTTTTACCAAGTTGGATCTTCGTTCAGTATATCATCAAATTAGAATGAAGACTGAAGGTATTCCAAAAATAGCATTTCGAACTCACGAGGGTCATTATGAATTTTTGGTCATGCATTTTGGCCTTACCAATGCACCTTCTACATTTCAAGGGTTGATGAATTCCATTTTCAAACCCTTCGTTACAAAATTTATGCTAGTATTTTTTGATGATATAATAATCTACAGCAAGTCTTGGAAGGATCATGTTCAACATCTTGACAGGGTGCTCAAACTATTGGAGGAGAAACAATTATATGCAAAAGCATCCAAATGTTTCTTTGGAGTAAAAGAAGTGGAATATCTAGGTCATATTTTATATCATGAGGGTGTTAAGGTAGACCCTAACAAAATTAGAGCCATTAAGTAATGTAAAGTCCCCACAACCATAAATCAGTTCCAAGGATTTCTCAGGTTAACAGGGTATTATCGCAAGTTTGTTAAGAATTATAGGAGAATAGGAGCACCTCTAACAACATTATTGAAGAAAGATGCATTTTCATGGACTCTTGAAGAAACTAAGGCATTTGGACATCTTAAAGAGGAAATGTGCCTAACACTGGTCTTAGCTACACCCAACTTCACAAAAACCTTTATTGTGGAATGTGATGCCTCCACTAGTACATTTGGCGGAAATTTCGACACTTTGGTTCTGACACTTTTGACCAAATGTCGGAAATTTCCTCAAATTTTATCAATTTTTCAAATCTCGCCCACAATTGTCGCTATACCAATGTTTGGAGAACAATTTTAGTATTGCGACACTTAGAGGTTAGTGTCGGTATTGCAATGTTTGTAGAAAAGCGTCGGAATTGCGACAGTTTTGGCAACAGCGTCAGAATTGAAACGGATTAGAGCTAACTGTCGCTATTGCGACGTTTGTAGGAAAGTGTCGTTATTGCGACAGTTTGGGAAAAAGAATCGCTATTGCGACAGTTTGGGCAAAAGTGTCAGAATTGCGACAGATTAGAGCTAAGTTTCGCTCTTACGACGTTTAGATGAAAGTGTCGCTACTGTGACAGTTTGGAAACTAATTTCTTTGGCCTCTCCTTTAATAAATAATAATCTAACGTGGGTCCCCTTTTTGAATGGTTGGAGCAACATAATAAGATATCTTTAGTTGACATATCACATTGTGATGAAGATGGAAGGTGGTTATGATGGGACTTATAAGGAGTTTCATAAAATATTAAAGACGTGATGCGCTCACTCCTTGGTTCAATTTTAATGTGTGCCCCCAACCACGGTTGGGCATGCCGTGTCACGCAGTGTGAGGTTGCCCGACCAGGCACATTCAGGTCAAGCCGTTTCGTTCGAGGGCGCCCGTATTAGTTTTGCTAAGTTGTGACCGCCCGGGTGCCTTGTGCACGTTCGGGTGGCCCGTTTCCTGTTTTCTCCCTTGTGGCATCATTCGTTTGGGTGCGTCATGTTGTGTCGTGTGAGGTCGCTCTACCGGGCACGTTTAGGCCAGGCTGTTTCATTCGAGGGCGCCCGTATCAGTTTTGCTAACTTGTGACCGTGTTGTGTGAGGTCGCCCGACCGGGTGTGTTTGGGTCAGGCCGATTCGTTCAAGGGCGCCCATATTAGTTTTGCTAAGTTCTGATTGCCGGGGTGCCTTGTGCACATTCGGGTGGCCCATTTATCGTTTGCTCCCTTGTGGCATCATTCGGTCAGGCGCATCGTGTCGCATCGTGTGAGGTTGCCCGACCGAGCACGTTTGGGTCAGGCCGATTTTTTCGAGGGTGCCCATATTAGTTTTGCTAAGTTGTGACCATCCGCGTACCTTGTGCACGTTTAGGCGGCCCGTTTTTCATTTTCTCCCTTGTGGCATCGTTCGGTAGAGCACGTCGTGTCGCGCCATGTGAGGTCACCAAACCGGGCGCATTTGAGTCGGGTCGGGCTATTTTTTTCGAGGGTTCCCGTATCAATTTTGCTAAGTTGTGACCACCCGGGTGCCTCGTGCACGTTCAGGTGGCCCATTTTCCATTTTCTCCCTTGTGGCATCGTTCGTTCGGGTGCACAGTGTCGCGCTGTGTGAGGTCGCTCGACCAAGCGTGTTTGGGTCGGGCCGTTTCGTTCGAGGGTGCTCGTATCAATTTTGCTAAGTTGTGACCGCCTGAGTCCCTTATGCATGTTCGGGTGGCCCATTTGCCATTTTCTCTCTTGTGGCATCGTTCAGTCGGGCACACCCTGTCATGCCGTGTGAGGTCGCCCAGTTGGGCACGTTTGGGTCTGGTAGGGTCGTTTCATTGCAGGGCGCCCGTATCAGTTTTGCTTATAAGTTGTGACTACCCAGGTGCCAGCTTGTGCATGTTCAAGCAACCTGTTTGTTGTTTTCTCCCTTGTGGCATCGTTTAGTCGGGCACGCCATGTCTCGGAGTGTGAGGTCGTCCGACCAGGCGTGTTTAGGTTGGGTCATTTGGTTTGAGGGTGCCCGTATCAGTTTTGCTAAGTTTTGACTGCCCAGGTGCCTTGTGCACGTTCGGGTGGACCATTTCTAGTTTTCTCCCTTTTGGCATCGTTCGGTCAAGCGTTCCATGTCGCACCGTGTGAGGTCGCCCGACCGGGCACGTTCGAGTCTAGCCGTTTCATTCGAGGGAGCCCGCATCAGTTTTTCTAAGTTGTGACCGCCCGTGTGCATTGTGCACATTCGGGTGGCCTGTTTTCCATTTGATACCTTGTGGCATCATTCGATCAGGTGCGTTGTGTGAGGGCACCTGACCGGGTGCATTCGGGTTGGGCTGATTCCTTTGAGGGCGCCCGTATCATTTTTTCTAAGTTGTGACCACCCAAGTGCCTTGTGCACGTTCTGGTGGCCTGTTTGCTGTTTTCTCCCTTGTGGCATTATTCGATCGGGCGCATTGTGTCACACCGTGTGAGGTTGCTCGACCTGGCACGGTCAGATCGGGTCGGGTCGTTTCGTTCGAGGGCGCCTGTATTAGTTTTGCGAAATTGTGACCACCCAAGTGCCTTGTGCAAGTTCGGGTGGCCCATTTTCCGTTTGATCCCTTGACACATTGTTTTGTTAGGCCCACCTTGTCCCACCATGTGAGGGCGCTTGACTGGGTGTGTTCGGGTCCGGTCGATTCATTCGAGGGCACCCAAATCAGTTTTTCTAAGTTGTGACCGCCCAAGTGCCTTATGCACGTTCGGGCGGCCTGTTTGCCATTTTCTCCCTTGTGGCATTGTTGGGTTGGGTGCACCATGTCGCGCCATGTGAGGTCGCCTGACCAGGCGTGTTCAGGTTGGGTCGGGCCATTTCGTTCGAGGGCACCCATATCAGTTTTGTTAAGTTGTGACCGCTTGGGTGACTTGTGCATGTTTAGGTGGCTCATTTTCCATTTTTTCCCTTGTCGCATCGTTCGTTTGGGTGCGTCGTTTCGTGTCGTGTGAGGTCGCCCGACCGGGCGTGTTCAGGTCAGGTCGTTTCATTCGAGGGTGCTCGTATTAGTTTTTCTAAGTTGTGACCACCCGGGTCACTTGTGCACGTTCGGGTAGCCCGTTTGTCATTTGCTCCCTTGTGGCATCGTTCTGTCGGGCATGCCATGTCATGCCGTGTGAGGTTGCCCGACTAGGCGTGTTCAGGTCGAGTCGAGTTGTTTCATTCAAGGGCGCCCATATCAGTTTTTCTAGTTTGTGACCACCTGGGTGCTAACTTGTGCACGTTCAGGCAGCCTGTTTTCCATTTGCTCCCTTGTGACATCATTCGGTTGGGTGCACTGTGTCGCGTAGTTTGAGGTTGCCCGACCGAGTGCGTTCAGGTCGAGTCGTTTCGTTTGAGGGCGCCCATATCAGTTTTGCTAAGTTGTGACCACACGGGTCCCTTGTACACGTTCGGGTGGCCCGTTCGCAATTTTCTCCCTTGTGGCATCATTCGGTCGGGTGCGCCGTGTGAGGTCGCCCGACCGGGCGTGTTCGGGTCGAGTCGGGTCATTTCGTTTGAGGGCGGCCGTATCAGTTTTACTAAGTTGTGACCGCTCCTGCCTGCCTTGTGCACATTCCAGTGGCCTGTTTGACATTTTCTCCCTTGTGGCATCGTTCAGTTGGGCGCGCCGTGTGAGGGTGCCCGATCGGGCGTGTTCAGGTCGGGCTGATTCGTTCAAGGGCGCCCATATCAATTTTGCTAAGTTTTGACCGCCCGGTTGCCTTGTGCATGTTTGGGTGGCCCGTTTGTCATTTTTTTCCTTGTGGCATCTTTCAGTTGGGTGCACCGTGTTACATCGTGTGAGGTCACCTAACAAAGCATGTTTGGGTCAGGCTGTTTTGTTCGAGGGCGCCCATATCAGTTTTGCTAAGTTGTGACTGCCCGGGTGCCTTGTGCACGTTCGGGTGGCCCATTTTCCATTTTCTCCCTTGTGGCATCGTTCGGTTGAGCGCGCCGTGTGAAGGCACTCGACCGGGCGCATTCAAGTCGAGCTAATTCATTCGATGGAACCCGTATCAGTTTTGCTAAGTTGTGACCGCCCAGGTGCCTTGTGCACATTCAGGTGGCCCGTTTTCCATTTTCTCCCTTGTGGCATCATTCGGTCAGGCACGCTGTGTCGTGCCATGTGAGGTCGCTCAACTGGGCGCGTTCGGGTCGGGTCGGGCCATTTTGTTCGAGGGTGCCCGTATCAGTTTTGCTAAGTTATGACCACCCGGGTGCCAGCTTGTGCACGTTCGGGTGGCCTGTTTGCCATTTTCTACCTTATGGCATTATTCGATCTGGCGCACCATGTCGTGCAGTGTGAGATCGCCCGACTGGGCATGTTCAGGTCGGTCGTTTCGTTCGAGGGCACCCGTATCAATTTTGCTAATTGTGACTGCCCGGGTGCCTTGTGGACATTCGGGTGGCCCGTTTTTCGTTTGCTCCCTTGTGGCATTGTTTGGTCGGGCGCACCGTGTCATGAATATGGAAGGTCTTCCGACCAGGCGCGTTTGAGTCGGGTCGGGCCATTTTGTTCGAGTGAACCCATATCATTTTTGCTAAGTTGTGACTACCCGAGTGCCTTGTGCACATTTGGGTGGCCCGTTTGCCGTTTTCTCCATTGGGGCATCGTTCGGTCAGGCGCACCATGTGAAAGCGCTTGACCAGGCGTGTTCGGGTTGGGCCGATTTGTTTGAGGGCACCCATATCAGTTTTGCTAAGTTGTGACTGCCCATATGCCTTATGCACGTTCGGGTGGCCCGTTTGCCATTTTCTCCCTTGCGGCATCGTTTGGTTAGGCGCGTCGTGTCGCATCATGTGAGGTCACCTGACTAAGAGCCTTTGGGTCGGGTCGAGTCGTTTCATTCGAGGGTGCTCATATTAGGTTTGCTAAGTTGTGACTGCCCAGGTGCCTTGTGCACGTTCGGGTGGCCCATTTGCTGTTTTCTCCCTTGTGGCATCCTTCGGTCAGGTGCGTCGTGTCGCGCCGTGTGAGGGAGCCTGACCGGGCGCGTTCGGGTTGGGCTGATTCATTTGACGGTGCCCGTATCAGTTTTTTTAATTTGTGACAGCTCGAGTACCTTGTGCACATTCGGGTGGCCTGTTTGTCATTTTCTCCCTTGAGGCATCATTTGGTCATGCACGTTGTGTCGCGCTGTGTGAGGTCGCTTGACTGGGCATGTTCGAGTCGGGTCGAGCTGTTTTGTTCGAGGGCGCCCATATCAGTTTTGCTAAGTTATGACTACCCAGGTGCCTTGTGCATGTTCGGGTGGCCCGTTTTCCATTTTATCCTTTGTGGCATCGTTCGGTCAGGCGCGCTGTGTGAGGGCACCTGACCGGGTGCATTCGGGTTGGGCCAATTCATTCGAGGGTGCCCATATCAGTTTTGCTCAGTTGTAACCGCCCGGGTGCGTCATGCATGTTTGGGTGGCCCATTTGCCATTTGATCCCTTGTGGCATCGTTTGGTCGGGCACACCGTTTTGCGCCGTGTGAGGTTTCTCGACCGGGCACATTCAAGTCGGGTCGGGCGATTTCGTTTGAGGGCACCCATATCAGTTTTTCTAAGTTGTGATCGCCCAGGTGCCTTGTACGCATTCAGGTGGCCCGTTTTCCATTTGCTCCCTTATGGCATCATTCGATTAGGCGTGTCGTGTTGCGCTGTGTGAGGGCACCTGACCAAGCGTGTTCGGGTCGGGCTGATTCATTCGAGGGCGCCTATATCAGTTTTGCGCCATCAATACATGGGTATGGTTTCTGGACTAGTCATGAGGTGTAGTCTGGTTATTAAGACTTCATCAGATGGCCATTCTTCGGACTTAAATTGTGTGACAACACTGTGGCTGAGTTTGAAACTGGAGATTGAATGTACATTTGGTTTGATTGAAATAGACATTTTCATCAATAAATGTAAAGCAATGGCTAACAAATACTATAAATTAATAAATAAATAACACATGGCAACAAGACGCAACAATACTTACAAAACTGTTACATTGAGACGCAAAGAATAAGTAACTAATTTAACCCCTAACCCATTTAACCCCTAAACCATAAGCCCCTAAACCCTTAACCCCTAACCAATTTAACCCCATAAACCCCTAGTAAACCCCTAACCCATTTAACCCCCTAAACCCTAAACCTATAAACCTTTAACCCCTAACCCCTTAAACCATAAACCATTAAACCCTTAACCCTAACCCCTTAAACCTTGATTCCTGACCCCTAACCCATCTAACCCCCTAAAACCTAACCCCATTAGCCCCTTACTTCTAACCCCTAAAATCATTAACTGCTAAATCCCCTAACCCCCTAAACCCCTAACACATTTAACCCCCTAAACCCTAAACCTCTAAACCCTTAACCCCTAGCCCCTTAAACCCTATTTCCCAACCGGTCTAAACCATTTAACCCCCTAAAAACCTAACCCATTTAACCCCCTACCCTAGCTCTTAACCCAAAAAATCCTTAACTACTAAGTCCCCTAACCCCCTAAACCTCTAAAATCCTATAACCCATTTAAACCCCTAAACCCTAAATCTCTAAACCCTAATTCCCGACCCCTAACCCATCTAACCCCCTAAAACCTAACCCCATTAGCCCCTAACTTCTAACCCCTAAAATCCTTAACTGTTAAACCCCCTAACCCAACCCTAAACCCTTAACCCATTTAACCCCCTAAAACCTAAACCTATAACCCCTTGACCCCTATTAACCCATTAAACCCTAATTCCCAACCCCTAACCCATTTAACCCCATAAACCATAAACCTCTAAGCCCCTAACCCATTTAACCCCTAAACCTTAAACCTCTAAACCCTTAACAACTAACCCTTAAGCCCTTAACCCCTAACCCATTTAACCCCCTAAACCCCTAAACCCCTAACCCATTTAACCCCCTAAACCCTAAACCTCTAAGCCCTTAACCCCTAATTCCTTAAACCCTATTTCCCAACTGGCCTAACCCATTTAACCCCCTAAAACCCTAACCCATTTAACCTGCTACCCTAACCCTTAACCCAAAAAATCCTTAACTACTAAATCCCCTAACCCCCTAAACCTCTAAACCCTTATAACCCATTTAAACCCCTAAACCCTAAATCTCTAACCCCTTAACCCCTGACCCCTAGCTAAAATCCTTAACTGCTAAATCCCCCAAGCCCCTAAACCTCTAAATGCGCACCTAACCCATTTAACCACCTAAAATTTAAACCTATAACCCTTAACCCCTAACCCCTTAAACACTAATTCCCAACCCCCAACCCATTTAACCCCCTAAAACCCTAAAAACCTAACCGATTTAACCCCTAAACCCTAGCCCCATTAACCCGTAATGACCCCTAACCCCTAAAATACTTAACTGCTAAATCCACTAACCCCCTAAACCTCTAAAACCCTAACCCATTTAACCCCCTAAACCCCAAACATGTAACCCATAAACCCCTTAACCCCTTGATCTTATAGGGGCCGGTTACCTTGATATTAACAGTGGTGTATTCATACTCCTGAATAACCAATAAAGGGTCAAAGAAATTGACTAGTATATTGTCAAGTTTTATCTTATCCATCTTTGGGGTAAGTTGCTTTTCGACTAACTACTGAGTCTCAAATCTGCATTGTTCTTATACATCTTCCTATACCTTTTTCATTCACCTGAACCTCCCAAGTTGTCAATATCATTGTATATTAATTGCAAAAGAGCATCTAAAATGGTTTTTAACTATATTTTTGTGTCTGCTGTTTGATTTAGATTTTTGCTCATTTAGCTGCGGAATCTTGCCACTTTCCGCAGCTGCTGCAACTTTCCGCAGCCATTTTGTGAAAGTCTATGTTACAGGTGTCTTCAGGTAAAACGAGCCACATGGGCAAGTCAGAAATGATGTGGACATGGATCGTGTCCTATTGGCTCGAGAAAATTCACCTAAGGAGGCTACGGTCAAAGGTGGCCAAGTGGAAGTCAACCGTAGAGTCCCACGGTGACAGGACTCTGTTTCTCGTCACGTGGAGATTTATATGGCCGTTTCTGAATTGCGGGAGACAAACCAACACCTCTACATGGCTCCATAAGCCGAATTCAAACATCCACTCTTCATATATTTACTCCTCAACGCGGCCATGATCCTAGATCTCTGGACGTAATGGTTTACGTGTTCTCTATCAACATAAACTTTAGGGAATTAGTTATATTTCCTTTGTTATAAATAATGCATTTTCATACGCATATGAGATTACTCTCTGTTAGTTTTTATTAGTCTCCATTAGCTTCCAGATAGCTCTGTAATGTAATTACGTTGCCACTGTGCCGTAATATCACCTTTCTATTATGACTGCATTTTATTATATAAGAAGACTCTGTTTCCAAGCATAATTCATACTTGAAGTTTGTTGCCGAGGTTGGTGCAGAGGGCCCCTACACACACTGAGGTTTTGTGCATTATTGTATAGTTCTTGTTTTATTTCTTTAAGCTCATTGTGCCATAATTCATTCACATGTTTATACATTGAATCTTTCATGGTATATATGCTTCATTTCTGTTTATAATCTTTCATGCTTTACATCTTGCTTCTGTCCATAATCTTTCATGTTTTATGTTATTGTTAACTGATCAGTGTTCTTGTTTCAAGTTATAAATAGGCAGCCCGGGCATTTGCATAACTTTTTGACTAATGAAATGGAATTAATATTGTTCTGCTGCTAATTTACTTTTCTTAGTTTCTGTTTAATTTCAGTACTGCTTTGTTTATTTCAATTTTGCACATTTGTTTCAGTAGTTAGATTTAGATATATCAAATTGTTCATGTCATTTTCAGTTACCTCCGAAAGCCACAGCTGGACTGATGGTGAGGGATTGAAGTATGAATGTATAGTTTGATATTATTTTACTTTCTGCAAGTTAGATATATTAAATTTCTCATGACATCTTCAGTTACCTCCGAAAGCCACAGCTGGACTGATGGTGAGGGATTGAATTATGAATGTGTAGTTTGATATTAGTTTACTTTCTGCAAATTAGAAATATTAAATTTCTCATGACATCTTCAGTTACCTCCGAAAGCCACAGCTGGACTGATGGTGAGGGATTGAATTATGAATGTGTAGTTTGATATTAGTTTACTTTCTGCAAGTTAGACATCAGGTTACTCAAGTTGTTTATGGTTACCTCCGAAAATCATAGCTGGACTAATGATGAGGGATCAGAAGATAAGTTGATGTAATTTGATTTAGATTTACTTTGTTGCAACTTTTGGATTTATTTCAGCATAGTTTCTTTTATGTTTGAACAACAGCAAGAATAATGAGTTTCATGATCAGTAGTTCATTGTTTGTTTGACTAGAGTAGTGATGAAATTTCATTTTCTTTAATTTCATTTTCTTTGAGGAATTAATTTTGTCATTCTGTGTTTTTAAAATTATTTTGAAGTTTGGAAAATCATTAGAAATACATTGTTGTCTTGAATATTTGTCTCCATACTTGTCTTTTAGAATTTCACAAAAATCCAAAAATGACAAAAAAAAAGTAAGAGATAGGTTATCTTGCACATATAGTGCGCCACACTTCGTCAGCTTACGAATCCCGGATTGAAAAATTAAATGTAGCAATTTAGGACACACTAAATTGACCAAACATTTTGGCACCATTTCCGGGGAAGTGTAACTAGGTAGCCAATTTCTTAAAAAAAAAAAAAAAAAACAAAATAACAAAAGAAGGGAAAACTTGATAACTTCTTGAAGTATGCTCTCCTCTTGCACCTAGTGTGATCTGGAGGATCAGAAAAGAGAATTATTGGTTTGGTAATTTCTTAAGTATGCTCTCTTCTTGCACCTAGTGTGATCTGGAAGATCAGAAAGAGAATTATTATCCCTACATTTAAAAAAAAAAAAAATGACATGCATAGAGCAAGAGATTCTAGGGGAAGGTTTATAGCTAAAGCCAAGAGTTCAATTTTCACAACTCCATCTTCTTCAAGGCATAGACCAGATTCACCACCATCTACCCCTAGCCTTAAGATTTTTGGAATTCAAGGAGCAGCTGAATTAGAGGATTCTCCTATACCACCTACTAAATATCTAAGGACTCTAAAGAAACTATCATGACAGAGGAAATAATAGATGGATTTAGAGGTAGAGGTAGAGGAGGAGGAAACAATGGAGACAACAATGGTGAAGGAAATAATGAAATAAATAGGGAAGGAGACAACTTGTTTGGATTCCCTATAGTTGATGAGGAAACTCATACAAAAATGAAAAATATCTCACCATCTGTCCTCCCTAACTTTTATGGATTGCGAAGTGAGGATCCTGAAACATTTCTGTTTGAGTTTGAAGTCGTGTGCCGAACCTATGACTATATGGAAGACTCTCAAAAACTCAAACCGTTTCCTTCAACATTGAAGGGAGCTGCTTTGAAATGGTTCATGGGATTAGCCACTCAATCTATTAGGACTTGGAATGATATGAAACAAACATTTTTGGATAGATACTTGGACTATTGTATGCCTACCAATCACAAGGATGAGGTATTCAAAATGATGCAAAAAGAAGATGAAAACTTGGAAGATTTACTTGAAAGATTTCAATACAACTTAAAAAGAGCAAAGATGAGCAACTTAGATGATGAAACCTTGAAAGCCCTCATATTAAAATCTATTAGAGATGAATGGATAGATATTTTAAACATGATGGGGAAAGGAGACATTTCTCAACTTCCACTTCGTGACATAACAGAACTATGTGTCCATCTCTCAAGAGGAAAATATAAAACAAGAAAAGGGCCTAGGGATCCTTCTCTTATTAGGGTTAACAAATCTGCAACTGGATCAGTAAGTAGAGCAGAGATTGGTAACATGCTTGATGAATTCAAAACTGATATCTTAGGGAGCCTTAGTGAACAACTAGACACCCTTAAAATCCAAAACAAGCAGAAAGCAGAAACAGATGCTTTAGCCATCTTTTGTCCGAAATGTAGGAAGAAACGTGCTTTAAGGGAATGTCCCTTGGATGCAAAAGTTGTAGAAACATGTATGATTTTCTCAGAGAATCATGAGATCAAGGATTTTCCTTCAATTCCTGGACTCAAAGCTGTTTTTCAAGAAGACCCAAATTCAGTAGAATCTCTCTGTTTTGTTGCAAGAAGACCTTGGTAGGGACAACAAACTCAAGGTTTTAAAAAACCTATGAATCTTCAAACCCCACCAAATTGGAATCCTTGGCAACAACCTTGGCCCCAACATCAAAATCCATATCAGCCATGGGTACAAGGGATGCAAAATCCTTATGGGAGAGTTGCTCAATTTTATCAATATCCTCCATATTTTCAAAATCAACAAGCTCCACAACTTCCAAACCCAAATCCACAACTTTCATTGCCATTTCCACAACAACAACATTCTCAACAAAATCCAAATCCTCAACTCATGCTCCCATACCAAAAAAAGACAAATCAACTTCCATCTCAGCCATTGCCAAATCCTAACAATAAAAATCCTCAGAATACTTACATGGTAGAAGGACAACAATTTCCTACCTATATGATTGTTCCTCTCAATGATGTACAACTCAGATCTGGTAGAGTTTTAGAAAAACCTTCTATAGATAACCTAGAACATGATACCTCTGAGGAGGACTCTCTTGAAGCCAATAAGGGTTTTGAAGAAGAATCTCTTCAAACTCAAATATTCAAAAAGAAAAAGAAAAGTTAACACCCACAACTCCTATAGTTGAGCAACCTGCATCTTCATCTACACCTCCTTTTCTTGAAAGACTACAAATTGACAAGGGGGTGGAAAAACAAATCTTGTTGCCTAACTATGATTTTCTAGATGAATTGAAGAATGTTTGTATCAAGATTCCTTTGTTACAAGCCATTCGAGAGATTCCTATTCTAGCAAAAACAATAAAGGATTTGAGTTTCAAAATACCAGGAAGGAAACTAAAAGACACAAGAAGAATCCACCTGGTAGGAAAGATTGCAGATATTATGATGGGAAAAATTACCATGCAGAAGTATGTAGATCCAGGAAGTCCAATTGTCAAGACACATATAAATGGATAGAAATTCCAAACACATTGATTGACTTAGGGGCTGCTATCAACATTATGAGTAGACAGACTATGGACCAGCTAAAACTTCCTAACCTTCTTTTACACCTACTTTACTGCAACTTGCAGATCGATCAATTATTAAACCAGATGGTGTATTAGAAGATATTTCAGTCTCCTTAGATTCTTGGGAATATCCAGTAGATTTTATGATTTTGACTCCTAAGAGTAATCTAGGAGGGCACCCACTTATCTTAGGAAGACCTTGGCTAGCCACAGCTGATGCTTTTATTAGTTGTAGATCTAGGGATATGTACATTTCTAATGGTAATTCGACAAATAAATTCAATTTGTATCCTCCAAGAAAAGCAATCACAGAAGTAGGAGACAATGAATGGGTTGATGATGAGGACACTATACAACCTGTCTTTACCATTTCTGAAATCAGTGAGGATAGTCAAATTCTGAACACATTAGAAAATTTTAAGACATCTTCAGAATATGACCCCACACAATTTCAGTTGGAATCTGACATTGAATATTTATCATCAAGACAAATGTCTCTTTACTCTATGGAAGAGTTTGGTAGTTCTACCATTGAAATTTTTCCAGAAAAAACATTGAATATCAACAAAAATTTGGAAAAGTCACAACAGGAAGAACTAACCAAAATCTTGCAAAAACATTCTACTGCATTTGCATGGGAGTATACTGACATGAAAGGTATTGATCCTAAGACTTGCATCCATCATATCTATATTGAGGAAAACAGTAGACCAATCAGACAACCTTAAAGAAGGATGAATCCAAATCTTAGGGAGATAGTGAAAGAAGAGCTCCAAAAACTTCTCAATGTAAACTTCATTTATCCAATTTCAGATAGCCGATGGGTTTCTCCTTTCGTTATAGTACCTAAAAAGAATGGTAAATGGAGAGTATGCATTGATTACAGGGAATTGAACAAAGCAACTTTGAAGGATCACTTTCCTTTGCCTTTTATTGATCAGGTATTAGATACATTAGCAGGTAAAAAGTACTTTTCATTTTTGGATGGTTTTAGTGGCTATAATCAAATTCAGGTAGCACCTCAAGATCAAGATAAGACCACATTTACTTGTCCATGGGGAACTTTTGCCTACCGAGTGCTTCCTTTTGGGTTATGTAATGCACCAGCAACATTCCAAAGAGCAGTACTAGGAATTTTTTCTGATCTAATCCATGATTGTGTAGAGGTTCATATGGATGATTTTACAGTTTATGGTAATTCATTTGAAGAGGCATTAGAAAATTTGGAAAAATTTCTTATAAGATGTAAAGAAACAAACCTTTCATTAAGCCATGAAAAATGCTTTATGATTTTTACTGAAGGGATTGTTTTAGGACATCATATTTCAGGAGATGGGATTAAGGTTGATAGATCAAAAGTTGAAGTCATCTCCAAGTTGCCTATTCCAAATTGTCAAAGAGATGTTAGAAGTTTTCTAGGATTTACCGGTTACTATAGAAGATTTATAGAAAACTTCACTAAAATAGCATCTCCACTCTTCAAATTGCTTACAAAAGACTGTGAATTTAAATGGGATCCTGATTGTCAATCAGCTTTTGAAACATTGAAAACAAGAATATCTCAAGCACCTATCTTGAGAGGACCAAATTGGAAACTCCCTTTTCATATTTCTACGGATGCTTCAGATACAGCTCTAGGAGCTGTGTTGGGTCAAAAATATTTAGTTCCTTATGCCATTTATTACACCAGTAAAAATTTGACTCCCACAAAGTTGAACTATACTGTGACTGAAAAAGAGTTTTTAGCTGTTGTTCATGCAATTAATAAGTTTAGACATTACATAACAAGCTATGAAACTTTTATTCATACTGACCATTCTGCAATTAGATATTTAATGAACAAACCTGTTACTAATGGCAGAGTGACAAGATGGCTCTTAATTTTGCAAGGATTCAATATTACTGTGTTGGATAGACCAGGAAAACAAAATACAATAGCTGATTTCTTGTCTAGGATTCAGAATACTAAAGAAGATTCTCCTGTAGAGGATAAGTTTCTTGATGAATACTTGTTTGCAGTAACTATTAAGACTCCTTGGTATGCAGATATTGCTAACTATTTGGTTACAGGGAAACTGCCTTCACATTTATTTCCAAATGAAAAACAAAAAATTATTCAGGAGAGTTCAAAATATTCATGGATTTCTAATGAATTGTTTAAAACAGGGCCAGATCTTGTGATCAGAAGATGTGTCAGGGAAGATGAAATTCCTGATATTCTTAAGGCATGTCATGATGAACCATGCGACGGACACTTTGCAGACAAAAGGACAGCCTATAAAATCCTCTCTTTAGGATATTATTGGCCTTCCCTCTTCAAAGATGCAAAACAATATGTCAAAAGGTGTGACAGCTGCCAAAGAGTAGGGCAACCTACCCTTTCAAATGAAATGCCATTGCAAACACAGGTACTCATTGAACCCTTTGAAAAATGGGCTTTAGATTTCATTGGACCTATTAATCCACCATCTAAGCAAAAGAAGTGTATATTGGTTTGTACTGATTATGTTACTAAATGGGTAGAAGCCAAAGCATTAGTATCTGCTACTAAAAATTCAGTTGTTCATTTTCTTTATGAGGATATTTTTACTCGCTTTGGTGTTCCAAGAGAAATTGTGACAGATCAAGGAAGCCAATTCACATCCAACTTGGTGGAGAAGTTGATGGAAGAATACAAAATCAAGCATAGAAGATCTACTCCTTACCATCCGCAAGTAAATGGTCAAGTGGAGTCCACAAACAAATTTCTTGAAAGTATCATCACCAAAAATGTTCATCTACATAGAAGAGATTGGGCAAAAAGGCTTCCTGAAGCCTTGTGGGCCTACAGAACTACATGGAGAAATACAACAGGACATTCTCCCTATGAACTTGTTTATGGGAAAGAAGTCTTGCTACCCATTGAGTTCCAAGTCAAGACCTTCAAGATAACAGTTCAGTTGGGGATGGACTTATCAGAAGCCCAAAAGCATAGAATGGAGCAGTTGAATGAGCTAGATGAGATCAGACAAGAAGCAATTTTAAGAACCGATCTAGTTCCAATATCAAAGAGCTAAATGGCATGACAAGTACATCAAAGAGAAGAAGTTTCAAGAAGGAGATTGGGCATTGTTATTTGATTCCAAGTTTAAAGATTTCCAAGGAAAATTTCAGACTCATTGGCTTGGGCCATATGAGATTGATAAGATCTTTAGCAATGGAGCGGTAAGAATCAAGACCATTGATGAGTTTCAAACTCCTCTTATTGTGAATGGCCACAGATTGAAAGTTTATCATAAGCCACTCTCAAAAGAGGATTTTGTCAAAATGTTTCAAGAAAATTCTGCAATCAGGCTGGTACAGAAGAATTCTTCTCCTCCACCAGCCTAGCTTTTGTTCTTTTCAGTTAATAATAATAATAATAATAATAATAATAATAATAATAATAATTGTATAAGCCTGAAAAACCAATCACTGATTGGCAGTCTTATACAAAAAATATAGGGTGAAAATCAAGAACACCTTACACTCTATATTTTCCAAAAAAAAAAAATCTCTCTTTCATTTCACAAGTTTTGTGACCATCCATTCCACTTCATTCCACTTCATTTCACTTCATTTCACTCCATTCCACTTCATTTTATCTATTTCATTCCATTTTCACCAATAAAATTCTTTTTCATGACCATTTCCATCTAGTCATTTGTCATCCATTCATTTCCATTCACCCAAATAATAGCTGTGTCAGTTTCCGCAGCTGACATCTGTTTCCGCAACTGACACCAGTTTCCGCAGCCAGAAGTAGATTCCGCAGCTACCACTCTGTTTTCAAAAGAATGTACAGCCAGATGTTATTTCCATAATCATGAAATAAAATGCAGGTATGAGGACCAAAAATGAAGACATGGAGCATTCAAGATATCAATGAGGAGAAACTAATTGAAGACCAAGGAAAAAGGCAAAGATTCCAAGGTATGAGTAAAATTCATTTCAAATAGCATTGAAAACACATTTTTATATAGTTATAAACCATAAGCTCCATCCATTATGTGCAATGATTATATTGACAAACTCCGTAACCCTTTCACGATCTCCATATGATCCTTTCGCATTCATTCTCAAACGGTTCCATAATTAAACCCCCGATCTTCACTCAAACTCCAATACTCCACCTGTGACAATGAGACGTAGTTGATTTTACTACGGCTTCTTACAGCCGCATAAATCCATAGCCGTTGTTTAAACATGCTCACATTTATTTTACAGCCACCAAATTTCAAAACATTGTCGGATGTGTTATACTCTTCCTATTGTTCTACTAATCTCACAGCCACATTTCTGTCATGCTCATGTAACCCTTCTCTGTTCCGCCTCACTCCATTTCATTCTCTGTTATGCTACAGTCTGTATACCCACTCTCTTATATCTACCTACAGTCATTGTGCTCATTTCCGTGCATTCAGCCGTTCTACTTCCATTGAACCCTCATGTAGGCAAATTTTTGAAGAGCAGAAAGAAGGATGGGTAAATTGCTAAGAGCAGAACCAGAAGGACCTAAATTCATGGAAGGATATCTGCAAGTAAGGGATATATTGAAGAAAGCAAAGTGGCTGCGGTTTATCCAAAAGTTCAGAGGCTACCATAAAGAAGTGACAAAAGCATTTGCAAGGTCGTTCAATGGCCTGGAAGTAGAGATTGGAGACCTTAAGTTTGCGGTGAATGAGGCATCTATAGCAACTGCCACAGAAATTCCTCAAGAGGGTGAGCGTTGGTTTAAGAATAAAAGCATTAGTGATGAAGCCTGGAGAATAATCTTACGAAACCAAGGTATGGACATAACTATTTTTAAAAGAGGAATTCCTATTCATGCTTTGAAAGAGGAATGGGCTACTTTGCTACTAGTTGTTCAAAAATTCATTACCTGTGAAGGCCGTTTTGGGTCCATGTATATGTACCATACCAGATTGCTGATGAATTTTCTAGATAATCAAACTCTAAATCTCCCATATTTTCTGTTAAATATTTTGAAGAAAATGTCTGTGACTGTTCAGAAGCATTTAGGAGATGTAGAACCACATCTATATCACCATGGTCTTGTAAAAATTTTGATTGAAAAAGAGTTAAAGGAGAAGAAAGACACATGGGAACAATTTTTGATTAAAAATTTCTTTGAGGAACCTCAGGAAATTCCTGAACGTAGAACATCAAGAAGGAGTAGGAGAAAAAGAATAAATGATGAAACTCAAAGTACTCCTACTCAAGAAATTCCTGAAGGTAACACATCAAGAAGGAGTAGGAGAAAGAGAACAAATGATGAAATTCAAAATACTCCTACTACTTCAATTGAAAGAACCAGTAGGGAAGAGAGACTGTCAAAGAGGAAGAAGAAAGAAACTAAGGGTAAAAGGCCAATAACATCAAAAGAGAGAAAAAGTATTGAGGCTATACATCAAACCTCTTCTTCTGAAGAAGAAGATCATCAAGTGTTATCTGAAAGATTGATTCATCTTCAAGAACAGTTATCTATAGCCAAGAAGAAAGAGAAAGGAAAACAAAATCAAAAGGACAGTGGTCCACAACGTGTGAGAAGAAGTTACAGACTTAAGGGGAAATTGAGGAAAACACAAATGCAGGGACCCCATTTCATTGGTTTGGGAGAAGAAACATCTGAACAGTCCCCAGTTGACCATAGTCCATCTCACTCTCAATCAGTCAGTGAACCTGGTTCATTTCATTCTCAGTCAGACATTGAACATAGTCCATCCCATTCTCAGCAAGATGTTGGTGTGAGCCCTTCTCAGCCAGATTTTGAAGATAACTCTCCTTCACGGCATTTTGGGGACAACCCAATAAAAATGACACCTGATATAGACCCCAAGAAGTAAGAAGTATATGATTATATAGAATCTTTAGAAAAATAAGCTACAGGTCCCAGTACTTCATCCATTCAGCCTCACACAATACAGGATGATTTAGTCCAATCACTAAAACAAGAAGTCTTTGAGCTAGAGCTTTTAAATAGACACATCAAAAATGAAAATGAGACATTGAAGGAACAAAGAAAATTGGACAAAATCATTCATGATAATACCATGCTACATCTGGGAATATGGCAGAAGAAGAACAAGAAATTGAAAAAGAAATGCCAGAAGTTAAGCAGAGCACTAGTTAATATCAAATTTAGATGCTTAATGAAGAATCCCAGGATGTTGGCAGCACCAAGGAAGAAGAGGAGAGGGCTGGATGTACTGGCTGAAGTGTCAAGGCATATGAACTGAAGAAGGATTATCAAAATTTTGGTTGCATGAGGACATGCAACATCTTCACAGTGGGGGTATGTTGAGTCTCAAATCTACATTGTTCTTATACATCTTCCTATACCTTTTTCATTCACCTGAACCTCCCAAGTTGTCAATATCATTGCATATTAATTGCAAAAGAGCATCTAAAATGGTTTTTAACTATATTTTTGTGTCTGCTGTTTGATTTAGATTTTGCTCATTTAGCTGCGGAATCTTGCCACTTTCCGCAGCTGCTGCAACTTTCCGCAGCCATTTTGTGAAACTCTATGTTACAGGTGTCTTCAGGTAAAACGAACCACATGGGCAAGTCAGAAATGATGTGGACATGGATCGTGTCCTATTGGCTCGAGCAAATTCACCTAAGGAGGCTACGGTCAAAGTTGGCCAAGTGGAAGTCAACCGTAGAGTCCCACGGTGACAGGACTCTCTTTCTTGTCACGTGGAGATTTATATGGCCATTTCTGAATTGCGGGAGACAAACCAACACCTGTACATGGCTCCATAAGCCGAATTCAAACATCCACTCTTCATAGATTTACTCCTCAACACGGCCATGATCCTAGATATCTAGACGTAATGGTTTACGTGTTCTCTATCAACATAAACTTTAGGGAATTAGTTATATTTCCTTTGTTATAAATAATGCGTTTGCATACGCATATGAGATTACTCTCTGTTAGTTTTTATTAGTCTCCATTAGCTTTCAGATAGCTCTGTAATGTAATTACGTTGCCACTGTGCCATAATATCACCTTTCTATTATGACTGCATTTTAATATATAAGAAGACTCTGTTTCCAAGCGTAATTTGTACTTGAAGTTTGTTGCCGAGGTTGGTGCAGAGGGCCCCTGCACACACTGAGGTTTTGTGCATTATTGTATAGTTCTTATTTTATTTCTTTAAGCTCATTGTGCCATAATTCATTCACATGTTTATACATTGCATCTTTCATGGTATATATGCTTCATTTCTGTTTATAATCTTTCATGCTTTACATCTTGCTTCTGTCCATAATCTTTCATGTTTTATGTTATTGTTAACTGATTAGTGTTCTTGTTTCAGGTTATAAATAGGCAACCCGGGCATTTGCATAACTTTTTGACTAATGATATGGAATTAATATTGTTCTGCTGCTAATTTACTTTTCTTAGTTTCTGTTTAATTTCAGTACTGCTTTGTTTATTTCAGTCTTGCACATTTGTTTCAGTAGTTAAGTTTAGATATATCAATTTGTTCATGTCATTTTTAGTTACCTCCGAAAGCCACAGCTGGACTGATGGTGAGGGATTGAAGTATGAATGTATAGTTTGATATTAGTTTACTTTCTACAATTTAGATATCAGGTTACTCAAGTTGTTTATGGTTACCTCCGAAAATCATAGCTAGACTAATGATGAGGGATCAGAAGATAAGTTGATGTAATTTGATTTAGATTTACTGTGTTGCAACTTTTGGATTTCTTTCAGCATAGTTTCTTTTATGTTTGAACAACAACAAGAATAATGAGTTTCATGATCAGTAGTTCATTGTTTGTTTGACTAGAGTAGTGATGCAATTTCATTTTCTTTAAATTCATTTTCTTTGAAGAATTAATTTTTTCATTGTGTGTTTTTAAAATTCTTTTGAAGTTTGGAAAATCATTAGAAAGACATTGTTGTCTTGAATATTTGTCTCCATACTTGTCTTTTAGAATTTCACAAAAATCCAAAAACGACAAAAAAAGAAGTAAGAGATAGCTTATCTTGCACATATAGTGCGCCACACTTCGTCAGCTTACGAATCCCGGATTGACAAATTAAATGTAGCAATTTAGGACACACTAAATTGACCAAACACTAACTCCATTGCTTTTGATCTCAATTTTTCCAATTGTTTCCTTCTCTCATATGATGCCTGAGCCTTTGCCTTTATCTTCCCTTCTAATTCCGTAATAGTGTCATAGTGATGCCAGCCAACTTCTTTGGAAAGCCTTCCTAGAAGACAATACTTGTGACCTGGCTGAAGCCTCAACACTTTCAGAGCATCTGGAATGACCTCTCTCTTCCCCAATCTCCCTCTCTCTCTCTCTCTCTCTCTCTCTCTCTCTCTCTCTCTACCCTCCAATCCTCTCATAGCTATATCCCTCCCTCTATCCTTCTTTCTGCCCCCTCTCATAGCTATATCCCTCTCTCACTATCTCCCTCTCTTACCCTTCTCTACCTCTCTCACTCCTCTCCCTCTCTCTCTCTCAGCTGATCAATTACTTCTCTCCGCTCTCATTCAATTTATCTCCATCTCTCCCTTGTGACTCCCCTTGTCTCACCACCTCTATCAATCTATGTCTTTATAATTATTCCTTCTCAATATATAGAGAGTTAATATATATCATGACATATTGGGACCTATGATTGGGTTAATTCTGCCTTGTTGGAAAGGTTAAAATGGTTAATATTCGATAGAAAAAATGTAGATCAAATATTTTATCAAAAAGAGGGAACCATACCCTATATTCTTCCAGGCTATGCCTATTTTTCGCTTGGCCTCTTCTTTCTCTCACATGAATGTAGTCTTGCTTGACTGGTACAGAAGACGGTTTCACATTATCAACTATTTGTTTGGGACAAATTTTAGTTGTTTCAACACTGCTACATTCTAATTCATGCTTATCCTTTAAACCATCTTAGTATTTTGTACTCTCTTAAACTTTGTAGTGCTTTCCATTCCTCTTAGTCACATATGTTTCCTTGTTCTGCTAAGGGACGAGGTCGACAACATTAGGATGTTTTTGCAATAAAAAAGGGTATTTCCAGGACACAGTCAGGTGGAGCAAGAGTATCAGAGCCAAATTTCTCATGATTGTGGGACACTCGAACTTAAGATTTTTTGGAGTAGTCATGAGGTGCAGTCTGGTTATTAAGACTTCATAAGATGGCCATTCTCTGAACTTAAATTGTGTGACAACACTGTTTCTAAGTTTGAAACTAGAGATTGAACATACATTTGGTTTGATTTCAATAGAAATTTTCATCAATAAATTTAAATCAATGGCTAACAAATACTATAAATTAATAAATAAAGAAGACATGGCAACAAGCAACAATAGTTACAAAATTGTTACATTGAAACACAAAGAATAAGAAACTAATTTAACCCCTAACCCATTTAACCCCTAAACCATAAACCTCTAAACGTCCCTTAACCGCTAACTCCTAAACCCTTAACCCCTAACCCATTTAACCCCCTAAACCCCTAGTAACCCCCTAAACCCCTAACCCATTTAAACCCCTAAACCCTAAACCTCTAAACCCTTAACCCCTAACCCCTTAAACCCTATTTCCCAACTGGCCTAACCCATTTAACCCCCTACCCTAACCCTTAACCCCAAAAATCCTTAACTACTAAATCCCCTAACCCCCTAAACCTCTAAACCCTTATAACCCATTTAAATCCCTAAACCCTAAACCTCTAACCCCTTACCCCTAACCCTTAGCTAAAATCCTTAACTGCTAAATCCCCCAAGCCCCTAAACCTCTAAATGCGCGCCTAACCCATTTAACCCCATAAACCCTAAACCTCTAACCCTTAACCGCTAACCCCTTAAACACTAATTTACCCAAACCAGTTTAAATTATTTAATTTATTAAGTTTTAATTTCTAAAGAGATTTTTAAGGTGTTTAATTCATTTATGTATTCAAAAATTGATTATAAACAATAAGAAATCACAATCTTGATATTGTGAGGTTTCAATCAAAAAAACCATTTCATATATTAATTAGACTACACTATTATTTTTTATAGAAAATGTATCTAATTTGAATGAATGAATACATAGATTACTATCATTAAAGAAAAAAATGTAAATTTCACTTTTAAAGTAATACTTAAAAATAAGGAAAAAATAATACATAAATTATAAAGAAAAAATATATATATATAAAAGAGATTAAAACTCTAAATATTTAAAATACAACATAATTTAACAGTGTAAAGTTTAAAACTCCTTTTAATAAAGCATGATGATTTAGTAGGGTAGAAGGATTACTATATGCAAAAATCAGTCCATTATTTACTCATATAACTTTAATTGCTTCTCAAAAAGATATGTTTTATTTTTTTTATTGTAAATATTTTTAAACAATTAAAATAAATAAACATTTAATTATTTAGAAATTATTTTAATTATTTAAAAATGATTATAATTATTAAAAAATATTTATTTTTAAATTAATTTGAGTGGCCTTAAAAAAGCAGGCACGTTTCATTTCAAAATGTCAAAAATTTTCAAATATCAAAAGTTTTAATTTCCCTCATTCATTTCCCTCCAGTTGCATGGTTTGTCTAGGGAAGGAGGGAGGATCTAATCCAAATCTAAGTTGGGTCGATAGAAAAAATGCCAGAGATCCTTCACATTCAGGGGGGGCAATGTGGCAACCAGATTGGCTCCAAGTTCTGGGAAGTGGTCTCTGAAGAACACGGGATGGATCCTACTGAGAGATATCAGGGCACTTCAGATCTACATCTTGAAAGGGTTATGGATAGGTTTTTAGACCTGATAACTTTGTTTTGGCCAATCTGGGGCTTGAAACAACTGGGCCAAGGGGCAATACACATAAGGATCTGAGCTCATTGATTTTGTGCTTGATATCGTTAGAAAGGAGACTGAGAACTGTGATTGCCTACAAGGTATGTGTCTTTTTCAGATTCGAATCCTTGACCTTATGTTTTTGAAATGTAGGATTTCATTTGCTAAAATGATGTGGGTTTTTGTTGTGTACAGGGTTTTTGTTGTGTGGGTTTTTTATTACCTAGATTTCGTATTTTTATCACCAATTAGATTTTCAGTTAATATGTCAAATGTATCTTATAAAATTTTCTGCCTTGTGATATGTCTTCATCTGTGAAAAATTCTTGGCGTGAGAATTTTTTCAATGAAGATATTAGGGTTGATGTGCTTTACCCTGCAAACTAGCAGTATGTATGTTGTTTGTCGGTTAACTGAATGCGATCTAAAGACTACGGATCATTCACAGCTACACTAACAGAAGCAAAAAAAAGGGAGAATTTTGCAAGATGAAGAACTACTGATGAAGTTGCGTCAAATATCAGTGCAATATTAAGTCATAAAAAGTCCCAATCTAAAGCCGCAGAGTGTTTTCATCCGTGTCTCTGCAAGTCCCAATCTCAAGCCATAGAGGTATGATCTCGTTCATGCTTTATGTTTTTTTTTAATGCATGAAGTAAACTATTGATGTTATTCTTTGTGACGCAAATTTTGATGATGAGTCTGATGCGCATAATACTTGATGCAAAATGAGGCATTTGTCTGAGAGGTTACAATTCTTATTATTGCTAGCCACCGTATGGTGAAAACAACTTGTTTTTCACGATGGTCGAGTTTTACCCTTTTATGTATTTTTTCTTAAATGGGTTCCTTTGGTATGAAAAACAATGCAATTGCACCCATCATCATGTTCTGGTGGGGTTTAGATTGTCTCGTACTTCTTAGAAAAATTAAATATCAACATCGTGAGGAACGATTCACCAGAAGGCTTGAAGCCACAATCATGGATTGACCAACTCTTGCAAGATCTTTAGGTAGAAATAGCCAAGGAAATAAAAATTTGGTGGCATTGCAGACTTCTTGCCATTATGGCTGTACATAAGCCTAAATACAAGAATTGGACAGGTATTGGCAAGGAAACTTCCAAAATTTAATTATCAACCACTTACCCACTTGTAATTGACTAAGTTGTACACTCTATATTTAAGCAATGCATCCAAACATTCCTTGTTGATTCATCATACAAGGCATCAGTATACTGATTAAAATCTTGCATTTGCATCTATTATCCAGTATTCATCTGGTTAATTCCCACAGAACTGTACCATTCATTATGAATATATGGGCTATAGAGAATCAAGATTGATCCCATCCAAACATTATATGCAGGTGAGATATATTTCCTATTGGTTGTAGTTCTTCATGTTATATTTCAAGAACATGATTATTTTTTCGCTCACTCACAATGCGTACCTAAGGGACTATTATGGATGAAATTAAATTTATATCAATAAAACTAGAAATTGTTATAGAAAATCAAACCATGAAATATTAATTGAACCAACAAGCTCAAGGATGGCTTAGGTAAAAGAAAAGAGTCACTCTTGGAATTCTTCATTTGTAAACACTATTAGTTGCTCACTTGCCAAGCTAGTAAAAATGTACAGTAAATGTGAGTACAAAGATCTTAGGTTCAAATCCCCGAATGTTTATCCGTGAAAAGCTGTGTTCATGATGGATACGGGGGAGTGATTATTTTGGGGAAAAAACCCATAATTGGCATTCTATTGATCTGTGTGTCCATGCAGTTAGTGACTTGAACCACTTGATCTCTACAACCATGAGAGGAGTTACCTGTTGCCTAAGGTTTCCTAGTCAGTTGAACTTAGATCAAATCCAACGTACTGTAAAACGATCATTAATATATCTCTGAGGCTCAGTTACTATCAAACATCAATGTTATTTCCATATCAATGTTAATAAGAGGACATATTGTTACAGGTAGAATAATGTTGTTAAGTGTTGTCAAATTTAATTTTGTTAAGTGAGGTCACACCTCAAAGTGTCAATGTTTAAACTGTTGTCAATGCTTACACCATAACTGTATACATGGAGATTTAAGGGACTACACATCTGTTAATGAGATAAAGGTGTTTTGTGCTTGAATTATGATCATAACGATACCCTAAGGATGGCCGAAGGTGATTGCATTAAAATTTCTTTCAAAATCTTACAAAATCTCCAAACAAATCCTTGTTTACTAAGCCACAACTCAAAGAACTTTTCTGCCCAAGGTTCACTATCCTAGAGGACTGAGTGATGTTCATAAATGTCAGTGTTAAAGGAGGGCTCATGGCCTTCACAAGTCACAAGACTCATTTTTATATGTTACTGATGTCACAAAGATAAGAATTTATATTTTATATTAGGTCGTATGAACAAAGTTTAGGTTTGATGCCCTGACAAGTCTCCAAACACAGTCCAAGGATGTTCGAAAGGAGCATAACTAAGTCCTCCATTTATTCGTTGATCTGAGAAAGGGATCATCATGAATTTATTTATTTTTTGTAGTGGATTCTTTGATGAGGACGAAATAATACAATTAAAAAAAAAGGGATTTTTTCATCCTTCACACCTTCTCCAACACCTCCTCATCCTTCTACTTCAGTTGGAGCCTCCCTCTGATATCAATCCCATGATCTGGTCAAAAGCAACAATAATCCAATTTATTGTTATTCTAATTTCACAGAAAAATATAGGCACTGCAAGCCAAGAGAATAATCAGTGAGTAGCAATTAGAATAATAGAGTAGGTTGTAAACAAGAAAACACGTGAAACAGACTTGTAACAGACTTGTAATTCTATGTAAATATTAAATTTTGGACTTGTCAAAGGGTGAAAAATTTCCCAACTTTCATGGGAAAATTGATGTGAGAGGATTGGAGTTTAAAATTTTGGATGCACCATCATCCTGTTCTGTATGTGCCATGCATTGCTTCTGTTTTAGTCTACACATAGTGAATGCGTTCTGTGGAAATGGAAGTGCCAGGGGGTTGCTTATCAATTCTATTTTATGGGTTTGAGAGGTTTCAAGAACCTCACAGGAGATGCTAGGGAAGACTGCTGCAGCTATCAGTAGGGTTTTTTCTCCTATTTTTGGGCTTCCCTCTACTTTCCTTCAATAGGCCGAGGACCCGTTAACTTTCCCCTGTAACCACAATATTTTGGAAGAGTGGGTATCTGTAGTGATGGAGGTCTGATGAGATATTATATATGGTCTATAAATAAGGGTTTAGGGTTAGTTGTTCTTGAGGTGGAAGGAGTTGGGTATGGGTATTTGGCATGATGGCCCAAGTTCTAGAAGCCAAAAGTCTTACCTGGCCATAGCAGAAGAAAAATCCAAAACAGACCTATCCTTTACGAACGAAAAATCCATTGTTAGAGTTTCTATGGTAGTTTAACACCCCGTTAGGTGCAAGCCATGATTTTCATGTCTTTGAATATCCAGGTGATGGGAAACACTTCGAAAAAATTAGGCCTGAAGAGGCTTGTGGAAGCCCACAACCAAGAAATTGTTTTATTTAGGAATCTATGATTGAAGGCAATAGACTCCAAAGTATCTGGGGAATTAGGGAAGCATTATGTAATGTTAATATACAGAATTAATATTAATGACTATATATAATTAATGAATTGAGGAAGTATAGTTCAAGTTTTGTATACATTGAGGAAGATTTTCTTTTATGTCTTCCAGATCAGAGACTTAAGTGTGAGAATGTTTATTGGATATGGTTTGAATGTTTCATTAATGTAGCCCTAGTTTGAATCGTGGGCGAGGCATTTTTATTTTTGTTGGAAATCATAACCATATTTTGGTGAAACCTGGTAAAAACTCATCACAAAATTTAAAGTTTTATATGTTGGTGAGACCTATATTAATTCAGTTGAGTTTATAATCGACACAAGCCAAGCATTGTTATCATAGATACAACTATAATTGGTGTAAATGGCATGGTTTTAGTTTTTGTTATGGTTGAAGCTTGGTGATTCTAGGAACACCCTATTTTGATTCATTTCCATTGGTCGGAGAAACCACGTAAGTGAAGACGAGACTGGTGGGTCATGTTGATAGGCCACGAGAGTGGCACTTTGGTAGGATTGCCACAACTGAATATGTTTCTAGCACAAGGACTATCCACAAGAGTTTTCACATCCTTGGCTCCATTGGAAGTATAGAATACAAAATAATATTAATAATAATGACTATATATTAATTCATTTTTTTTTTAATTTTTAACTTATCGTCGGTATTGCGATGCTTCCTAAGTGTCGGTCTTCCGATGCTTTCAACCTATGAAATGTTTTCCTTTCGTCGCTCTTGCGACCCTTCCTAAGCGTCGGTCTTCCGGCATTTTCAACCTATGAAATTTTTGCCTTTCATCGCTCTTGCGACGCTTCCTAAGCGTCGGTCTTCCTACGCTTTCAACCTTCCAAAATAATTTCCTTTCGTCAGTATTGCGACGCTTTATGAAGAGCAATGTTTAGGAAGAGTCATGTTCTAAACGTCGGATGACATATCGTCGGAATTGCGACAGTTGAAAAATGTTGTAAGTGCGATGGTTTCAAAAACATCGAAAGAGTGACAGTTTGGGATACATCAGAAGAGTCACGGTTCGGAAACGTTGGAAGAGCGATGGTTTGGAAAACTTCGGAAGAGCGACAGTTGTTTGGAAACGTCAGAAAAAGTGTTGCTCTTCTGACACTTAATTGAAGTGTTGGAATTGTGACGTAATGGCTAACCACGTTTTTCCCAGCTTCAAATTGTCACTCTTATGATGCCTATGTGTCGGAATAGCGACGAAGTGGCCGTCGGAAATTGGGCCAAATATACTAGTGCTCAAGAAATGGAATTGGTGTTGTTTTAATGTAAGAAGGGAGACCCATTTCTTTTGAAATTTGTGCAATCAAAGGAAAGTATTTACAGAAATATATTTATGAGAAGGAAATGTTGGGAATACTACATGCACTAAAGAAATGGCGAGCTTACTTGATGGGAAGACACTTCAAGATAAAAATTGATCATGATAGTCTTAAACACTTTTTGGAACAATGAATATCTTAAGAAGAGTAGAAAAAATGGGTCACAAAGATGTTGGGTTATGACCTTGAAATCATCTACAAAAAAGGGTAGCTAAATATTGTTGCAGATGCACTCTCAAGAAAGGATGAAGATATGGAAGCATTGCTTTGTGCCATTTCTATTATGCAACCATATTGGATAACCAAAGACAGGGATGAATGGAAGAAGGATGAAGAAGTGTGGATATGCATTCAAAATTTTCAGCAAGATCCTAGTACATTTGATACATTTAGTTGGAAAAATGATTCCCTATGGTATAAAGATCGCTTATATATTTGTAATAATTCCCAACTAAAACAAAAGATTCTTTTGGAATTGTACAGTTCTCTTTTAGGAGGACACTCAGCATTCTTAAAAACTTACCATAGGGTGAAGAAAGATTTTTTTTGGGATGGCCTTAAATCTGATATTCAAAAGTTTGTGGCGGAATGTTTGGTTTTCCAGCAAAATAAAGTTGAGACAATTAAGACCCCAAGTCTTCTACAACCATTATCCATTCCAAGTCAACGTTGGGAGGAGATTTCAATGGATTTTGTCACAGTTTTACCTAAGTCTGAAGGAAAGAGTGTCATCATGGTGGTAGTTGATAAACTTACCAAGTGTGCACACTTTTGTGCATTATCTCATCCATTTAAAGCAAGTACAATTGCTACTGTATTTATGGAAATAATTCAAAATCTACATGGAAACCTAAAGATTATTGTAAGTGAAAAAGATCCCATTTTCAGTGGAAATTTTTGGACAGAATTATTTTCTTGTTTGGGTAACCAAATAGTTGATAGCTCATCTTATCATCCTCAATCTTATGGTCGAACTGAGATAGTGAATAAATTTTTGGAAGGATGTCTTCGTTTTTTTGTATCTGATAAGAAAACACAATGGGTCAAGTGGTTAACTCTCGTTGAATGGTGGTATAACACTTCCTTCCATACTGCAGCAAAAATGATCCCATTTATGGCACTTTATGGATATCATCCATCGTCCATCACATCATATTTAAGAGAAAATTCTAAGGTTCAAGAAGATCACATCGAGCATCAACAAGACGTTCTCTAACTCATAAAGGATAACCTAAATTTGGCACACAATCGAATGAGACAACATGCACATCAACATCATAGCGAGAGAAGTTTTGATGTAGGAGACTGGGTATTTTTACGGCTACAACCATAAAAACAAATGTCCCTCAAGCAAGCTAGTAAGGATAATAAATTATCCCCAACATACTATGGTTCTTACAAGGTGTTGCTAAAGATTGGTACTATGGCATACAAATTCAATGGGGGAAATTTTGAGGTCTAAAATGAGCTTCCTAAGGAAATTATAAAATAATATTGGAAATAATAAAATAATATTTGATTATATCGTCAAATTTTAGAGGGAAAAAAAGAAAAAACTACCTTTTCAAATCGTATTTTCAACTTATCTCCCAAAGTGTTTACTCAAATTTCGAGTGGGAGTACTTGTTGGATGCAAAATTTAATTCCTCATTGAAGGAGTACCCCTTTTGCATACTTTATATGGGTCCTACTACATGAAAAACGTGATTGCAATCACTTTTTTTCATGTATTTCTAATTTTTTGTGTAGCAGGGTCCATCGAAAGTATGAAACGTGGGTACTCCTTGGATGAGGAATTTAATTTTGCATCCAACAAGTATTCCCACTCAAAATTTGCGTAAAAACATTGGGAGATAAGTTGAAAATACCTGTTGAAAAATTCGTTTTATTATTTTATTATTTTTTAATATTTTTACCATTTTACTTAAAAAATGGTGAATTATCCCCCATGGTTGAAACCATCATCTTGAATCCTATTGGTTCTTATATATTTTATTTTTTTTGTACATTTTTTTTTGGAGGCCCAATTTTGAACTCAAAATTCCCCTAATGGGAGCTTCCTGCTTCTTCGCGAGTGCATCCAGTTTTCCATATTTCATGCTTAAAGAAGGTTATAGGTGAAAAAACTATAGTTCAAACTATATTTCCAAAACTTGATGAGGAAGAAAAAATGATATTTGAACCTGAATCAGTCATGGAAACAAGAACTCGAAAGCTACGAAATCGATCAATTTCAGAGTATCTCATCAAGTGGAAGAACTTACCCATTGAAGATTCTACATGGGAGGATGAGAATTTTATACAGAAGCATCTAGAGCCACTCAAGCATTGAGGGAAACACTTTTTTGAAGGAGAGTGTCATGTTAGGTCCCTATATTAATAGTATAGTCCCTTATTGTTGTTAGTGTAATACCCTTATTGTTATTGTTGTACCCCTGTAACCCCAATATTGTTATTATTGTGCCCTTACATTATTATTGTTAGGACGGCTAGGATTATGTTGTGACCCCATGGACTCCTATATATAGGAGGAGGTTTTGTCATTTGTATCATCCAAATTTTTCATTCATGTAATGTATTAGAGGCTTCCCCCTCAAAGTGCCTGATTTATAAGGCATTGATCTCTGTTTTCTTCTATTTTTGGAGCTGGTTTCATAACACCTTATTTGTTTGGGATGGAAGCTTTGAATGGGCTTATGGGACCAGTTTCCTATTAAACAAAACTATAAAAATGATGGGATGTAAATATAATGGTTTTGATGTGATTTAAACTTTAAAACAACAAATACTTTAACTTAACATCTATCCCGGGAAAGCTTATCTATACATATGTGATCTAAAAATATTTCATAAGCAATATGAAAATATAGATTACCATATTATTATGAAGTTAAAAAAACATATGATAGCTTAATTTAATTAAATATTTAATTAAATTAGTTGGTAAAACCTATCACATATATGATATTTCGTTGTTTATGCATATAATATAAAATTCCAATCATACATATCAATAGTGATGAATGTATGATTGTTCTAAAGCACATATGATAAACATAATAAAAAATACATTTAAATATTAAAAAAATAAATAACACACAGATAGTAGTGCCTGATATATCATTACTCTCCTCATGATAAAAATAGCAGTGGTTGAACTTTCTATTAAGAAAAAACTTAAGTTACAATAGTGTGAGAAGAAGCCTTATTTCCAAAATTCAAAACCCATTCTCATTGCAACATGGAATTGATTTGTAGTCAATTAAAAAATGCAAATATAGAAAATAATAAAATAACTTCAAGCGGTTTGAACAAATAACGTTAAAATAAACCCAAGGAGATATATTTAGAAATTTTTATAAAATTTCCTCTAAGCCTATAGAGAAGTCTGTACTCCCTTAGTTGCTGCAACTCATAGATATCTGTCATGGTCTTTAATTCGGGTGGAGTCTTCGGCTGAAATCGCATCTGGCTTATAAACATGACTTCATTTAATTATAGCAACATGTGATTGGTGGTATTGGATAGACATGTAGAAATTAGTATACACTAAGCATGCATATGTCCTAGATTCCCCTAATCTCACAATATTTAACTTCTTGCAAAATACACAATCATTCCACTATCAATCTTTTGCGGAAAATTAATTGCACACACATGTGAAGCATAAAAACAATCGCACATAACACAGTTGTTTAACGAGAAATCCTGAAGCTGAAAACCCCAACTATCATATATTATGTATCATGGAGATCATGTAACAATCTCATAGAAAGCTTAGTACATCAAGCTCTTAGTACAATCAATCGTGACACACTAATCAGAAGATATCTGCAAATCCATGCACCGATTTCTTGCCACCTGATAGCCTGCCTCCACTGCGCAATCCAAGCTGATTACAAAGACCAATTCGATGCAATCCCACTCTCCTTGAATGCGTGATTATCATTGGCAACTCCAATGTATATGTAGATGAAATCCATGCATCACTATGGTCACAATAGATAGTCTATCTCACCCTTTCACCTATCTCTGCACTGCGTCTCCACTGGATCTGACATGCACTGTACTTAACTGATGTATTGTTCAGTTGATTAATGAGTTATTATTTGTGAATTAATTAACTAATTAATTCACTCCACTCTCACTAGTGTATCATTCAGTTAGATTAGATACAACTAGCTCAACTGAGTCTAACTGAGTTAAACTGAATACAACTCCATGAACTACTCTTCCAACTCTATCATAACTTTGCCACTTCAGTTCTAACTGAGTCCTCCATGCATGAAATCCAGTAAACCCTTAGGAATTTCATAATTCCTTCAGCCCACTAATTTGACAAATATGTATACTAAAATTAAGTGCTCCAAGAGAATAATTTGTTGTTTAGAGTTTGATTATTATTAAGAGCTAATAATAATCGACATGCATCTATTTTTAGATTGATGATCTATAAATGGACTTCGCCCAATATTCTAAAAATATAATTTCATATGTTTTTCACATTTGACCAACCATCTACAAATAGCCTCCTGCTACATATAGAATATGCTCACCATGTCAAAAAATAGACATACACCTAAAAATAGCCTGTGTGGGCCCTACCTAGTTTAGGTGATTATTTTCCAACTAGGATCAAGGACGATGTTTCAAGATGACTCCTTCACTGTTTATTGTTGCAAACTTCAACACTCCCTCTCAACAAGAAAGGACTATCTTTGCATGCGATATGAAACTCCATGCATGCGCCCTACAACCTTTGCAAGCGCCCTGCAACTCCATGCATCCGCTCTGCAACTCTTGCTGCAACACTTTTGAGACTGAATAGCCTCCAAACAACTGAATCAATATAATGCATCTATCATCAAATTCTTCAAATTCTACTGGTACCAACTGCACATGTCTTTAGGAACCACTGTGTTGTTGAACTCTGCACCCATGCACTCTGCACTTGCTATCAAATCTGAACCGCGCTCCAGTATCCGACACTGTCACTTTGATCTCACTACATCAATCCAACTGATCATGTTACTGCTGCTCTATGGGCACCTCGTATCTAGGTTCAATTCATGAGATCCACACCATATTAATGAATCTTGCTCAAAAATTTATTCTTGGATTATCCATGCATTTCACCCCACCTCTTACCTGGTGGTATAGCTGCATGCACTCCCTCTGCCCATCTGGCACAAAATTTCTCTGCATGAGTGGTTGCTCCCACTCCATGATCCTCATCTTGTAGCTGCTCCACATCCCGAGGTTCACTCTTACCTACAGGAAAATAATTCTCCCTCTCAAGCTTCATTTGCATGTCTTTCTTGCACTTCCCAACAGTACGAAGCTCCATAGAAATCCCATCTACATCAAATCTCTAAATTTTCTTCTGCATCTTCAGTTGTGGCTACTCCACAACCTTCTGAGACTACTTCTCAGGCTGCATGTTTAGAGGCTCCCTCTCAATCACCAAGTCACTAACCTCTTCTTTTCTCCTCAAATCTTTGCATGCATCTTGTACCTCAGTGCATGTAGATTCTTGGCTCACGCACATTGTAATTGTCTTGTCGTCACAAAATTTTCTAATATTAAAAGAGTTTATTTTAAATCGATGATATCTCCCTCATCCAAGCTCCGATTTGACCGATTTTTTTTTTAAATTTGGGTATTTTTTCGTAATAAATCCAAATATGCTATTTGTTTCTGAAAATATTTCACCAAAAATTTCAGATATTCTCTGCAAACTCGTGCGCCCAAAAATTCCTGCTCTCATTCCATGTAGAAAATCTATAACACAACTTTGATACCATGTAGAAATTAGCATACACTAAGCATGCACATGTCCTAGATTCACATGATCTCACAATATTTAACTTCTTGCAAAATAGAAAATCATTCCACTATTAATCTTTTGCAGAAAAATAATTGCACCCACATGTGAAGCATAAAAACAATCGCACATAACACAGTTGTTTAATGGGAAAGCCTGAAGCTGAAAACCCCAACTATCATATATTATGTATCATGGAGATCATGTAACAATCTCATACAAAGCTTAGTACATCAAGCTCTCAGTAAAATCAATCATCACACACTAATCAGAAGATATCTCCAAATCCATGCACTGATTTCTTGCCACCTGATAACTTGCCTCCACTACGCAATCCAAGCTGATTACAAAGACCAATTCGATGCAATCCCACTCTCCTTGACTGCGTGATTATCATTGGAAACTCCAACGTATATGTAGATGCAATCCATGCATCACTATGGTCACAACAGATAGTCTATCTCACCCTTTCACCTATCTCTGCACTAGGTCTCCACTGGATCTGACATGCACTGTAGTTAACTGCCGTATTGTTCAGTTGATTAATGAGTTATTATTTGTGAATTAATTAACTAATTAATTCACTACACTCTCACTAGTGTATCATTCAGTTAGATTAGAGAGAACTAGCTCAACTGAGTCTAACCGAGCTAAACGGAATACAACTCCATGAACTACTCTTCCAAATCTGTCATAACTTTCACACTTCAGTTCTAACTGAGTCCTCCATGCATGAAATCCAGTAAACCCTTAGGAATTGTGTAATTCCTTCAGCCCACTGATTTGAAAAATCTGTATACTGAAATTAATTGCTTGAAGAGAATAATTTCATGTTTAGAGTCTGATTATTATTAAGAGCTAATAATAATCGACATGCATCTATTTTTAGATCGACGATCTATAAATGGACTTTGCCCAATATTCTAAAAATATAATTTCATCTATTTTTCACATTTGACCAACCATATACAAATAGCTTCCTGCTACATATAGAATATGCTCACCATGTCTAAAAATAGATATACACCTAAAAATAGTCTATGTGGGCCCCACCTAGTTTAGGTGATTATTTTCCAACTAGGATCAAGGATGATGTTTCGGGATGCCTCCTTCATTGTTTCTTGTTGCAAAATTCAACACTCCCTCTCAACAAGAAAGGATTGTCTTTGCATGCGACATCAACTCCATGCATTCGCCCTACAACCTTGGCAAGCGCCTTGCAACTCCATGCATCCACTCTACAACTCTTGCTGCAACACTTCTGAAACTGAATATCCTCCAAACAACTGAATCAATATAATTCATATATCATCAAAGTCTTAGAATTATGCTGGTACCAACTGCACATGTATTCAGGAACCACTGCGCTGTTGAGCTCTACACCCATGAACTCTGCGCTTTCTGTCAACTCTGAACTACACTCCAGTATCTGACACTGTCACTTTGATCACACTGCATCCATCCAACTGATCATGCTACTGCTACTCTATGGGCACCTTATAGCCAGGTTCAATTCATGAGATCCACACCATCTCAATGAATCCTACCCAGAAATTTTTCCTTGGATTATCCATTCATGTTGCCCCACCTCTTACCTAGTGGTATAGCTGCATGCACTCCCTCTACCCATCTGGCACGAAATTTCTTTGCGTGAGTGGTTGCTCCCACTGCATGATCCTCATCTTGTGGCTGCTCCACATCCCGAGGTTCACTCTTACCTGCATGCAAATCCTTCTCCCTCTCAAGCTTCAATTGCATGTCTTTCTTGCAGTTCCCAATAGTAGGAAGCTCCATAGAAATCCCATCTACATCAAATCTATATTCTTCTGCATCTCCAGTTGTGGCTACTCCACAAACTTCTGAGACTGCTTCTCAGGTTGCATGTTGAGAGGCTCCCTCTCAACCACCAAGTCACTAACCTCTTCTTTTCTCCTCAAAGCTTTGCATGCATCTTGTACCTCAGTGCATGTAGATTCTTGGCTCATGTACATTGTAATTGTCCCGTCGTCACAATATTTTTTAATAAAAGAGTTGATTTTAAATCGACGATATATCCCTCATCCAAGCTCTGATTCAACCAATTTTTTTTTCAATTTAGGTATTTTTTCACAAGGAATCCAAATATGCTATTTTTTTCTAAAAATATTTCACCAAGAATTTCAGATATTCTCTGCAAACTCGCGCGCCCAAAAATTCATGCTCTCATTCCATGTAGAAAATATATAACGCAGCTCTGATACCATGTAGAAATTTGTATACATTAAGCATGCATATGTTCTAGATTCCCCTGATCTCACAATTTTTAAATTCTTTCAAAATACAGAATCATTCCACTGTTAATCTTTTGCGGAAAATTAATTGCACACACATGTGAAGCATAAAAAAAATCTCCCATAACACAATTATTTAACGGGAAATCCTGAAGCTAAAAACGCCAACTATCATATATTATGTATCATGGAGATCATGTAACAATATCATACAAATCTTAGTACATCAAGTTCTCAGTACAATCAATCGTCACACACTAATCAGAAGATATCTGCAAATCCATGCATTGATTTCTATATTCTTGCACAACGGATGGACTAATCAAGTTACAAGATACATAGTGCAGTCCCACTCTCATTTCTTTGGCTGATTATCATTGGAAACTCCAATATATATGTAGATGCAATCCATGCATCAACATGGTCTATGAGATAGTTGCGTATTTATCTCACCCTTTTACCTATCTCTTGCACTAGGACCTCATTGGATCGACATACTTTTTGTAGTTAAGCGTTGTATTGTTCAGTTGATTAATGAGTTATTATTTTTGAATTAATTAACTAATTAATTCACTCCACTCTCACTAGTGTATCATTCAGTTATATTAGATACAACTAGCTCAACTAAGTCTAATTGAGTTAAACTGAATACAACTCCATGAACTACTCTTACAACTATGTCATAACTTTGCCACTTCAGTTCTAATTGAGTCCTCCATGCATGAACTCCAATAAACCCTTAGGAATTGTGTATTTCCTTTAGCCCACTGATTTGACAAATCTGTATACTGAAATTAAGTGCTCTAAGAGAATAAGTTGTTGTTTAGAGTCCGATTATTATTAAGAGCTAATAATAATTGAGATGCATCTATTTTTAGATTGACGATCTATAAATAGACTTCGGCCAATATTCTAAAAATAGAATTTCATCTATTTTTCACATTTGACCAACCATCTACAAATAGCCTCTTGCTACATATAGAATATTCTCAGCATGTCTAAAAATAGACATACACCTAAAAATAGCCAGTGTGGGCCCCACCTAGTTTAGGTTATTATTTTCCAACTAGGATCAAGGATGATGCTTCAGGATGCCTCCTTCACTGTTTCTTGTTTCAAACTTCAACAAGACATCTGAGTATTAATCAGTAACTGTGTGGTTTGACTAGAAAATTCCAATAAATTTCCAAATTGATTTTAGTGAGTTACTTTATAATATCTGCTTGTTTCTTGGATGCTTCCTGCCATGTTTTAGTAAGTGGTTTCATTTCTGGAAGTGTTCCTATTACATTGAAAATTTTCACCATGAAATTTTAGTACTCCCTTGAAAGCCTACAATATCAAAGTTCCCAAAATAAAGCCTTGAAACTAAGAGAAAAGCTCATAAAAGATTGGTACCACACTTTCTCCTAGTTTTTCCTGCGATCCCGCAATTTTTGGCTATAAATCATGCGTAGCCAAGCGCACTTTCTTCTTATTAAAAGTGTGGACCCATGTAAAATATTAGAAAAGGCGCAAGTAAAATCTAGAAGCTCAGTTAAAGTCATTTTTAGAAGCTTCTAGAAACATTCCAGCAGTGGAAAGTACACTCCTTTCATGTTCATGCATCCCATCCAATAAGAAGCTAACCTCTTGATGTAAGGAACTAATCCCTTTGAAGGAGGATTCTATCCCTTCTTGTATGGAGCTGTAACCTCCTCTTCTCCACTACAAAAAGAGGTATAGGGCAGCCTCAAGGGGTTACCAATTGATGAGTTGAAGTTTTGATATTGTTGGAGGCGAAGTGTTGTTTAAACTTAGATCCTTTTAGTTGAGATTTCATGTGGGAAGGATGACATACCTGTATGTATCTCGGTTGGAAGAGTGCAAGGCTGATTTGAGTAAAGGAAATTCCTACTCCGAACCCTAGGAAGACCTGTACAACATCAAGGTGGACACGATTGTAAGGTTCTTCTTATTTAAGTTAATAGAAATAAATCTGTTTTTCTCAATAAGCTATCAATTGATTGTTTATTTTATGGATTCCTTGATCACCATAATGGATATGATTTATGAATATATGCTATGCAGGTGCTATTTGATGTTTGTTTGTTTGTGATCGTAGATATACAAAGATAAATCTTTTGGGTGACTAAAGGACTACTACTACAAACAAGCATTGGATCAAAGGTAAGATCGTTAAACCTTTATAGCATTTAATTATGAATCACAATATATCTAGAGAAAGATAGTTTTGTTTGTCCATTTGTTGTTAGCTGTGCGTAGGACACTTCGGAGGTCTGTCTTGTCCGCAAGAACGAATTATCCATCCAACAAAATGGAAACTCTGCTGGGGAAGAATTTGAGCTTTGATTTCTTTTACTTTTGATTTATGAACTTATGTTTCCTGATTTTAATTAATTTATATTGGCTTGGGTATTTAATCTCTATAGAATCCGTGAGAAATTTTTGAGAATTTTTTGTTTTTTCTCTTGTTTTCTTGTGTCCGCTCTTTTTGTTTTGAGACAGTGCGAGCAGTTCTGCACTTTTCCTATACCCACAGTGCGGGATCGCACTGGATTGCACTAAAGCCTGCGGACCCTGTCAAATTTTTGAAAATCTTAAAATTTTCTTTTCTGGATTAGTTTTCTAGGTTCTTAGTGATTACCCAAACTTGTATCTTCTATCAGAAAGCCTTGGTTAAGAGTTTGTTTCAGCATTTTATTTTTGATTGATTTTCTGAAAGATTTTCATGTTATAATGATTTTTGCTTTGTCTTACATCCCGCTCAAAGATTAGAAACCTTGGTATGCCTTTAGATCACTAGTATTTTCTTGTTTTCTTGTTGAGTCTGAAATTGTAACAAAAATTGTTTTATGAGTTTTAGATCCTATTTTTCTCATTTTCAAATCATTAAAGCTTTTGTTAATAAGTTTGGAATCTCACTTAAAAAACAAAAATTGGATGTTTTTTCGAGTTCTTTCTGATTCAAGCAAAGAATTTTTTATTTAGATCACAAGCTAAGTAAGACATCCTTAAAATATTTGAAGTTTTAATTCAGATTTAGTCTTAGAATTTTTAGATGTCAAAATAGTGTTTTTTAGCTTTGAGTGCTTTTCTAGAAATTGTAGTGCCTTTTGAAGAAAAGCTTAGTTTGCAGTTTCGATCTTGAACAAAAGGGATTTTTATTGAGCATAGATCATTTTTAGTTCTCATTGAAATTAGATTTCTTTTCATTTATTCTTGTTTGAGGGAAAGATTTGTTTTAAAAAGATTTCATTTCTCAACTCTTCCTTTAGCTAGAATTCATTGAAAGAAAATGGATTGTTTCTCATTATACATGCATTTTTTAGTTCAATTTGAGTCGGGTCGCTTCATATCATCAGTTTCACTTTTGCACCTATTGTCTTAAGAAACAACCTTATAAAATCAACGCTGGAATTAAAATTAACCTAGTAACTTTTATATTTCTAGGGCTGTTTTCACCAATATAGCTCACACTAGTGTCTTGGAGTAGGGAGTAATTAAATCTCCAAGACAGTTAAAACAAACAAGTAGTTAATCTTGCCGTAAGAAAAAATCCAATAGTCGCTTGTATGCTCTGGGAAGCTCCTCTTAAAGGAGTCAAGCATGAGGTCATATCTAAACCAGTGGGATAATCAATTCTATATCATTGGGAACGATAGAAGATTTCGTGTATTAACAATGGTAAACCTCGGATAGACCATTGTCGAGGAGCCTGGGGTCACTTGTCAGTATACATTGGATTATGTCAAGGAGCCTTCAAGGGGATTGAGCTTTGTTACTCTGCCCTTGTGCGTATGTCAGACTGTAGACTGTTCCCCCAGGTATATTAGTTCCTATTGGTAGCCATAGTGACCATAATCTTATGGTTTTTTCCTAAGGTGACGGTGGTGGAAAGATCCCACTGTACCTGGAGCAAACATCGACTAGACTCACTTGGACTCTCCGGAGGGTTATATTCACTCGAGATGGTTTAAGTGGAGAAAATTGCACCGGTCTGTTTCATTAAGTAGGTTGTCGGGGTAACTGTTCCAACCACCCTTTCTGCATTAAATACTACAACGTTGGATTTCATCACCAACTAGTGTTTTTAGTATGTGAAGTTATTGTTTGTGTGTGGTTTGATCTCTTAGATTTTTAAGCGTATGATTCATTTTTTTGTTTCCTTAGTGTCTCTAGGAGTTTTCATTGAAATTTTCATTTGATTGCATGTGATTAATAAGTTTTAATCATGGCTGAATTACCGAGACAATCGCGCAGACTTTAGGGGAAGCCTCCTGAATATACACCAAGTCAACTTGAAGGGCTGCGAGCTCTAGTATCACCTACTGACAGTAGAATTGGATCAACAGAAGTAGGAGAGTCATCTATATTTGTTCATCCTGATTATCAACTACAAACAATAGAGCATATTCAAGAACCGATTTTAGCTTCCAAGTTTACTGGTAGTATTTCTCCTTCCAGTGAATTCGATGAAGAACCTGAAATTTCTAAACCTAACACTGAACCTGCTATTTTAGAACCATCTTTAGGATTTGTTACTCCAACTTCTAGTGATCCTGGTTCACCTAGAGTAAGACATATTATTACTGAAAATCTTCGTTTTGACCTCATTTCCATTGAAGAACTTGTCGGTCCAGACGAAGAAGTAACTCTTCCCAAAACCCAATAGACTTTGAATCTTAGGGAGTGCGAATCTATATTCTATAGTCCTTTTAGAAGTGACGCTTGGTATTTGTCATTGATAGATTTTTTAGAGAACTTAGGTCTTAGTTTTTCACCACCCTGAATTCCTTTTCATCCTACACCAAGGGTTTATTATCCTTCATTAATCATGTCAAGTGAGTCATATATGTTTTCCCAATCACTGGAAACATTTTTATACAGTGGTCCTTCTGTTCCTTCAGGGTACCAGTCACTTTCTAGTACTTCTCGGGAGAAACTCCTTGACCAACTGAAAAAGTGTTATCAACTAGTATGAATGGAACTAAAATTGAAACGTCGAATGCAAAGAAAATTTTTATGATGTCTGGTAATATTCCAAATCCTCAACCTCAAGGTAGTCAGTTACCGCCTAGGGGGAAACCTCAAGGTATTTAGTTACCGCCTGGGGGGCAACCTCAAGGTAGTCAGTTACTGCCTCGGGGGTAGCCTCAAGGTAATTTTCTACCAGGACAAATTGTAGGACATTATTATTTACCTGGAGAACAATCTCAAGGACAATACATACCTCAATGTTATCAACCTCAAGGACAGTACATACCCCAAGGTCAACCCCAGACTCAGTATATTCCTCAAGGTCCTTATCAACCCCAGATTCAGTACGTGCCTCAGGGTTATTAGCCTCAAGGTCAATACCCAACTCAAGGTTTCCAACCACATTTCGATCAATCATTTTTACAAGGAGATGGAAATTTACCACTTAATTATCAACCCTACGTTCAACCAAGCTATGGTCCTTCATATGTACAACCTTCTATGGGTCAATACCCCGGAACGAACATGGTGTGAAATCCATCGCAAGTTCAACAGACTATGCAACCTAATGTGCAGTTACCTAATCAACCTGGATAGCCTTTAGTTTCTGGTCCAAGCCAACAACCTATTCAGCCTACTGTTCAAATCTCTGCATCGGGTTCTGTTCAGCAGCCTGGGCCCAGTACACCTCAGACTTCGCCTCAAATTGCTGAAACTAATGCAACCTATATTCAACCTACAACATCTATTTCTGGAGTATCTGTAGCTCCAGTTTCTTCTATCCTTGCATTAGTGCAAATTCCTCAAGCCTCTATACCATAGTCGGGACCTACAAGTTAGAATATGGCCCAGATGCCTACGGGACAAGCTGGCACAAGTACGATTATCTCTAGTCAACCTTAGTTTACTTATCAACCGTGCTAGGGACAATATCAAATTGGTCAAGCTACACAAAATCCAGCGTATCAGTATCAACCATACCCTGGGTATACTTATCAAATACCTCAACAACCCCAGTATGGTCTGGTTAATCCTGGTTACCCAGAAGGTTACACGATTCAAAATGCACATCCGATTCCATGATATCCTGGCTATCCTCCTCCTGGCACTGGTTTGATCACTCAAGGTTATCAAGACCCTAGCCATCGGTTACCATTCATAGCAACTTTAGATTTACCGGATTTGTCGTGCCTTATGAACGATCCCATTTTTTATCTTCCATATTGGCCGTCGATGCCTAACAAGTTTCCCAGTGATATTCCAAAATTCGAAGGTAAGTCAGGAGAGGACCTGTCTAATCACATTATGACTTATCACCTCTGGTTTGCATCCAATTCACTAGTTGATGATTCTATTTTATTACGTCTTTTTCAGAGAACTCTCATTGGTCCAGCTGCCAAATGGTACATTGAGTTACCACGTGGCTCTTTTAATAATTTTAGCGCGTTAGCTACAGCTTTCTTCACCCATTTTTAGTTGCCTGTTAGATACGACAATGGCACAAAATTGTTGAATTAATTAAAGCAGTCTACATCTACGTACATATCTGATCACATTCATGAATGGAGACATAGAAGGCGTTTAGTGAAAGTCTTTATTCCTGATCAAATTTTGGCTGAATGGTTTATTAAATCATTATTGCCCAAAATTACTAAAGATGTGGCTAAAGAAGGCATTGCTATGGAAGAGAAAGTTATTGCTCAGGCTTAGTACCTTGACCTTGTCTATACTCAGTCAAGTACTTTGTATGATAAAATCCCCGATTTACCAAGACCTAGATAGTTAACTACAACTCCTTTTGGCTCTCATGCCGCTGATGGTGTAATTGGTTCTATTAGTACCGGTAAGAGTAAGAATAAGTCTTCCAAGACTACTTCTCCTATTATCACTTTACCCTATTGACCCAAAGGAGATTCTTCCCTAGAAAATTTTGTCAATATCCATGTTGTAGAGACATCTACGGCCAAATCTAAAAATGGTGGTAAGAAGAAAGGTAAGAATAAAAAGAAGAAATCTTCAAAAGAGAGAACTGATACAACTGAACCAACTGACGAAAAATGCAAACCTCGATATCCTTGTCTCATCTGTGACCAGGATCCTTTTACGAAAGAGTGCCCGCATAGAGCGGAGGTGTCAAAATTCGTTAAGGGTTTGCCTATACCTGTTGTCTTGAAGGATCCCTTTCCCACTCAATATAGTAACATGGTTGGATCTTCCTCCAATCCTGTTGAGGATATTTTCATGGTTGTGACGTGATCGCAAGATTACGGTAGTAAAAATACTAGTAAAGGGATAATAGGATTAAACCGACTACATCTCCCTTAGTTTCTGATCCATTACAAATCGAAAACAAAATCCTGACTTAGTGATTAAACCGCCTGCAAAAGGTGTACTTCGTAAATCAACTTTTAATCCACATGCGAGAGCTGCTCATAATTACAATATTGTTGAATATTTGGAAATTTCCCATTTAGCAATGTCGGCTTTGGAAGTATTGCAATCATGCCCATCCCAAAGAAAATTACTTTTGTCAGCCTTAGGAGCTATAGATATCTAGGATTCGAACCTCATGATATTCGATTTAGAAAATTTTACACCGTGCCTACCTCATCAAATGGATTTTCAAATTCCGGTAATAGTCAAGAACAAGCGTATCTTTCGTACTGTTGTTGATGAAGGGGCTTCTATGTGTATAATGTAGATAAAATGTTGGAAATCACTTGGTTCTCCAACAATCAACCAATCAGCAACTATTCTCAAAGCATTTGATGGAAGAGGTTTTCATCCATATGGTATTTTACAAGATCTACCAATAGAGGTCGAAGGCAAAGTGGTTAATCTAGATGTGCAAGTGGTCAATGCCCCTATGGATTATAACCTTCTCCTGGGTCGCAATTAGTCTTACACTATGAATGTTGTTGTATCATTGATCTCTCGTCTCATCATGTTTCCTCATAAAGGAAAGATCGTTAAGATAGATCGGCTCTCATATTATTCATCCGACCCAGCCTCCTCCTAACGTACAAAGTCCTATTGCTAATATCAATATGATTACATCAAGTACTATTTCCTTTGATGGTCCTTGGATAGTACCTTCAAAATCAGAATTGGATTCTTTCGAGGGCCCGATGCCTTTGAGCCCTTTTGAGCTATCATATCAGCAAGTACTGTCATTTTCTGATACCCTTTCAACTGAATCTGATCTAATGAATGTGGTCAATTAGGAGTCATTTTCAATATCGATTTTAGCTTCGACACCAATTCCGGATCCTGCTCAACAATTTTTCCATACTGATGAACATATTCATGAATTCTTGTCGATATATTAATTACCATGGGAAGATCTACACCATAGGTCTTCATTCTTACCTGATCTTGATCATTTTGAGAATGATTTTTCCTCCATTTTTACCACTAATTATGTCAAAGAACCTGAAAATCCTCTCTCACATGCCGATTCTAAATTGAATTTAGAAAAAAATTCTACGATGGTTCCTCTTAACATTTTAGTAAAACCTGGAATTGTTGAAAACATTCACATAGGTGCTTCTTGTATGCCTGAAGAAATTCAAGCATATAAGGCCCTGTTTGAGGAATTTCATGACATCTTTGCCTGGTCATATGAAGAAATTCCAAGAATCGATCTATCAATCATGTACATTAAATTAAGACATACCCGGATGCCAAACCAGTAAGATAGAAATTACGTCAGATTCATCCGAGAAAAGCTGCCGCTATCAAAGCAGAAGTTGAAAAATTACTTCTTATGGGTTTTATTTATACGATCCCGTTAACGGACTAGGTATCTAATATTGTTCTGGTAAATAAAAAAAAGGAACAATAAGAGTATGTATCGACTATAGGGATATAAATTGAGCTTGTCCTAAAGACAATTATCCAACCCCTTACATCGATCAAATTATCAACGATTGTGCTGGAAGTGAAATGTTCTCGTTCATGGATCGATTTTCCGGCTACAATCAAATAAACATACTCCCTGTAGATCAACCTAAAACAAATTTCATTTGTCCATGGGGAACTTTTTCTTATCGCAAATTATGTTTTGGCCTTAAGAACATTGGCACCACTTTTCAAAGGGCCATGTCTTACGCATTTCACGACATTAAGCATATTGTGCAACCCTACCTCGATGATTTTCCTGCTCATTATTCACGTAGAGAAGATCATATTACTCATTTACGAGAAATATTTATACGATGTAGGCACTATAAGATTTGTTTGAATCCTCACAAATGTGTTTTCTGTGTAGAATCGAGACGATTATTGGGATTTATTGTCTCAAAGGTAGGCATTCATGTTGACCCATAGAAGGTTGAGGCAATCATCAATTTACCTCCTCTTTCTACTCTTCACCAAATCCAAAGTTTGCAAGGGAAAGAATTTTTTTTACGTCGATTCATTCCTAACTACGCCGAGTTAATGAAAGGTTTCACTAGGTTGTTGAAACAGAACATTCCATTCTTTTGGGACGAGGTCACTGATAGATATTTTGATGCTTTAAAAAATGCGTTGACCATGCACCGTTACTGCAACCAAGATTACTTTTTGTGTTAGAAATATTGTCATTGATGGCAAAGGAGGCAGCAAAGAGAGAGACAGGAAAAGAGAGCAGCATAGCAACAAGATGTAGAGAGGGTCGAGTAGCAAAGACAAGGTCATTTAAAGAAGGCAAAAGGACAATGGAAAGAGCAAGGAGCGTATTAGAACAGAAGAAGAAGTGAAAATAACCAAAGAAACCGGCAATGAGCGAGGCAACGGGGGGTAGATGTGTTGTCAGACAGACATATGTTTGATCAAGTAAAATCATATAAGGTAACGTGGAAGTGGTGTCTATTAGTTAAAATATGTTGAGGAATTGCACAACGAAGGCAATGGAGGCAGCAAAGACAGAGACAGGTCGAGCAGCAGAAGCAGGTAAGGCAAAGGCACAGGGAAGAATCGTTATCGAAAGTTAGGAACAGTCGAATACAGAGACACAGCTGTTATTGCAAAGACACAGCCGCTATTCCAAGAATCACTACCCAGCCGGGCGTTACATATAACATAAACACAAATTCCGGGAATCGCTACCCACGCTGGAGTATATGTGCAGCGCATCATATAATCAAAGGTCCAAAGCATATCTATGAAGTTATACGGAGCACATAATACAAATTTTTATAAGGTGGGACCCGCAATATCGCAACTTCGTAACATTGCGCAATCGCACCATCGCAATATCGCAACTTCACAATATTGCGCCATCGCGCCATCGCACCATCGCAATATCGCAAATTCACAATATTGCGCCATCGCACCATCGCAATATCGCAACTTCGCAACATTGCGCCATCGCACCATCGCAATATCGCAACCCCATAACTTATTCTTTTAATCTTTCCTCCAGCAATATCACAACTTACTTAACATTGTATGCTCCCTTTCCTCATAATATCGCAACTTCGCAACATTGCGCCATTGCACCATCGCGATATCGCAACCGCAACATTGCGCCATCGCACTATCATAATATAAAGCGTTAGTTGAAAGCACACGGCTAACTATCGCAAATTAGAAATTTTGTGATTGCGATCAATACGCATTTGAAAACGTGTCGGGTGGGGCAGAAAAGGGATTTTTATATGTTTAAACAGTGCAATATATACGCCAATTGATTTAAGTCGTATCGAAAGGCAGTTGTATAACAATCTTATTAAATTAAAGATAAACATTGGTTATATATATATATATTAAAGGCGGCTTGTCATATATATATATATATATATATATATACATATAACGTGTTTCTCTTCTATTGTATTAAAAATATGCCGTGTGGTCGTGAACCCACGGGCCTTGGCAAGGTGGAGGGCGATTATTAATGTAATACAATTGTGATATATGTATGTTCCAGCCTGCGGAACTCGCCACATCAACAAGACACTTGTGGCATGAAAAGGGTTGGAATTTCCCTGATTTAAAAGTCAGCAATTGCATTTTGTTTATTTAAAAGCACAGTTACACGTATGCAGCAGTTACACCCCCACAAAGGACAGAAAATAAAACAGATCCGAAAGAAGAGAAAACACAGTCACAGAAAAGACAAAGATAGCCAAAGAAAAGACAAATGCGTAGTGATTCAAAAGACTAAATGAGTTGAGCTGGAGTTCACATTGTAATTCGAATGTAAATGTTTTAATTGTTTTTATTTTTTGTGATGCATTGGCAAGTCTCCGAGAGAGAACAAATTCCCACTATAATGTTAAATTGATACCTACAGTTATATTTTCTGAATAAGCAGATAAAAGGAGTGAGAAGGCAGAAGGCAAAGAGACATGACTGTCCATTTCGAATTTCAAGTAGAATACAAACAATCATGTGAGGAAATCTATAAATAATATCATCTTGATATGAAAAGAGAGGGTTAGAGAGGAAGAGAGAGAGAGAATGGTGGTTATAGAAGAATAAAGAGAGAAGACACAGAAGAAGAGATACGTGAAAAAAATGCGGACTGAGTAAATCAAAATATAACATCTGCTTAGCAGGTCAAGCAACAGCCTAATGTAGTATTAGTCTTCCGTAGGTTGGTGCCTGCGTAAAATTGAAGGGATTTTAGGGAGTTGGGTGCTTCCTTGTGCAAAGCTGTAGCTGTACATCAAGGGCTGGCCTCCTCAGGTTGGTACCCAGGTGTCAGCAGGGAGAGGGAGTAGGAGCTTGCCTTTGCATCACAACAATAATTAGATGTGGTTTTCTCCCATTATGGGTTTCCACTTATATCTGGTGTCTCTGTGCATGATAGTTATGTATTGAATCTGATATGTATCATCTGCGTAATACATGCAACTCTCATATTAAGTCTACTGCTATATTAAACTAATACTTGCTGCTTGCATTCTAAGATTACTTGCACATTAAATTGGATATTAAATGAAGGTGTAAATAGCTTAATGAAAAGCTTTAAAAAGATCAGGAATGCATTAAACTGATTCACCCCCCCCCCCTCTCAGTTTAATTAAAGGTTCAACAATTTGTACATCGCTGCTTCCGATTCCACGATAGGAATGGTTTTATTTCAGGAATATGAATTCCATAGTGAACATGTGATCTACTATCTTAGTTGAAATATGCATCCAATTGAGATCAAATACTCACATGTGGAGAAATTGGCTTTGGCAGCTGTTCAAGCTATCCAACGTCTTCGTCACTACATACGTTTACGCAAAACGACAGTGATCTCTGATTGCAACCCTATGATGTACATCTTGAGAAAACAATTGCTAAGGGTAAAATACCCCAAATGGATTGTTATCCTGTAGGAGTTTGATTTGGAGTTTGAAAACTCCAAATCCAAGAAATCACTAATATTTGTTGAACGTTTGTGTGATTTCTCACGTACTGATACAGAAACTGTGGCGAAACAACCAATCGCGGATGAATCCTTATTTCTTATTAGTACCATTGATCCATGGTATGGAGATATTATCATATATCTTCAAACCCAATCTTTTTGGCCTGAGCTTTCATGGTCACAACGACGAAAAATTCGTTTCCAGTCTCAACAATATCACATTGTTGGCGAAACACTTTACCGTTGTGGAGCAGATTTGGTTTTTCGAAGTTGTCTAACTCATGACGAAGCTGAGAAGGTTTTAAATGACTATCACTCCAGAGCATGTGGCGGTCATATGTCTGGGTACACGACAGCCCAAAAGATATGGTGCGCAAGATATTTCTAGTCATCTATGTTCAAAGATCTTATTTATGCAGTCCAAAAATGCCATAATTGTCAAATCTTCGATCGAAAAATGCGTGCACCACTTGCTCTTCTTCACCCCATAATTGTTATCGGTCCTTTTGCAAAATGGGGCATTGATTTCATTACATGTAACCCTCACTCGAATGGGGGGCATGGGTATATTATTCTAGCAGTAGACTATTTTACCAAATGGTCTGAGGTGATGCCTACATTTGCGACAGATGGAAAAATTGTAGCTACTTTCGTATTCAATGATGTGATTGCTCGTTTCGGTGTACCCCAAGCGATAATTACTAATCATGGGAGACATTTTAGAAATATCATGATGACCGAGTTAACATACCAGCTTGGCCTACGTTATGACAGTTCTACACCATATTATCCACAGGCCAATGGTTTAGTTGAAGTGATTAATAAATTTTTAGTCACCATGATCAAACGAATCATTGGAATTCATAAGTCGAATTGGCATACCATGATCTTTTCAGCACTTTGGGCATATCGAACCTGAGAAAAAACATCGACAGGTTTTACCCCTTTTCAACTGGTTTACGGTTTAGAAGCAATATTACCCATTGAATGTGAGATATCGTCACTCCAACTAGCCATAGAGTTACTACCAGACACATTTTAAGAGGATAAATGTTTTTTATACTTAGCTCAATTAGATGAGAATCGGCGCACCGCTGCATTAGCTATCGAGGCTCATGCGAAAAGAATGAAAGCTCAGTATGATAAAAGTGTTAACTCTCATAATTTTTCAGAAGGAGACCTAGTTTTGATTTATGATCAAGCCAACGATAAAATAGGGGTTGGGAAATTTGAACCCATGTGGCATGGTCCTTATATTGTCAAGCGACAACTTGAAAAAGGGGCCTATGAATTGATTGATTTTGACGGGGTCTCTTTGGGTAAACCCAGAAATCGACTATATCTAAAGAGATATTACCCTTGACTTCGTGTTGAGATATTATTTGTATATTAGTTACTTTTAGCTGGTGTGCTATAGATTAGAAACGTGTGCCTAGCGTAAGTATGCTCTTACTATTATTTCCGCTTATCTAGATATTTTTGATATCGCAGATGTCGACGTCCTTTCAAACGTATATTGGTTTTGTTAATGGCACTTGTCGTAGTACATGGAACATCTCTTCCACAGCTTGGGTTATTTACTCACCCATTGACGAGTTAGTATCAATGCATGGGGTAAGTCTCGGTCAAACGACGAACAATATTGCCGAATATAGTGTAGTTATTGAATTATTACTGGAATCCATTTCATTTGGAATTCGAAGTTTGATCATTAAGTTATATTTTGAACTCGTTATATTATAGTTAAATCGAGTATATGCCATTAGAAATCTAGTATTATTAAGATTATTTTTAAGAGTTTGTCTCTTGGAACGAGAGTTCAATTATATTGAATATCAACACATTTCAAGAAATTTAAATACATTAGTAGATGCAATTTTTTCTAATGTTATAAATAGACATTTTTGATAACAAAGTAACAAATCAAACATTCCATAACATAATTGAACAGGTAAACTGAAAATAATAGTATATCATAGTATAGATGTAGTGTTCAAAAAATAATACATCGTCTTCGATCATAGGCTCAAAACGCCTTGTGATCGGAAAAAAGTGATACAAAAATGAGTCTACAAGTCAGTCATCCACTATATGTGGTGATGATCATGATAATACACCACCGCTCGTGCCACCCTAGTAAAAAACCTCCTGAATCGACCAATAACACCTATGAAATATCTCTGTAGACGGAGCGAGATATCATCTATAGTAGTCTCAGGAATATCTATAGTGAGTCGCTCCAGATGGTGCTCTAATTCAGTCAGGATCTTTGTAGTTTGATCTTGTGGGGATGGTGGTGCTGCTACTGCATCCCTTTGCCTCCGGTTAAAGGGGCGGAGAATGGCTGGTTGAGTTGGACCCACATCTGCATTTTAAAATTTTTGTTATCAATTTTGGATGACTAAAAAAAATAAAAAAAAAATTAGAAATTAGAACATGTCAAAAGATATTTTTTACCTGATTCATCCCACTGAGCTCCTGGAGGAAGGGGTATCTCTCGGTTGCCACGAAAATCCATGCCAGCATAAGGAAAATCCTCTATAACAAAAAGTTGGCGTTCCAGCAAACGAAAATTTGTAGAGGGAAATCTCACAATCTCTCCACCCTCACTGTGGCGGGCCATCAAAGCAACCCAAAGAACCATCCTAGGCTCTCGAGGCCGACCAACATCGACAGGAATGTGCTGCGGGGATAACATGGGGATCCTCTCTAGAGTAAAGGTGACTACAATGGACCCATATCCAAATTTTTTTAGCTTCCCATTCTTTGCTCTGGTAAGTTGGCCTTTCACATTTTCCAACACTGCCTCGCACCAGTTGTATATGGTGCCTCGAAAGCAATCTACTGCTATGCGCATCTGAGAACCAGTGGCTACATGCAAAGCTACACTTCCACACAGCTTGAAAATAGTAAAAGCGATCACTTTCAGCTCTAGACGGATGATAGTTTTTATATCAATCTATTTGTCCTGGGGATTGGCCTCATCGTTGCAGAACTCTAATTTTAGGCTGGCGGCAGACTGGCCACCTAGCCTAGCCCCAAATAGAGATAATGGTTCAACTCTCCTATACAAACCAGTCAAAAAATAGATGTCTTTCAGCTCAATCTCAAGCCGGTGACCTCTGATCACAAAACACTAGTCCTGGACATCCCATTTACTTACCAGCCAAGTAAGAAGATCCACTTGAGCTCTCATGCCATTGATAGCCCAGAATTTGTAAAGCCTGCATGCTTTTAAAGCTTGCAAAGTAGGTTGATAATTTATTGTTGCTTCATCTACCTCTTCGTGCTCCTGTTATCGCCAAATAAGCATTGTATATATCCTACAACAAGTAGAGTGAAGGATTAGAATCATTTTCAAGAAAAAAATTTGGGTGATTTAGGAAGAAAATATGTTTTTTTAATTTGCCACAGTGCCTCCTCACTTTACGCTCAGGGAAAGTGCATAGATACGCACGGGCCCTATGTTAAAAGTGCGGGGCCCCGCAATTTTTATTTGTAGAAAAATGTCGGGGTCCACAGGTACCTAATGCATTAGCTGCGGACCCTCGAGGGAAAAGTTTTTGGCATATTTTCCTCCCAAAAATGAAATTCTGACCCAAAATTAAAAAATTGAACGAATGAAATGCAAGATAAAGAGGTTTTGGACTACCTGAAACATACATCTTTCAATTCCAACGGTCGTTTTGCCTAGAATCTTCTCCGAAGCATTTTTTCCCAGAGCTCTAAAAACTTCACTCCAAATTCAAACGGTAAAAATGAACTTGAAAAACTCCTTTTTATAAATTTTTTTCAAATAAATGAATTTTAAACTTGTTTATTTTCACTTTTAAAATTATTTTTTCAAAATATTTTTATTATTGATACAGGTATGTTTAATTTTTCGAGTTTTTGTGCAGAATAACGAATTTTTCAGGCAAATAGTCATTTTTGACGAAGAGTAAACTTTTATCACTTTTTCGGGCTCTTTAAATTTTAAGAAAAAGCAAAACCATGGAGTCCTCTTTTAAGCCCTTTTCAGACTCTCTAAAAATGAAAATATCGCCGAGTACTTGACTATTCGAACTCGTTAAAGTAAATGAATGGTCTTCCTTTCAGTATAAGTTTACCCCTTTTCCAGACTGAAATGGACTATTTACACAAAAGGTATACGTTGACTAATCATGGTCAATAGAGTTCTCTCTTGCATTATTTTATCCTTTTTCAGGCCTGAGAGACTAAATTTATGAAAAAGAACACCCATGGAGTTTTCTTAAGTTTTTTCTTCTGACTCCCTAAAAATGAAAAACATTGAGTTTCTCCTATACTGGACTCGTTAAAATTTAACAGTAAAGGACCTGTCGATTACAAACAGGAATAGACCACTCCTTCTTAGGGTTTGATTTTAAACTAAGTTGGACTCATCCGAAGGATGAAATTATAAACAAGCAAATGTTATCCTCCTCAAGCTTGTCAAAAATAAAGAGGTACTTGCCAGAAATAGTGGGGGAAAAGAGAGAAAAATAGATTTTTTTGTTACACTTTGATTTGTAAAATCATTACACCACTCTTAAATACGACACTTTTTGTCGCACTTTTACCTGGGTTGGGAAATCCTTTGCCTATCAGTTAATCAAACCACATTGAAAGTCTTCAGCTGGTTTCTAGGTATTAGCTTAGGGAAACTATCACCAAACCATCTACAGTGTGGTTATGTGTTCAAGAGGATAGTCAAACAAACCATTCATCTGCAAACACTTGTCTCCATTCACGTTGACCATCCCTGAGTCAGTCCTTGCAAAAAAATTCTTCAAAACTTAATCTATGGTTTTGCATCATGAGCTTGCTTACGACGGATGACTTTCTATCGACAAAAACTCATCATCTAGGAATTTGATCTAGAATACGTCAGTACCTTGGAATCTGCATGCCTTAATGGCAGGTTTCTTGCCTTCGACGACAGGTTACATCATTGACCTTCAATCGAACGATTCCATGAAATGTTCGACTTCATATGACACATTCAAATTTCGTGGAATGTACTGATTACTTTGAGAGCCATTTTCATTATTGGTGGTTTCTCTCACACTTGTTAACAGTTCACATCATTGACTGGTAATCAAGTGGTTTCTACCATGTTCGAATTTAACACATTTAATCGCATGGATAAAATCGTACTAGTTCGGGAAGCAGAAATCAATACCTTGGATATATTTTCAACCATCTAGGTTGTGAGGAGTTTTATTATTCATTATGCAGTAGAAAATTCATTACAGATGGTTGCGTCCATGCTGTGTCTACATTATTGATGTGATATTAAAATCATTTCTGTATCAGAACAAGTTGAGTGAGTTTTTGATCTGAGTATGGGAATGCCTACCTCAGCGATGATATATATATATATATATATATATATATATATATATATATATATATATGTTGCATTGAATGTTTTTACAGGGTTCTGACTGGGGTGTCCACAGGCTGATCCTTGAAATGATAAAGCACATCACTCTTCGAATATTCTCAGAATTTTCACTTTAGGGGGCAATTTGTTACACTGAAATTTGTCACCATGAAATTTTAGTACTCCTTGAAAGCCTACAATATCAAAGTTCCAAAAATCAAGCCTTGAAACTAAGATAAAAGCTCATAAAATCTTGGTACCACAGTTTCTCCTAGTTTTGCCTGCGGTCCCGCACTTTTTGGCTATAAATCATGCGTATCCAGGCGCACTTTCTGCTTATTAAAAGTGCGAACCCCTGTAAAAAATTAGAAAAGGCACAAGTAAAATCTAGAAGCTTAATTAAAGTCATTTTTAGAAGCTTCTAGAAACATTCCTACAGTGGAAAGTATGCTCTTTTCATGTTCATGCATCCCATCTAATAAGGAGCTAACCCCTTGATCTAAGGAACTAATCCCTTTGAAGGAGGATTATATCCCTTCTTGTATGGAGCTGTAACCTCCTCTTCTCCACTATAAAAAGAGGCATAAGGCAGCCTCAAGGGGTTACCAATTGATGAGTTGAAGTTTTGATATTGTTGGAGGCGAATTTCTGTTGAAACTTAGACCCTTTTAGCTGAGATTTCATGTGGGAAGGATTACATACCTGTATGTATCTTTGTTGGAAGAGTGAAAGGGTGATCTAAGTAAAGGAAACACCTGCTCTAGACCTCAGGAAGACCTATACAACATCAAGGTAGACACGGTTGTAAGGTTCTTCTTATTTAAGTTAATACAGATAAATATATTTTTCTCAATAAGCTGTCAATTGATTGTTTATTTTATGGATTCCTTGATCACCCTAATGGATATGATTTATGAATATATGCTATGCAGGTGCTATTTGATGTTTTTTTGTTTGTGATTGCAGATCTAGAAAGACAACTCTTTCGGGCGACTAAAGGACTACTACTACAAACAAGTGTTGGATCAAAAGTGAGATCGTTAAACCTTTATAGCATTTAATTATGAATCGCAATATATCTAGAGAAAGATAGTTTTGATTGTCCGTTTGTTGATAGCTATCCATAGGAAACTTCGGAGGTCTGTCTTATCCACAAGAATGACTTATCCATCCAACAGTTCCCTCAGGATAGTTTGAGATAAGGTTTACTTGAAACAAACTATCAATAATTGTCTCAATCATATTATTTGAAATGTATCCCACTTGGAATAGCGTTGCTTACATTTGTTTGAGACAAAATTCCCACTCTCTCAAGACAATATCTTTATGTGATTCTTTAATTATAGGAATATTAGCTAATCTTCCTTCTGCATTGTCTTTCCAAGTCATAAAGTTGGCAATTTTTTCTTCAACGTCAACAAAATAAGTCTTCGTATCTACTGATTGATCAACCAGGGAATTGGTTGTATGACACAAATCACGAATAGTGTTCAACACTTGTCAAAATAAAATTTGTTGTTGAGAAAGGAGATCATTTAACTCTTTTGTTTCCTTTTTTGAACTCTGAAAATTTAGGATTAACATGTAATTTCTCAAATTGTCCCTGTAATTCTTGTATTAGTGTGTCTTTGGCCTGCAAATCAATGTCATGTTGAACTTTAAGGGCATCAAATATTTTTTTAAGTTCAATAATCTGTCTTTTCCATTGATTGGAAATATTTTGTTTCTCAGTCTTCAGATTCGGTTCTAAATGCACAACTCATTCTTCCTTTTCTATCAACAATTGTTGTACTTCAGTGGATTTATATATGGTTGTTGAGGCATAGGCTCTTGTGAATTCAGTGAGTCTTCCCAACTCATCTATAGGAGTAGTGAACGAGATTTTCCATACTACATCGAAAGAAGAATTTCCAGGAACTAAATCCCGGGACTGATCGATTTTCCTTTTCTTCCTATATATTTTGACAACAATTTTAAGACTATAAAATATATCATGGGGAAGAATTTCTTTGACCCTTAATACAACATCGAAGGTTGGGAAGGATGGTATAATTTCAATATCCTCTGTTTAAAAAGGTTGTTCAAAATCCTTTGAATTTTTTTAAAAACTTTTAGAAGTGTCAAAAACCTTCTTTTGTACATGAGTCTTCAAATTTTGAGGCTTTGTACCTTTGATAACCTCATTAAATTGTCCACATATATGATCAAGCTTAGTATTAGGAAAAATATATTTAGCCTAAGAAGAGGAAGAGGAAATTGTTTCTTTTGGTTGAGAAGCTGAAATAGACTGTGTTAGATCAACTACTACTTTATCACTAGGAATGATTTCTTCCATAGAAATCCTTAATGAATCTAGAGGTACATTATGTAATCTTAAATCTCTATACTGTGTGAATTGGACCATTTGTAGTGGAGATAGGCTCTTCTCTACTTGCATTATAACCATTGAATATGTAGGAATATTTTTAAACAAAAAATTTTTGGCATTATGATGTATTATGTTGTTATATTGTCCTTGATGGAAACCTACTCAATGAGTTTCCTTTTGATAGAAACCTATTTGTTAAATATGTAAAATTGATGTATCTACAGATCAACTCAGATGTGACAGAGAAAGGAATTCCAGTCAGTGACATAGGAAAGATAAAGGTAAAATTTCAAGATGTATACACAGGTTTGATGAAGGGAACCGCATATACTTGTAGGTTTGATGATGGAAACCCAAGTATACATCCAAAATTAGTGCATACACAATTTTGGTGAAGAAAAGTCGCGTATACACACGGGTTCAAAGAAGCAATGTCGTGTATGTATTTACACACTCAATTTATGATACCAAGGGTCTTTACCATGGTATTAACCCACAATATTGAGTGCATTAATGATTATTTTATCCCTTCCAAGAATACGATCGGCACTTGTATGGTTTTGGCTCATGGTATTGTTAAAGGCTCAAACTATATAAGGAAGTGAAGATCATAGTGCAAAGAAGTGCAAGTGTATGGGTATTGAATGAATACTTCACTTTGAAGTATATTTGCATGGAATGGGTTACAGTTTATTGATAGATCTGAAATAATGATGCACCTATGAATACAATGATGGATCAAGATCTCTAGACCTAAAATGACTATGTATTTGGTTGATCTGTTTGTGAGATATTTATATCTATAATTTGGTGCATGTTTATTGAAGTGACAGGTATGATCTGAGTAAGTTTGTTGATATGAAGTGTTACAGAGTCCAGAATATTTATAGATCTTTATGCTAGTTCGACACGGTGAAAATGTGTATACATGTAGGTTCATTTCAGCAAAAGCACGTATGGAAGTTAAGGTTTTTCTGAAGATTGCTAAAGAAAATGTCTGATCATTTCTGTTATGTATCTATTATTTGTCAATGAAGTCTTCATGTAGATCTAGATCGTTTAAATATTGTATATGTGTCTAGTTGATTATGTATAAATATGATCAGTGACTAGGTGATTGAATATGATGGATTTTGTTGATTGAATAAGGGTTCTATAAAACTGAAAAAGTATTCCTCAATCTTTGATCTGTTCTGAGTCTGATCAGATTCCTAATTTTAGTATATGAAGATCTATATGCAAGTTCATCCATAGGAAAGCACATATACATGCAGGTTGCAGTAAGTGAAGTAGCATATACATTTGGTTTTATGAATGACTAGGGTTGAAGTTGATTCTACATGTTAACTTAGAAGTCTGGGTTTATTGTTTAGATTTGGTTATAGTGATCTCACTGTTCTGTTTGAAGATTGGTTTATGGATATTGGTGTTGATCTACAAATTGTGTTGTGTTGAAGATGTTGGATCTAGTATGAAAATTTATGAAAAGTGGTTTGTAGTGGTTCTGAGGGTTGAAGCCTTCAGTGTGGAAGTCGAAGCTTCTTGCCAGTAGAATTTGGTGATTATTTCAGGGGGTTGCAGTAAGTAAAGTACCATATACATTTGGTTTTATGAATGACTAGGGTTGAAGTTGATTTTGCATGTTAACCTAGAAGTCTGGGTTTATTGTTGAGATTTCGTTATAGTGATCTCACTGTTCTGTTTGAAGATTGGTTTATGGCTATTGGTGTTGAACTATAAATTCTGTTGTGTTGAAGTTGTTGGATCCAGTATGAAAATTTATGAAAAGTGGTTTGTAGCGGTTCTGAGGGTTGAAGCCTTCAATGTGGAAGTCGAAGCTTCTTGCCAGTAGAATTTGGTGATTATTTCAGGGGGTTGTAGCTCCCTTCCAGTAGTGGCTGGTAAACAAGATCGGGGGGGTGGAGCTCCCTTCTAGTAGCATCTGGAGAACGAGAGAAGGTTTCAGCCTTCCGTAGTTGGATGTCTGCGTACTGACATGAGTTTGCATCAGTACAACATTGTAAGCAGTTTTCTATATAATAAATATTGACGACAACAATGGTGGTTTTCTCCTGACTTGGGTTTCCACCTTAAATATTGGAATTCATGTATGATTCCCTTGTGTGATGATTTCTTCTATTATTAATTCACATTTTTACTTCTTAAATGTCTGATGCATAAGTGATGAACTGGGCTAAGTAATGTTTTTGAATATTTATTTGAACATTAAGTTATTTGGGTATACACAATTTTCATTTAAGATATCCATGTACATACTCTAGTTGGATTAATCAGAGTCGCGTATAGAAATCAGTAAAAGAAAAGTGAAAGATTGTGATTCTTATAAATACTGATTCACCCCTCCTCTCAGTATTTTCCCCAACAATTGGTATGAGAGCAGGTCCTTCTAAAGAAGCTTAATTGCTAGAAGGAAGGTCATCCAAGATGAGAAATAAATATGGAAAAACATCTATCAGACCACCACTCTTTAACAAAAACAAATTAATCTTCTAGAAGAAAAGAAGAATATTGTATCTTCAGTCTCTTAGAGTAGGTGTTTGGGCAATTGTTGAAGGCAGGTACCAATATCCAGCTGTAGTTCCCATAGATCTAGTCGCAAGGAGAACTATGAAACTAATGCAAAAGATGTCAATGCATTATTGGGAAGCTTGACCGAATCAGAATTTTTCAAGGTTATCTAGTTAACTATAGCAAAGGAGATATGGAACAAAATCATTATGAGCTATGAAGGTGATTCCAAGGTAAAAAGTGCTATACTCCAATCTCTCAGAATTTAATATGAAAATATCAGAATGCATAATGATGAAAGTATTTCTAGTTTCTTTTTACGTCTATATGAGATCATAAATTGTATGATAAATATGGGTGAAGATATAAGAGACACAAATTTTGTAGAGAAAATATTAAGATGTCTAACTCCTAAATTCGAGTCAAAAGTGTCTGCTATTGAAGAAAAGCAGGATATACAAAATATTATTATTGTTCAACTTCATGGGATCTTGAATACATTTGAAATGAGAAAAGGAGGTCCGTCCGAGGTCAAAGAAGTAGCTTTTATAGTTACTGCAAAATAAAAGGACAAGGAAGAACAAAAAGAATCAGGGTATGCATCAAAAGAAGATGAGGTAAATTTTGTAAAGAAACTTCAACTTGGCACTAGAAGGTTCAGAGGTAAGCTTCCTTTCAAATGTTTTTCTTATGGAGGAGTGGGTCATTATGCTGCTAAATGTCCCCATAAAGATAATCATGATAAGGGAAAGGATTTAGAAAAAGGTAATAGGAGACGGTTTTTTAATAGAAAAAGTTATTATACTCATGAAGATAGTGACGGCTTGTCAAATAGTGAAGAAGGAGAATATGATCAAGATATTAGACTGCTAAAGATACAGATATTAGACTGCTAAAGGTAAAAAGTGCTATAAAAAGACATTAGTGATGCTAAAGATACTTTTATGGATTCCTTAGAATAAAAATATTTTCTTGAAGAAATCACTCAACTCAAAATATGCTTGGAAGATAAAAAAATAACCATAGATACTCTAAAGAATAAACTCATAGAAAAGGAGAAGCATAATGAGAAATTATAATGTGAAATAGTAAGTCTAAGAAAGGAACTTGAGAAAGTAAAAACTCTAAATCTTAGATTTCCAAAGGATTTGAAACCTTAGATGAAATTATCAAGGTCCAACACTTTCCTCTTGTGAAGACAGTTCTTGGATATATTGGTGAATCTTCTCAGTCAGAAAATTCCTTAGCTGCAAGCTATCTAAATGCAATGAAAGTCATCTAGCAAAGCTTTGTCACTTAGCAAAAGAACAAAGACAATGTCTAGGTAAAGCATGATCATTCAAATTCAAGGATGAACAATAGAAGAAATATCAGTCAAAAGGTAAACAACACTAGAAGGTTCTATGATCCCATAAATTTCTTCTTTAATGGACAATGTTTTTCATGTCATAATTTTGGTCACAAATTTGCTTAATGTGTTGCATACAAAACCATCATGACCATAGAAGCAAGAAAACAAAGAAGCGAGAAAGGAATAAAGAAGAATACTTATAAAAAAAATTCTCCTCTTCAAGATGAAATTGAATGTTCATTTTGCAATAGCTTTGTACCTGAGGAATCTGAATGTAGGAGAAAACTTCAGCCTGAAGAAAAAATATCCACAACTTCCAAGGTATGGAGAAGGAAGGACTTAAAGTTTGAAAGTTGCGGCATAACTTTATTTTCAAAAGGAGAATAAAATCAATGGTACATTGATAATGGTTGTTCAAAACACATGACAGGAGATAAAGATAAACTTATTTCATACAATGCATTAGAGAAGGGAAAAAATTCTACTTTTGGAAATGACTCTCATGCCATCATTAAGGGTAAATGATCATTTTTTCTAAAAGAAAAGGTTAAAGCTAACAATGTTATGTATGTTGATGGATTAAAGCATAACTTGTTGAGTTTTAGTCAAATGTGTGATCAAGGAAATGAAGTTGTCTTTCGATCAAAAGAGTATGTAGTTCATGAACTAGACACAGGAAATACCGTAATAAAAGGAACAAGAACACTAAGAAATATGTATATATTGAAAGGTGGCCAAGAGCATTGTTATCTAGGAAAATTTATATAAAACTGGTTATGGCACAGAAGAATGGGACATCTGAGCTTTTCTCAAATAAGAAAATCAAGTAGGCTCAAATATTTTCGTGATCTATCCAACATCACTTTACCTAAAAGAACCATATGCAAATCATGCCAATTCAGTAAGAAAACCAGGGTTCAATTTAATGCCAAAGAAGGATCAACAAGTAAGCCTCTTGAACTTATACATACTGGTTTGTGTGGTCCTGTGAGGAAAAATTCACCTCATGGAGAACAATACTATATCTTATTCGTTGATGACTTTTCTAGAATGTGTTGGATCAGTTTATTGAAACATAAAGATGAAGCATTTGAAAAATTTAAGGTCTTCAAAGCTCTAGTTGAAAATTAATTAGATCTAAAAATAAAATGTCTTAGCTCTGACCAAGGAGGAGAATATATATAAGATGAATTCTTTGATTTCTGTGAGAAATATAGCATAAAAAGACAGTTTTCTGTAGTTGGAACTTTTCAACAAAATGTCGTGGCAGAAAGAATGAATAGAAGAGTTCATCAAATGTCTTGTGCTATGCTTGATGAATCTAGGACTCATGACACCTTTTGGGGTGAAGCTTCTCATACTATAGTAAATATTCTCAACAAGGCTCATGTTCATATAAATAGAGATAAAAATCCTTATGAACTTCGGTGTGGTAATATTCCCACTGTGAAGCACTTTAAATTTTTTGGAAGAAAATTTTATATAAAAAATTGATGAAAAACTTGGTCAGTTTTAAACTAGAGCATATGAATGAATATTTCTTGGTTACTCTTATAGAAGTAAAGCATACAAATGCTACAATAAGAGATTTCGAAAGATTATTTAATGTATTGATGTAGTGATTAATGAATCTCTCACAGCTCCCAAAATGGAAATGACAACAAATGAGGATGATGATGATGAATGATTTCCCTCATCAAATAACAATAATATAGAAGGAGAACCTAATGAAGCACCAGAAAAAGATACATTATAAAGAGAAAAGGCTCCATCCAGTTATGTTCAAAAGAATAAGCCAGAATCTCAATTTTTTGGAGAAAAGGAATGAGGGGTACAAACAAGAAGAATTATCTTAGGATCTCCCAGTTATTGGTGCAAAAAGGTGACTTATAAAAATCAATCCTAATTCCTAAATTAATCAACAACCAAGGATTCATCTGTTTATTTCAAGAGTGTTGGCACTCTTTATGTAGAGTGAATTCATAAGCTATCTAGGAATCAATGATTCTAAATTGTTGTAATAGCTACTTTTCTAATTCTTGAAGTTCAATCTGGAATAATTTAGAAGAAAACCTTAAAGAAATTACAAACCATGAATCTTAATCTATCTTCAACTAATTTTTAGAGAAACTAAATATAACTTATGAATTGCAAGAATCACGCTCAAGAAATTACCGTTGAACAATTATCTACTGGAAAAGAGAGATTACAGAAATGAACAAAAATCTAGTATTCACACTTTTAACTGAAACCAACAGTAACGAATCACTCAATATTTCCAATAACATTACTCAAAATAAACAATAATAAATTGAAATTCTTGAAATAATCTGATAAATTCATTAAGGAATAACAGACATGCATAAAAATGACAACAACTGAAAGTTATCTCGCAGTAAAAGAAAATCATAAAGATCTATACTAACAATAGTTGAATTAACTGTAACTCTACGAGATAACATAAATGAATAATTAAGAAAAGGAAAAGAAATGAATATGACAAAAGAGAAGCAATAGATATCCTAGTGACCAGGCCCAGAGTCTCCATAAGTCACTGTCGAAAGATACTCAAAATGTGATTACAAAGGAACATTTTCTTTTTCATTAAATTCAATAATAATGATACAACATCACCATAATGTAATTACTTTGTCTTCAATAATAATTTCAAAATGTAAATTACAACTTTTGGGTTAAAAATATCATTGTATTTCACCTATCATATTTATATAATCTAAAGGAAAATAAACGGATGAGAGCGAATCCTCAGGATCAGGAGATCCTGAGGATATCGCAATTGTCAATCAGATTTCCTTAATAAACTTGATCCTCCTAGTCTCCCGCTAGCCCATATGAGCAAGAGATGGTCTTCTTTCCTTTTCTTGGCCACTGTTGTTCCATTGTTTGAACAGTAATAGTTCCATTCAGATTTCTCCACACAAAAAGTAAGAGAAAGTTAGTTTTCATGCCATAATCGCATAATTTGTTGATAATTGGTGTTTTCCTACTTTCACAATATTTTCTTCTAGATTTATTCCAAATATGAAGATAATTACATGAAATTTAATGATAAATCAAGCTAATATGAAGATAATACCTACCTTTTACATGGCCCAAAATACTCCCCTACTTACATTTTTTCATGTCCTCATGCAATAAGATGGTTGAAGTGTAATTGTGTCAAGGAATAAGTAGTATAAACTTCTTACTTATATAGCCTAAAACCACTTTTATGTTTGATTATTGCAAAGGCTTGGTTCACATGACATTCTAGAAAATAATAGTCATGGTAATATCCTTCAGGGGGATACCATGTAATAGGATACATGTAAAGACATCCTATCCAAGTAGGGTCCATGCATAAGATTATATTGATGTACATGTTTAGGTGAGCAGCAGTAAATTTAAAGTGTCTATAATCAAATGGCTCTTGTTTCTTGACATTGTTAGTGGATGCCTTCTATATTTGCTTTGCTACCAACAAATCTTCTTCCCTAATGTCTTTGAAATACTCCCTTCCTACCTGTACAATAACTTTATGTAGTGGTCCTAATTTAGCCACAACTCCCTCTTATTTCATGAATCTTCTATGTTGAATGAAAATATGCAAGGGTTTCATGGGTTCTCCTCTTACCCATAGATCCAAATCATGTTCCCTATTTTGGAAAATGTTATAAGCCTTAGCCCATTTAATATGATTAGAGGTGAAAGAGAGGAAAAATTGAAATTGAATGTCCCCAATGAAGTGGCTAGGATTACTATCTCATTCATCCTCCAAGAAAAAATTGTGCAAATATAATTCACATATAAGGCGTGTTAGCTTCTCATTTTGTTCTCGGAAAAATTGGATGAATTATGTAGTGGTTTTAAATTCAACTGGTTTTCCAACCCTGACAACTTTAATCTTCAACAATATATATCTTTCCAACAAGAATAATGCATAGTTAGTGGCAGGTGACCGACAAGATAAAACATCATAGTAAAGAGAACATATGGTTTCGGTTTGTTCCTTGGCTTTCTGAAGTTGGGTTTGCATTCTCTTCACTTTCTCCTGCTCACCTCTCAAACTGGAGAAATTTTTATCTTCTGTTGCAATGAGTGTATCAAATTTCTTCATCAATTCCTAGTGTACCTATAAGGGTACCACTTCTTTCTTGTATTGAGCCAACAAATGTTGAGTCTGTGTCAATTCATTTTGTAGTTTCAGAATAACAACCTCTCTTACCAGAGGATTATAGTGAGGTGTTTCCTTTTTCTTTGTTTCATTGTCATGTGTTGGCACCAAATGAGTTTGCACAATAGTTCCAACTATTTCTTGGAAAATACAATGATTGGTCTGGACATTCTCCTCAAAATGACAACATCTATGGAATGCACAAGAAAGTTTGTTTGGGTCTCTATTGAACAAACAAAAGGATGTTCATTTTGAGTGCCAATATCCTTTATGGGACATGGTTCTATTTGGGTTTCCATAACCTCAGTGGAGCAATTATCTATTTGGGTCCCAATAGTTTCCATTTATACTTTCATCTTCCATGCCTTGTCTGATTCCTTTAAGCATTCCCTTCATTGTCTGACTGTTTTCTTCAATTTTTTGTACTTCTTACTCAGCTTGTTCAATCTAGACTTGTCTGATTTCTTCTCCCTCATGGGGTTTTCATTTGGAGAGGACACAATGTCTCTTTCGAGCTCAGGAGGAGTTGTGCCAATATCAAGGTTATGCTCTAGTGGGATAGTATCACTTTCATGAACAAGAGGGTTGCACCAACATCAAGATTGTGTTCTAATGGGACAATATCTCTTTCATGAATAAGAGGGGTTGTACCAACATCAATATCATGTTATAATGGGACAATATCATTTTCATGAACAAGAGGGGTTGTACCAACATCAAGATCATGTTCTAATGGGACAGTACCTCCCAATTGATTCTCGGGTTCAGAAACTTCCTCTGTATGGGTTTCTACCTCAGGGTATTCATTTTTAGAGGAAATGGGTTCCCTCAAGTCCTGCAAATCTCCCATCTCTTCAGTGGATGGAAAATTTTTGATATGGCCAAAATTGCTAGTAGAGGAAAAATGGTCAAGATTTTGTCCTTCAAATTTTCCAGAATGGTCCCTCTCTTCATAGAGTGTACCCAAATTCTCCAGTAATCAAGCCATTTCTTCCACATATTATTGTAAATAATCACTCCGCGTGCTTAAAGGGGGTGTATGAGATAGCCCTGCCTCATCTGTCAGAATTGGGGTATGTTGTGGTGATCTTATCCTTATAGGGTGTATTTGTTTTACTGGGCCAGAGGCCACGGAAGGAGTCTTCCTTTTTCTAGCTCTTTTTTGAATTGTCACTTATATTCTCTGTTGTTAATTATCTGTGTTATCAATGTTTCTATCATCTATCCCTATTTGTGTATTTGGATTTTCTTCTGGTGGGGCAGGGTTTACAAAGTTGTCCCATGATAATTGTTGCTGCACTAAGTCATGGATGATAATTAACTTGATCAGACATGGTGGTTGATAACAATATATGGATATTTATCCTTCCTAACCCATCTAGAAATATCATGCAATAAAGAATTAAAAAACAATGGCAAGTTAACCGTAATTTTCTGTTTAAGTATGGATAATAATTTATGTTGTTGAGTTTTTACCACATCTTGACGTCTGTCACAAGTGATGTACCTCTCAATACTGGTTGCTAATTCTCGCCATGGTTCCTTTAGAGATGCAGGGTGAATTCCTTTGCCTTTGCGAACTAATTTTTCATCTGGGTCCTGAAATACTGCAACTGCATCATGCAACAAAACATGCTTATTGGTCCATTTTGTACCTTCTGCTAGAAGTCCCGAAATCTTGGCTAGGATTGCTCCAGACACTGTTATATTTCTTCCTCTTACAATTGTGTGTCTGCCCTGTATATTTTGTAGGAACTCAAGTGCTATTTCAATATTGAATCCTTGTAATTTGACTAAATATTGAAGCCATCCAAAATTCTCAAGAACTGTGTGAGCCTGATCTGTTAATCGAAGTACCATGGGTTCACTACGAATATATTTTCCACCCATGATTGTTGTGCTTTTAGGAGCCAAATTCGCACTTCTACATGCACTTCTCATAGTTTTCTCAGTTTGGAACATCACCAATAAACTTCATACAATGATTTGAAGTTTGTTAATTTTGATATAAAGGCCATAATATTATTTGTCACATCAAAACGTTTCAGCGTAGTTTAGTAATTATATCGCATGTCGTTCCATTATGCATACCTTCCCCCCTCCAATTAGAAAAGGGCGTCCACGAACATAGAGCATGGGAAAAGATGAAAGGACATTGGGAATTCATAAATGAGACAGAAAAATGGTCAGAGCAATGTACATATGGTAAGAAACAGTTAGAGCCATGAAAATTGCAAAAAATGGTTAGGAAATGACCAAAAAGGGAGTAAAATAAGGAAATAACCATTATAATAAAATATTTTCCTTTTAGTGGAAAGATATGAATAAATAATGACAAGTGATAGATGATAATGGCTGTTGATATCAATTGATCAGAAATTATTGATATAATTCATATAAAAGTATAGTCTACCATGTATACTGTTAATGTAGATATAAACACTATTCAAACTATAAATTCATCTTTGGAGATGAATCAATAGGAAATAATGAGATATAGAGTAATTGGAAATATAACATAAAACTCCAATACCATAAGCGGGGCCACTACTGCTAGTAGGCATCCATAGCCTTGACAGGGTTGCTTTTTAACCCAAAAAACGAGTCAGAATCCTCTATTTAGGACTTAAATTATTTGTTTATTTCTATAAAGAGATCATTGTGCTCACATGGTGACCAAATAATCACAGTGCCATTCACCAAGGTATCACAAAGTGATTAGACCATATTGTGATGTGACCTCATGTCCTTCTGACAGATTAACTATCTAGAAGGCCATTGCCCTGGTGTGGTGGCCATAATGGGAATGCCACTCATTACATCCTTATGATCATGGTAGGTTGGCTCGTGATGATACCCCCTATCCTATCTAAGAAGGTTTCCATTACATTTTCATATTTACATTATAAATGGAGGGAGGCTCATTAACTCCTTAAGAGTTAGGGATGGTGTGAGAAGTAAGAGAATGCAAATAAAAGTCATGCCCTTATCCCTATGTCATCATACCAAAGGGAATTATCAATTGAAAGTGTGAAAAATAAACCAGCATGGTATTGAGATAATATATCATTTTGTGATATGTTCGAAGAGAAGATATTTAGAAAGTCATTATATAGGTGAACCATGTAAGTTTCCGGAAGATACCCATCAAAGGTTTAAAAATCTTAATGTTGTTAATATCATTGTTTTTCCTCTATATTGGGTAAAAATTTCCAATCCAAAAATATGAACTTCATAGTAAAGCATGTGAGAGAAAATATGGTTGTTCAATTAAGATTGAATGGCAGTTGTGTAGTCATTGGAACAACAACTATTCTTTTAATTGAACAACAAATTTTCAATGTATTGAACAACTGTTTTTCATTCTATCGAACAACAATGATATGTGAAAATCATCAAAAAGAGTGACAACAAACCAAAAAAAGGATCACAGTTGGTTAATGTACTGAACAACAGATGTTCAGTCGATTGAACAACAACTATTCATTCTATTGAACAACAATTATTAAACACACCAAGAAAAATAAATCACGACTATTCAATTTTCTGAACAACAGTTGTTCACAATAGATGTTCAATCTATTGAACAAAAAAAAAAAAACAAGAAAAAAATAAATCGCGATTGTTCATTTTTCGGAAGAGTAGTTGTTCAATTGATTGAACAACAAAAAACACACCGAAAAAAAAAAGAAATCACGGTTGTTATTTTTTTTGAAAAATAGTTGTTCAATTGATTGAACAACAACTGTTCAATTGATTGAACAACAATTTTTCAATCTATTGAAAAAAGAAAAAAAACACGACGAAAAAAAGAAATCACAGTTCATTTGAAAATGAACAACAACTATTCAAATAATTGAATATCATTTTCTTGTGACGCAATCCAGTAGTAAAAGAAAGGAATATCATTATAAGCAACTATTTCAAAAGAAAATAAATCCACACATCTACACAGTGATGGTTATCTTTAAAAAATGGAAAATTACACTCAAATACTAAAAATATATACATTATTTACATTCGAAGAGAAGCGAATTTTAACAAAATTAAAGATGTCGGGTCATTACTCCCCACAACTAAGATTTTCATAGTGGGATCATCACGTACTTGTTGTCAAAAAGACTCTTTTTTGAGTGGTTTATGATAAAGACACACTCGATGTCCATTCACCCGAAAAGAAGAGCCAAACCCATTGATGGTGGTCAAAGTTAGAGTGTTGTTATTGTGCACCTCTTGAATTTCATATGGGCCAAGCCACCTTGTCTGTAATTTACCCGGAATGTCTTGGAACCTGGAATAATAGAGAAGTGCCCGGTCTCATTCCTAAAACATCTTTTTTTATAAGACCATTTTGTCACTTAGCCCTTTGTTGCTGAATAATTGTGGTGCGTTGTATAGAAAGTAGCTGAGTTTCATCCAATTCATTTATTTCTTGAAGTCGTTTAGTTTTTTCCTCCGTCAGGTTCAGTCCCACTTCTTGGGTTGTTCTGAGAGTCTTTATTTCAAATTTGATAGGAAAAATATGTTCTTTTCCAAATACATGTTGGTATGGGGAATATCCAGTAGTATTTCGCCAAGTTGTGCGATAAGCCCACAAGGCCTCTGGCAGCTTAGTAGCCCAGTCCTGACGATGTGTTGAAAATGTCTTGGTCAAAATTGCCTCAACGGATTTTTTAGTGCTTTCAACTTGCCTATTTTCCTGTGGGTGATACAGAGAAGTGAATCTATGTGTGATATGGTGGTTTTACATGAGTGGTTGTAATGTTATGTCCTACACATTGTGCCCCTCCATCCGTTATCACTTCACTAGGTAAGCCATACCACACAAATAATTCAAAAAGAAAATTAATTACAATTTCTTCTGTACCTCTTAGAAAAACTATTGTTTCTACCCACTTTGTTAAATAGTCTGTAGAAACCAATATGTATGCCTTCTAGTTTGATGGCGGATTGAATGGAACAACAAAATCTAATGCACACCGTTCGAAAGGTTCTCTTACCAACTATTGGAACAAGGTCCTCCAAAGGCTGCGAATTAGGACAGTTTTGAGTATTTTTGTATAGTTTTGGCATATTTTAGTCTAGCACAATGGTTTTGGAGTGGGTCAAAGCCCCGCAAGCATTGTAATGGGTCAAAGGGTAGACCTAGAGTCTGCAAACCATGGTTTGCAGACCACAGGAAAGATTAGGTTAGATCGTTATAAATAGAAGGAAATTTTGAGTCAATAGGCAAGTAAGTATTAAGATTGGTGCGAATTACAAATTAGTAGATCTGTTTGGGTTATTGGGGGAAAGGACTCCTGATGGCTGTGTGCGCGGAGATCCTCAGTCCTGCTGTGTGTGGACCCTGCTGTTGTGTGCTCAGGTTGGGTTTTGGGAATTGTAAGAGCATCTGAAGGATTAATGAAAGCGGAAGATTGTTGGAATATCTGAATCTGTTAAATACATGCATGGTTATGTGTTAAGTTATGAAATTAACTGTGTTATTTTCTGATTTTTCTGTTATATTTTATGCAAGAACATTTGTGATAGTTGTGTTATTTTTCTATGATTTAAGATATGTTGAATACTGTGGTTATAATTGATATTGTGCACATGGATGCGAAGGGATCTATAGATCTGGGTTCTGCGGTATACGATATGGTAATTTTGAATTCAAATGCAGCTCTGCTTAACTTACCTACCCTCTCCCAGGGTGCAGAAACCTAGTTCCAGCACCCTCCCATACTACTTCGAGTGAGACTTTGGCCTGCGCAAGCAGGTCACTGCCAAAAGGGCTAGTAGTATAGGGGTTTGTTGGAAAACCTTCACCTCTGAACTTGGGTCAAGACCCCTTGAGCCAACACCAACTGTGGCTGTAGTGAATTTTCGTCAGATTGACCAGGACGACCCATCCTCTGGCAGCTATCACAGGCCTGGACACATTTCTTGGCATCTTTAAAAATAGTGGGCCAGTAATAGCCCATCTGTAGTATTTTATGTCTAGTTTTGTGATCTGTGAAGTGTCTGCCACAAGGCTCATCAAGGTAGACCTTCAGGATGTCATAGATTTCATCATCTTGAATGCATCTACATATGTGCATATTAACTCCTATGTGAAAAAGGTATCCACCGATCCAAGAAAACTAGGCATTGAATTGGAAAATCAACTTCCTCTCCTTTATTATTAATTGCCTAGGCAGTTTTCCTACCACCAAATAATTTGCAACATCTACGTAGTATGGTGCTTTAACTACTACAACAAACATATCTTCATCTAGGAACTGTAGCCAGTGGATCGTTTGTCTTAGGAATCCATGACAGAAAATCTGCGAATGGGTTTTCCTTTCCTGGACGGTCTTTAATGGAAATATCAAAATCCTGCAAAAGTAACAACCAATGGGTCACTCACCCATTAGTGATTGGTTTATTGGCTAAATATCTAATGGTAGAGTGATAAATGTACTGAATAATTTGGTAGCCTGTTATATAATGTCTAAATTTGTTTATGGCATAAATTACAACTAAGAATTCCTTTTCTATTACTGTATAATTGAGTTCAGCAGAAGTGAGATTTTTGTTGATATAGTAAATAGCATAGGTTTTTTTTCCTCTTCTTGCCCAAGGACATCGCCTATTGCTATATCCAACGCATCTACAGATATATGAGAAGGTAGCTCCCAATTGGGTCTGCGCAACACTGGAGCAATCGAGACTAGTTTCTTCCAATATGTAAAAGCAATGTCACATTTATCAGACAATCTAAATTCAAAATTTCCTTAATTGCATAATTCAGACTATCCACAGTATCATAAAACAAGGGTTGACAACCATAATCAACATTTCCTATTAAAGCATACAAAGGCACAACAATTCATGAAAAAATCTTTATGAATCTACGATACTATCCTACATATTGAAGGAAGCTATGTACCTCCGTCTGAGTGCAAGGCGTAGGTAGTAGAAGAATTACCTCTATCTTTGCTGGGTCTACCTATATTCTAGCCAAAAAGATGTAGTGTCTTAGGATTATGTCTTCTGTCATCATCATGTGACACTTTTCGTTACCTAAACACAACCTAGTAGTGATGCATCATTCCAAAACTTTCTCTAAAGTTTGTAACGCTTGGTCGAAATTGTCCCCATATGGGGTGAAGTAATCCATGTAAACTTCAAGTCCCTCATTTATCAGATCAGAAAGAAGCTGAGTATGTCCCTCTGAAATTTCGATGGGGCATTGCATAAACCAAAATGTAACAGTATATAAGAAAACATACCCCATGGGTAGGTAAAGGTAGTTTTGTCTTGGTCTTCAGGGGAAATCTGGATCTGATTATAGCCATTGAAGCCGTTAAGAAAGGAAAATAATTTCTTTCCTGCCAACGTATTGAGGACTTGATCAATAAATGGAAGAGGGAAGTGGTCAATCTGTGTGGCTTTGTTCAATTCCCCATAATCCACACAGATTCACCACTTCCCGTTCTTTTTGGGAACAACTACCAGCGAAGAGACCCACTTACTATCTCAAATGGGATAAATAAAATTCACATCCAGCAACTTCTATAACTCTTCTTTTATGATGTCCTTGAGGTACAGATTTAATCTTTTTTGAGGTTTCCAGATAGGGTGGACATCCTTTTCTATGTATATATGATGTGTACATAGTTGGGGATCTATTCTCTTCATGTCTGGGTAGTCCCAAGAAAAATCCCCTTTATATTTTTACATAACTTGAATGAGATTTCATTGTTGGTCATTGTCCAGATTTTCATTGATGTTCAAAATCTTTCCTCATTCAATCTCACCAGGCCTGTTGTTATGAACAACAATTGTTGGTATGTGCTGGTCATAAGCATCTTTCAAAGGGTCTTCCTAGGGTTCATTGTCAAGAGTCGTTTTCAACATTTGGCATTTAACATTGTTCTCAGTATTTTATTTATTTATAAAATCATTAATTACATCATCTTTAGTCTGATTCTTGAACTCAAGCACTTCTACTAGTGTAAGAGGTGAATGAATGTTTTCTTCCAGGTATGTAGGTAGATGTTTATGAGTTTTCAGGATGGTCATAAATGGCTTAGTAGGGGGATATAAAACAAGGCTTTTTACAATATTCCCCTTTGTGATGGTGATGCTACCAACACGACAACCTATGTAAGCATTGACTGTTGCTCACCAAGGTCGTCCGAAAATTAAACGGTGTCCATATAATCAACTTCTTGGGTTGATAATTATAAAATAGACTAGGTATTCCCATGAGTCAATAGAGACCATGATATCCTATAAGGTTCCTTCTGGTTTAACGACTAAACGATCAACAAGTTCTAGCAAGGTGGTGGTTTGTTCTAGAGCCGTGATACCAAGTGTTTCAGAGGTTTCTACCATGATAATGTTAATGGCTGCACCTAAATAAACTAGTGTGTTTGGAAAAGAGAGGCCATAGATTTGAACTGTGACTATGGGATTCCCTGGATATTTGTATTTTACTAGTGTTTCCCTACCTAGAAGTAGATTAGATAGGGTCCCTACGGCATGGACAGTTGGTGAAGCTTTTATTTTCCTTGTAGGCTTTTTCACACATAGTTCTTTAATCTTTTTGGCATAAATATGAATGTCTTGGATAGCTTGGAGGAGAGGAATTTTAATACATAAATTTTTAAGTTCCCCAAAGAGATCAAAGTTGGGATAAACAATTGGTTTGGGTATTATTAATCTTTCAGGGAATAGAAGAGAAGTGATGATAATTTTTTCACTTTCTTGCTGCTCGATTGTGTCTTCTCCCTGTTTTATTTATGTATTAGTCATAGTCGACGATTTAGTTATGGTAGGTGTTTTCGTCTCATCTTTTTGTTTATTTTTATTTTCCTCAGGGGTGATGATGCATCCTGATATTTGTAGAAATTATACGAAAAATATGTATTAAAATTGATTCAATCTGATAATGAAATATACTAGAGCAAGATACTGAATCCTTCTACAATTAATTATGCGAAAATTAAACACGATCACACAATCACACCAAGTAAAAGAAAAAATCAAATCAATCCACAACACAGATATTTTTTGTGTGGAAATATTATTGCTCAAAACCCCTCTATATATATTTTATAATGAACCAAGGAATCATGAAACAATACAATACACTCATATCACAAGATTCTGTTGCACTATCCTGACTGTCTCACACTAATCCAGACAAAATTGGTCCAACACTTAGCCAATTCTCAACCTATCTTCAACCTACCCTTCTCATGCAATTCATGTGGAATGCAATCCCTATTATTTAGTAATTTCAAACTTCCTTGAATGTGCAATACATCATGGGAATCCTATGGTGTTTTAACTACATCTGGGCAATTTGCTAAAAATACAACTGATAGTTAACTTCCCTTTAACCTCTGGCTCAACTGTGTCTTCATCAAACCTGACATGCATAAAAATATTGATAGTAAATCATCAATCACTTGACAGAATACTTCATGTGAATTAAATATAATTTAATTCACTTGACCTCTCACTAGTGCAACAATCAGTTACAACTAGTTAAATTGATTTTAACTCACTTAATTGAGTTAATTGATTTATCATGCATTAAAATAATACACTAACTTCAACTTGGACTCTAAAAAAAATAGAATCACTCTACATGCCTCACCAACCACCCTCAAATCGAATTTAATGAGCTAACTGTGTCTATCACAGTCAGTTAAATATTACAAGTGATTATGAGATAATATTACAATTTCTTGTCTAATTTAATTAAGGGAAAATTAAATTAGACACATCTTAAAATTATTTAATAAATTGGCTTTCACACTAATGTATCGCTAGGACCCATCACTATGTGACCTGTGATCCCACACTTGTGTGTGTGCTGTCATGTTGTTTATTTATGTCAATTTCACTATTTCTTGTTGCAAATTTCAACACTCCCTCTCAACAAGAAATCAATCAATCTGTCCTAATCGAGTACCTTTGGAATGTTCTTGCATGCAACACTTCTCTACTGTTTTTTGCACATGCAAATCTTGCATGCAACACTTCTCTAGTGTTGTTCGCACATGCAACTCTTGCATGCAACACTTCTCTAGCGTTGTTTTCACATGCAAATCTTGCATGCAACACTTCAGAAAATGAACGGCCTCCAAACAACTGAATCAGTATAAGGCATATGCCATTAGAGTCTTCTGACTTCTTGTACCTAGAGCACATTTCTATTAGAATCTCTCCACTGTTGACATCTGAATCCATGCACTCTGCACTGCTGTCAGCTCTGATCTGCGCTCCAGTATCTGACACCTGTCACTCTGATTTATATCTTCCTGACATTTGGCTGCATCAATATAACTGATACTTCCTACTACTGCTGTACTATGGGCTCCCTGTAGCCAAATTTGATCCATGAGATACACCATCTCAATGAACCCTGCCCAAATTTCTTCAAGGGATTAATTCTACACATCACCCCACCTCACACCTAGAGGTATAGATACATGCCCATCTGGCTCGAAATTTCCCCCTCTTGGAGGTCTCTACATGAGTGGACTATTCCACTCGGTCTCCTCTCTGCTTCTCCAATTGTGGCTGCTCCAAAAACTTTTGAGACTACTTCTGAGGCTACATGTTGAGAGATATTTTCTTTGTCTCAACCACCAAGTCATTTACCACTGATTTTCTCCTCAAAGCCTTGTATGCATCCTCAACCTCGAGTGCATACAGGTTCTTTAATCTTGAACCGATCTTATTCACCTATCCTGTGGCTATGTGTTTAAGGAAAAATTTTCCTTTTCTAAACAACACCTCATAACCATGGTCTTCTAATACCGCTACGGAGACAAGATTCTTCCTTAGGCCTAGAACATAAAAAAAAAACTGCTAGCCTGAGATGAGAGCCATTCTCCCTTTGAAAGGTAATTGTACTTATCCCGGTCATTATATACCTCCTGTCATCTCCAAACTCTATGTTATATTGGAGGTCCTTCCTCTCCAAGTCACTAAAGAGATCTCTATTCCCCATCATATGGAACAAGGCACCACTTTCTAGATACCACATGCATCCCATTACACTGTTGGACATGCATGCAATGATAGTGAAATCAAGCTTGAACTATGAAGCCAATGCTTCACCTATTGCAACTGCAAGATCCTTCTTTCTTTTCTTCTGTGGACAATTTGTAGCATAATGTCCATGCTCATGACAGTGAAAGCATCTGATCTTGGACAAGTATTTCTTGCCCATTTCTCCTTGGGATTTGTTTCCCTTGGCCTTTTTTTTCTTACTGGAAAAGTAACAATCTTCCTCGTCATTAGTCTTGGATGAGGATCCATCCCTGGTATTCTGCCTGAATTATTATTGAACCAAATCTGACCAAAGTCGCTCCCAATCTGGTAACTTCTCCCTCCCATTCACTGAGTCCTGGTAACTATGCTAGCTCTTGAAAATGCCTAGAAGTTCTAGGCTCACTAATTCATCATCTATTATGGTCACATTTACACTTCCAAGCTCATCTCGACATTGAGTGAACTTCGCCAAGAATGTTGATACTGTCTCACCCTACTCCTTCTTGATTTTCCTGAGCTTTTCCTTCAGCGCCAACTTCCTTTGGTCATTATTGTTCTAAAATAGATCTGTCAAGGTCTTCCACATTACACGTGGAGTCACCTTTCCATGGAGACTCGAGACAATGTGATCTTGAACTCCCTCTAATAAGATCCTTCTCAACCTTGCTACCTTCTTTTGCCAAGCACCAAGAAGAGCGACGTATTGTGCTGCGATCTTGTGAATATCATTATCAATGAATTCTTTCAACCCGTTGTCCTCCAAAACTACCTCCATTTTTTATTTCCATGCAATATAATTATAACTACCCTCGAGTGCATATTCCAATCTTAATCCATTGAAAGGCATCTGGATCCGCTTGTCGCACCAACAAAAGTGTCTACAAGTATGAATACTGTTAAAAAAAACTCAATTTATTCTTCACTAGAGTGATTTCCTGTGCTTTGATACCATGTAGAAATTATATAAACAATACTTATTCCAATGGATTCAATCTGATCATGCAATATACTAGAGAAAGATACCGAATTCTTCTAAAATTATTTCTTTGGAAATTAAACACAATATCATAATCACACCAAGTAAAAGAAAGAATATAATCAATCCACAACACATATATTTTTCCTATGGAAATATTTCTACTCAAAACCCCTCTATCTCTATATTATAATGAATGAAGGAATCATGAAACGATACAATGCACTCTTCTCACAAGAGTCTATTGCACTATCCTGGCTGTCTCACACTGATCCAGACAAAATTGGTCTAACACTTAGCCAATTCTTAGCTGTCTTCAGCCTGCCTTGCTCACAAAATTCATGTGGAATGAAATCCCTATTCTTTAGGAATTTTATCCTTCCTTGACTGCACAATACATCATGGGAATCCTATGGTGTTTTAACTACATCTAGGCAGTTTGCTAAAAATACAAATGACAGTTAACTTCCCTTTAACCTCTGTCTCAACTAGGTCTTCATCAGAACTGATATGCATGCATCTATTAATAGTAATTCATCAGTCACTTGACATATCACTACATGTGAATTAAATGTGATTTAATTCACTTGAAATCTCACTAGTGCAACAATCAGTTACAACTAGTTAAACTGATTTTAACTCACTTAATTGAGTTAACTGATTTATCATGCATTAAACTAATACACTAACTACAACTTGGAATCTAAAACAAATAAGATCACTCTACATGCCTTACCAACCATCCTCAACTCAAATTTAATGAGCTAGTTGAGTATATCACACTCATTTAACTATCACAATTGATTATGAGATAATATTATAATTTATTGTCTAATTTAATTAAGGGAAAATTAAATTAGACACATTTCCAATTTATTTAATAAATTGGCTTGCATACTAATGTATCACTAGGATCCATCACTGTGTGAACTATGATCCCACACTAGTGTGTGTATTGTCATGTTGATTCTAGATGCCAATTTCATTGTTTCTTGTTGCAAATTTCAACAATCTTAGCCTAATTTCACTACATTCCATCAGTTTTATTTTGGGATCTGAATTTTCAACAATCTATATCAGCTAAATCGGTATGTTATTACGATTTTGATTTGGTTGAGCTGGCGGTTAGGGGCGCATAAGAGGCTGAGGATTTTGCTACAATGGATACAGAGCTGGTAAAGTCGGTTGAGGTTGAGGACCCGTCCCCATAGGTGGATTAGTTATTCCCATGGGTCACTTCTAGCTTGAGGACCAATTTGAATTTTGTGACGTGGAGGCAGCCCACTGGGATGGGTATGGATTGTTTTTCTAGAAAGGAGTATAATTTTTCCAACCAACATTTGGAAAAGGCTGGCTTGGCCAGGGTGACATTTCCAAGTGGAGAAAGGTGATTAGCCTTGCCATTTTGTTCCAGAATTTTGTTGCTGATTAAATGATGGATAAGAAAAGAAAAAATAAGGGTCTTGCGACATACCTATGGGTTGGGCTTGTCACTATCGATGTTGGCCCATTAATTATACTGGTTTTGTCTCTTATTTCGCTTATTTAAATACTGCCTTTAATCGTGGAAGTGATGGGCACTACTGGATGGCATGGTCCTTAGTGCAGATGGCGTAGGACTGGAACATGTCCAATGTGCATTCACTCTGACTGTGCTTCTTTTGGCATCATGAGATTAAAACAACTAAATTCTGTTTTGTTATAGCTTATTTCTGTTTGGCTTGCAGGATGTCCAATTGTGTTGTGAGGGTGCCCAGGATATCGATTTTGAAATATACTAAGAGATTGTCGATTTATGTCTGAGTTAGGCTACCACCAACAACTTTATTATTTATGGCAGTAGTATCTTGTCCAGTTGGTCTGATGAGCGTACTACATCAAGAGCACCTGATACACAGCTAAATAATGCCATCATAATTTTCCTGATAAATGTCTCCCTTCCCCACTAAATTTAATGTTTCTATCCATACATTTAATATTCCCAATTAGTCTTAAGCTAATTGGAATGTTCATTTTTGTTTTATTTCTTTGTTTTAGGAATAAAAGTGTAAAGGAGGTCCATAATACTCCTAAACATTGAATAAATCAATGCCAAATGTAAAAAAGGCTGAATCTTGGCTGCTAAATCAAGCACCCTTAGGTGTGAAAATGGGTTGGACATTTTGATTGGGTCAACCTTGACCAAATCTATAGTGTTGTCATGGAGGAGTGGCCATCAATGAGGCACAACGCAGTTTTATATGGAGATGCTTTGTGTGAAAGGAGTTATCTCATTGGAAGTGGTTTAGGGTTTGCAAGCTCTTAACTTATAAAAGGAAGAGGATGGAAGCATTAGAAGGTTGTTGATGAGATTATATTTCTGAATATATTGTTTGTTTAGACATATATCATTCTCTTGTTGTTTAGCTGAGAATTAATGATGTTTTCATTGGGTGTTCCTGATCGGGAACCCCACCTATTTCCTTGGGAGGCCTCTTGGAAGAGTTTTTTTTGTATTGTCCACTATCTGGCTGAAGGCCAAGCTTCTTCTTTCAACTACAACACTGATCCTATTGAGGATTTGGTTGTCTTTGTAAGCTGTAGTAAGTGGAGGCTAGATCTCTTCAGATCTAGGCCATTTCAGTGCTCCTTTTCAGTGGAGGAGGCTTCTATTCCATTGGGAGGAGAGTATTGGATGTATTGGGCATCATTTTCAGATCTTGGCATGTGGCCAACAACATTATAAACCCTACAGTGCAGTTTTACTTCCAGATCTACATTAGTCCTGTAGGTGTTGTTGCAGGGTCTTTTGGCATACCATCTGTAGAGTTGGTTTTCAAGTGTTAGGGAACTGCCCTTCTCTTTGGAGATCCATTGGAGGAGATATATTTCTTGTTCATATTAGATCAGATCTGTATACTTCTAAATATTTGAATATTTCTGTAGATCTACAAACTTAGATCTTAGATCTACTTCATGTACATGGTGTAATGTTGAAAACCCCAAGGGGATTTTGAAGAAGAGCCTATATAGTGTATGGATCTGTTATAGATCTCACTTTTCATGTAATTATTTTCTCTAGATCTAAAGTGTAATAAAAAACTATTGCAGCCTAATAAAATAACGTTGTAAAGCCCTTTTTAGTCTCAATAGATGGTTGCACCACCTCTTTTTGAGGATTTTTTTCTATTGGAGACTTCTATTTCCTGTTATGCATCTCATGGGCCATATTGTACATCTATTTTTCTATTGTAAATACATTTGAAAGGTCTCCATATTGGCCTCCTAATTTTTATTTGATGAATTGTGTTATCTTCCTACATATTTGCTTTCTATTGCTGCATTCCCCATTTAGGGAATATTACAATGGTATCAGAGCATCATCTTGGCACACCCTGTGCTTTCTAAGAAGCCAATATGTCTTATGAAGAAGAATAACCTCTTACTAATAGAGAGAAGATTTATCTAAAGAGAAGACATAAGAAGAAATTTAATTACACAAATGACAATTAAGACAAGGGTAAAACCCCTATATCTGGAAGTGAGAAAGAAGAAGAGGATTTTCCTAAGATCCTTCTTAGAGCCATGCAAGATCTTGCTAGATAAATCAAAGAGATGAGAATGGATATAATCAAAGAATCCCCTAAAGGATTCCATCTTGGAGAAGGATCTGGCATATCTCATCACTAGAATGATCAACCAGTGCATTAGCCACAATATTCCCAATGCTCTACCATGCCTACCTTTTTGGTTGTGGGAAATTAAGGGTTTCAACATGAATCCCTTGAAGGCTATTTTGAATAATATAAGTCTCAAAACCAAAGATTCAAAGATAACTTGATTTTTCAAGAGTTTTGTCACATAAAGGACAATAGAATACCATGGCATCATCATGGAGGTGGTGGATTCATTCAGAATCATGATAGACACCACACTATGGGTAGATTATTTTTACCCAACTTTGATGGTTCATCCAAGTGTTATACCAAATCTTGGGTAGAAAAACTTGACATCTACTTTCAGTTGAACAAGGTTTTCGGAGATGGAGGCTATCAAGATTACAACGCTGCACCTTGAAGGTGAAGCACATGACTGCTGGTTACATGGTTTGTCAACATTAGGTCATGCCATTGTGAGTGCTTATTCAGAGTTCAGTAGAAGGATGGTGGAAATATTTGATAGAAGAGATCCAGAGGAACCATTCATGAGCCTTGAAAATTTAAAACAATGAGGTAATATATAAACTTACATTTCTGAGTTTTTTAAGATTATCTGTTATGGTTCCTGATTTCTCTGTAGCAAGAAGGGTGTACATGTTTATTGATGGTTTATATAAACCTCTTCATGGGTTGGTTAAATCTACCAAGCCCACTACCCTACATGATGCTATTGAAAGGGCTAGAGACCTTCAAGATGCCTTGCCAAAAGAAAAGGCAACTTTTCAGCATAAGCTCTCTTTTCCTTCAAAGGGAAAGGAAGAAAAAGCTGCTCCTTCCAAGGAGAGTTTATACAAGAAGCCTCTTGATGATGAAGTCCAAAGATCTAAGAATAAGGAAGCTTTGCTTCACTTTCCAAGAATCATGGGCACTTGGACATAGATGTGCTGCTGGAAAAGCACATTACATAGAGGTCTTCTCCGATGATGAGGAGGAAGAAAAAGATGAACCAAGAAGAGGTTACAGTGCTGACACTGCAGGAGAGCCAACACCATTAGGAGATGGGGATGGAGAATTTGCTCCTATTGGAGGGGCTCTTGCATCTTTGAGAGGAGTACCTAAGTACTTGACCTTAAAAGTTCAAGATTCCATCTTGAATCATAGGGTCTCTGTTTTGATTGATAGTGGGGCTACCCACAATTTCATTGATGCCCAACAAGTGAAAAGGAGGGCAATACCCATTGATGCTTTTGAGGGATTCTCTATCTTGGTCCCAGGAGATAGAAAAATGAAATGCATGCATTATGTTCCATCACTTTCAGTAACCATGGGGGCATATACATTGGTCGATCATTTCTTTGTGGTTGACATACCTGACACCAATTTGATTTTTGGTGTTCAATGGTTGATTACAATGGGGAAAGTCACCACTGATTGGGAGGCTTTGCAAATGGAATGGGTAGACAAAAAGAGTGGTGAGACTCAAATAATCAAATGCATGCACACATATCCCTCACATACAACTTCCACATAAAGAACAAAGATGGATTTGTGCAGTGGAAGCAAGGACCTTACAATCCCATCTATCATGCTCATGATATTGTTGCATGGGACACTTTTATCTAGTGGAAAACCACTTGGGAGGCCACCTGATTCATATTTTGTGGTAAATATCTCACAACATGATGCTCCTAGCTTAGATCTAGGAGGGATGGGAGCATAGGAAGATAATGAGACAACACTAGGAGTTTTGGGTAGGCGCAAGGAGGAGAGAGATCTTCTCCCAATATCATCATTACCCACACTCATTTTAGATTATGCGCTGTGGAAGGATAAGAATGGGAGGAATGGCCTTCCAAAATATAACTTTGGCATGGGATATGTCAAGAAGGAGAGTAGCCACATGACAAACATTTCAGTTGATAGATCATCAACGCTGTCAGTGTTGGGGAGTTTAGATCCATATTGGAAATCCTAACTGTTGGTGGATTATTCCAAGAATATTCACACTCGCATGATACTTGATGACCAGCAGCATGAAGAGGGCTATTCAGTCCAAGAAGGATTCATCTATCATCATGGTAGGATCTTATTGTCCAGAGCCTCCAAGCTCAAGAAGAAGTTGCTACAAAGAGCCTATGAAGTGTTCTGTTTCAACCACGCATACTCCATGAAGATCTACAACATCATCATGAGGAGCTTTGATTGGGAAGGCTTTGAAGGAGAACTACATCAACATTTTAAATAATGCATGAACCACGTGGAGTTGGGACATCAACATGACTCTATGAAAGAGTTATTTTAGCCATCTCTTCCTTCTTTTGAGAGAGGAGAAATATATATGCACCACTCCATTTGTACAAGGAGGATTGTTGGTAAAGGACATACTCATGTAAATCATGTTTTATTTTCTGATTGTATGTATTATTTTACCATATATATGTAGGCCCTAACTCCAAGAAGGAGTGTTGTACCTTATAAACTTCATGGCCAGCTTTGGGCCACAAAAATTTCTGAATGTGACCACTCCCTTGGAGGACAAAGGGAGATTTGGTTTCATGATGGGTGCATTCCTAAGGCACCAAATATATCTCACACTTTGAGCCATATTGAGATGACATGGGCAGAAAGTAAGTGGTGGGGAACCACTTACCACAACTTGATCTGATGCAGGCAGGAGATTCACTGTGCTGGTTCCACATGTGGGACTATGACCCACCTCCATATACACAAATTTATGTTTGTATGTATTTGATTTTCATCCCATACATTGATGATGTACTTGTAATTTTTATGGGAATGTATGGAGGGAGTATGGGAGGTATGTATGTGCCCTATGGGATGGAGGCTCTCCATGTATCTTATGCTACATGTTTCAGGGAGAACATTGGGTAAGCCATGTTTATTTCATTTGAGCTATTGTCTCCTTATGGGATGGACTATTTAAATCTCATGAGAACTTTGGAGGAGCAATTCATGGAGGGCTATATTGGTGAACAATTAACTTATGGGATAATCTTAACACATGTTGGTGTCACCAATGGAGGAGGAGAAGAGTTGCAGCACTCACCTTGTCAGTTGCTTGATGACAAGCAACATTTGGGAGGGGAGGACTGTAATATTCCCAATTTAGTACTAAGCTAATTGGAATGTTCATTTTTGTTTTATTTCTTTTTTTTAAGAATAAAAGTGTAAAGGAGGTCCATAATACTCATAAACAATGAATAAATCAATGCCAAATGTAAAAAAGGCTGAATATTGGCTGCTAAATCAAGCACCCTTAGGTGTGAAAATGGGATGGACATTTTGATTGGGTCAACCTTGACCAAATATACAACATTTTCATGGAGGAGTGGCCATCAATGAGGCACATCACAGTTTGAGATGGGGATGCTTTGTGTGAAAGGAGTGATCTCATCAGAAGTGGTTTAGGGTTTGCAAGCTCTTAACTTATAAAAGGAAGGGGATGGCATCATTAGAAGGTAGTTGATAAGATTATATTTCTAAATATATTGTCTATTTAGACATGTATCATTCTCTTTCTATTTAGCTGAGAATTAATGTTGTTTAGCATTGGGTGTTCTTGAGTGGGAATCCCACCTCTTTCCTTGAGAGGCCTCTTGCAAGAGTTCGCTTTGTATTGTCCACTATCAGGCTGAAGGCCAAGATTCTTCTTTCAACTATAACATAGATATTTTTGAGGGTTTGGTTGTCTTTGCAAGTTGCAACAAGTGGAGGTTATATCTCTTCAGATCTAGGCCATTTCAATGCTCCTTTTCAGTAGAGGAGGCTTCTATTCCATTAGGAGGAGAGTATTGGATGTATTGGGAATCATTTTCAGATCTTGGCTTGTGGCCAACCACATTCTAAACCCTACAGCACATTTTTACTTCCAGATCTGCGTTATTCTTGTAGGTGTTGTTACAGGGTCTTTTGGCTTACCATTTGTAGAGTTGGTTTTCAAGTGTTGGGGATTTTCCCTTCACTTTTGAGATCCATTGGAGGAGATCTATTTCTTGTTCATATTAGATCATATCTGCATACTTCTGAATATCTGAATATTTCTGCAAATCTGCAAAATTAGATCTTAGATCTACTTCATGTACATGGTGTAATGCTGAAAACCCCAAGGGGATTTTGAAGAACAACCTATATAGTATATGGATCTGTTATAGATTTGACTTTTCATGCACTTACTTGCTCTAGATATAAAGTGTAATCAACAGCTTTTGCAGCCTAATAAATAACACTGTAAAGCCCTTTTCAGTCTTAATACATGGTTGCAACACCTATTGTTGAGGATTTTCTTCTATTGGAGACTTCTATTTCCTGTTATGCATCTCATGGTCATCTTGTACATCTATTTTGCTGCCATAAATACATTTGAAAGGTATTCATATTGGCCTCCTACTTTTTCTTTGATGAACTGCATTATTTTCCTGCATATCTGATTTCTATTGCTGCATTCCCCATTTAGCGAATATTACAATTCATCCTTCATTCCTTTTATCATAGTTAATTTTAAATCAACTTTAGATAATGCAACATAAGGAGACCGCTATAAATTATATTGAAATCTTTCAACATATTCTTCTAAATTTTCATTATATTTTTTAATCATGTTAAAGATTTCATCTTTCAGGTCTCTAGTACTGCAATAATCTTGATATTTTGTGAGAAAATTTCTTTATTTGATCCCAAGAGTTAATAGTTCCTCCACCAAGCCCCATAAACCATTGCAAAGCTACTCCATTTAATGTAGAAGGGAAAAATTTTAGCTTTTGGGGATCAGTGGTATAATCATACCCCCTACATAAAACATTATATTCAAACAGGAAAGCATCAAGATATTTCGAGGTTAAACCATGGAAATTAGGGATGCTCTGCAAAGAAATGGATTTCATAGGAGCATTAGCAACTGGGTCAATGATGGGATATTCCAACGTTGATGTTTGTCCCTAGGGCTGATTTATCAAAGGTGTGCCAATAACCTTTAGGAATCTCTTGGTTTGGAAAGTTAATTTGGGTAGGACTGGCAGACATATTTGGAAGGGGTCTTACAACACTACCTTAATCTGGGATATCAGGTATCCTTCCTTCAACCAAGATCTTAGGAGATCTAGGTCCTAGTGACTGTATATTTTCTTCTACAACACCACTAGTTTCTCTCTCTCCTTCTTGCAGATTGCATGAATTTCCCTCTTGTGAAGGGTCATAATGCAAATTTTCTGTATCGTGAAATCTCTGTTCGAACCCTTTGATTTTTCTATGGATCTCAGCATGAGCTGCAGATGGTGAGCCTGCTGCTTGAGGGATTATAGCGGATATTTTTCTAGATGTGTTCTGAGGTCCTATTGACGCTTGAGATTCTACTTTTCTTATGATTTTGTCTATAAAGGTCGATCTTCCAAGGGTCACCGACCCCTTGGGTTTGGTGGATCTAGGAGGTGGATTCGGATCTATTTCTACTTTTTTCTTCCTAGTCATTCATAAAAAAGATCTATTCCTATCTACTCTATATGCATCTGCTGGAAAGTAGGCTTTGAGCAAGTGTTTTACTTGCGGTCATGCAGGTTCTTACCTCTCATTTTCAATACCTAAGTCCTTTATAGTAATAAAATCCATTTTAAAAAAAATCAATATTTAACACTCTCCCTGACAACGACGCCAAAATGTTGGTGCAAAAAGGTGACTTATAAAAATCAATCCTAATGCCTGCATTAATCATCAACCAAGGATTCGTCTGTTTGTTTCAAGAGTGTTGGCACTATTTGTGTAGAGTGAAATTAGAAGCCATCTAGGAATAAATGATTCTAAATCATTGCAATAGATACTTTTATAATTCTCGAAGTTCAATCTGGAATAATTTAGAAGAAAACCTTAAAGAAATTACAAACCATGAATCTTAATTTATCTTAAACTAATTTGTAGAAAAACTAAAACTAACTTATGAATTGCAAGAATCACACCCAAGGAATTACTTCTTAACAATTATCTATTGAGAAAGAGAGATTACAAAAATGAACAACAATCTAGTATTCACACTTTTAACTAAAACTAACAGTAGCTAATCACTCAAGGTTTCCAATAACATTACTCAAAATAAACAACAATCAATCACAATTCTTGAACTAGTCTGATAATTTCATTAAGGAATAACACACATACATAAAAGTAACAACAGCTAAAAGTTATCTCACATTAAAAGTAAATCATAAAGATCTATACTAACAGTAGTTGAATGAACTATAATTCTACGAGATAGTAGAAATGAATAACAGTGAAAAGGGAAATAAATGAATATGACACAAGAGAAGCAATAGATATCCTAGTGACTGAGCCCAAAGTCTCTAGAAGTCACTACTAAAAGATACTCAGAATGTGATTACAAAGGAAACCTTGTATTTCTTATTAAATTCAATAATAATGATACAACATCACCACAATGTAATTCCTCTGTCTTCAATAATAATGTCAAAATGTAAATTACAGCTTCTGGGTTAAAAGTCTCATTCTATTTCACCTATTGGCTTTATATAATCTAAAGGAAAACAAAAGGTTGAGAGTGAATCCTCACGATCAGGAGATCTTGAGGATTTCGTAGCTGTCAATCATATTTCCTTATAAAATAAACTCAATCCTCGTAGTCTTCTGCTAGCCTGTATGATCAATACATGGTCTTATTTCCTTTTCTTGGATGCTCTTATCCCATCGTTTGAACAATAGTTGTTCCATTCGGATTTATGCACACAAAAATCAAGCAAAAGTTATTTTTCATATCAGAATCGCACAATTTGTTGATAATTTGTCTTTTCCAACCTTCACAATATTTTCTTCTAGATTTATTCCAAAAAGGAAGATAAGAACATGAAAGTAAATGATAAATAAAGCTAATATGAAGATAAAGCATACCTTTTTCCATGTCGCAACACTAGTTATCTAGCATTTTTATCTACCATTGAACCACAAAATATAAATCAAGCTAGTAAAGAAGAATGTTGGACTAAGGCCATGAATGAAGAACTTGATCAAATTGAAAAGGAAAATACTTGGGAATTGGTTCCAAGACCTCCTGATGAAAATGTAATTCGAACAAAGTGGATATTCAAAAACAAGTTAAATGAAATTGGAGATGTCATTAGAAAAAAAGCTAGACTTGTTTGTAAAGGGTATGCTCAACAAGAAGGTATAGACTTGGAAGAAACATTTGCAATAGTAGCTAGATTTGAAGCCATAAGAATGTTTCTTGCATTTTGAAGTTTTCAAAAATTCAAGGTTTACCAAATGGATGTAAAATATTCTTTCCTTAATTGTGATTTGGAAGAAGAACTTTATATAGAACAACCAAAAGGATTCATTAGGGGAAATGATGAAAAACTTGTTTGCAAAATTAAAAAGTCCCTATATGGTCTAAAACAAGCCCCTCAGGCATGGTACTATAGTCTTGAATAATATCTTCAACAAGAAGGTTTCACAAAAGGATATGTAGACAATAACTTATACACAAAAAATGAGGATGATAAACTATTGATTATTGTTGTTTATGTTGATGACATCATTTTTTGGAGTAATGAAGAATCCAAGAGTTAGAAATTTTCTTCTGTTGTGAAGCATGAATTTAAAATTTCTTTACTTGGGGAACTAACATATTTTCTTGGCTTACAAGTGCAATAAGCAAAAGATGGCATCTTTCTCTCACAAGAAAAATATATCAAAAAAATCCTGAAGAAGTATGGGTTGGAAGATTTCAAACCTGTGAGCACTCCAATGGTGATCGGATGTAACCTCAATTCTCAGGATGATTCTCCCATGGTAAACCAACAATTGTATAGATCTATGATTTGAAGTCTGCTTTATCAAACATGAACTAGACCAGATACCATGCATGAAGTTGGGATTGTTGGACGATTCCAAGCCAATCCAAAGGAGTTACATCTTCAAGCCATAAAAATAATAATCAAATATCTACAAGGAACTAAATATTTTGGTCTATGTTATCCCAAGAATGTTGATCTAACTCTTCATGATTACACAGATGCGGACTGGGCTGGAAATGTTGATGATCGGAAAAGCAATAGTGGTGGTGAATTTTATATGGGGCCCCAATTAGTATCATGGTTTAGTAAGAAACAAAGTTCCATTGCCTTATCTACAACAGAAGAAAAATATGTGGTTGTTGCATCATGTTGCACACAAATTCTTTGGATGATGTAGAAATTACAAGATATTCAAATTAGATGTTCTCCTCCCATCTCCATACTATGTGATAATACAATTGCCATCAGTATCTTGAAAAATTCTTTTATGCATTCCAAAAACAAACACATTCCTATAAAGTATCATTTTTTACGAGAACAAGTGCTTGAGAAAAAGGTTAAATTGGAGTATGTTCTGTCCAAGGAACAAGTTGCTAACATATTTACTAAAACTCTTCCCAGAGAAGCATTTGAATATCTCAGACTGAAGCTGGGAATTGCCTCTGCCTCATTGATCTGATTTGTTTGATTTCAAAAGATTTAATCTGGTACGTATGTTTCATGAAGCATAGTTGCATATATATATGTGTGTTTCTCTCTATACAATCACGCATGGATCCTTCTATCATAAAATATGTGGTTCAGCCTTCAGAAATTGTTTCGCCATGCTGTTGACATATATGGTTTGGCTCTGTTGCTCAAGTGATGATGGATACAATATGTGGTTCTAGAGTTCAACTTACATTTCCTTTTCTTGATATTTATCTACTTGATGAAGATGCTTTGATGAATTGGTTGTTGAAACTGTTTAGGATGCACATGTTTAGGGGGAGCATCAACCTTGCTGGGAATAATTCATTTTTGGAATTATGTTGGTTGTTGAATTCCGATCTCTCTCTTGAGGGCCTTTGGTCTTGGTTATTAAATTCATATCAGAAATTTCATGTAAGGGTCATGTTGAGACCTATGATGTATAATTTTTCAAATTAAATCATGTATGGAATTTTTTTAAATTGTAAACCCACGTGGTGAGTCAATAATGTAAACCCACTTGGTTGGGTAGTTGAGTCAAATATGTAACCCCACTTGATTGGGTAATTGATGTATGTATGCTTCCTTGGTGGTAGGAAATGTTATAGAGTCTTGAAAATATTTTTTGAAGCTTCAGCATGTGTTCAGGGGGACTATGATCCATATAGTGCAGCGTAGATCTCGGAATTCTTGTATTGGTTCCCCCTTTTCTCTTGATGTCAAAGGGGAGAGTAACTTGGTGTTTGAGTAATGTAGTTTCCATCAAGTCCAAAGGGGGAGATTCTTGGTATTATGATGTAATATGTTGTTATATTGTCCTTGATGGAAACCCACTCGATGAGTTTCTTTTCTATAGCAACCTGTTTGTTAAAGATGTAAAATTGATGTATCTACAAGTCAGCTCGAATGTGACAGAGAAAGGAATTCCAGTCAGTGACAAAGGAATGATAAAGGTAAAATTTCAAGATGTATACACAGGTTTGATGAACGGAACCCGCGTACACTAGTAGGTTTGATGAAGGCAACCCCAGTATCCATCCAAAATTAGTGTATATGAAGTTTTGGTGAAGAAAAGTCGTGTATACACGAGGGTTCAAAGAAGAAAAGTAGTGTATGTATTTACGCACTCAGTTTAAGATACCAAGGATCTTTACCATGGTATTAGCCCACAATATTTAGTGCATCAACGGTTATTTGATCCTATCCAAGAATACCATTGACACTTGTATGGTTTTGGCTCATGGTATTGGTAAAGGCTGAAACTATATAAGGAGGTGAAGATCATAGTGCAAATAAGTGCAAGTGTATGGGTATTGAATGAATACTTCACTCCGAAGTATATCTACATGGAATGGGTTATAGTTTATTGATAGATATAAAAAAATGATGCACCTATGAATACAATGATGGATCAAGATCTCTAGACTTGAATTGAAAATTTACTATGTATTTGCTTGATCTGTTTCTGAGATATTTAGATCTATAATTTGGCACATGTTTAATGAAAGTGACAGGTATGATATGAGAAAGTTTGTTGATCTAAAGTGTTATGCAGTCTTGAATATTTATAGATCTATACGCTGGTTTTTCAGGGTGAAAGCACGTATACACGCAGGTTTGTTTAAGAAAAAACGCGTATGGAAGTTAGGGTTTTCCTGAAGATTGCTGAAGAAAATGTATGATCATTTCTGCTATGTCTCTGCTGTCTATCAATGAAGTCTTCATGTAGATCTAGATTTTTTAAATTATGTATATGCTGCTAGGGTATTATGTATAAATATGATCAATTATTAGGTGATTGAATATGATGGATGTTGCTGACTAAATAAGGGTTATGTAAATCTGACAAAGTATGCCTCAATGTATCTGATTTGTTCTAATTCTAATCAGATTCCTAATTTCATTATATGAAGATTTGTACCCAGGTTCGTCTATAGGAAAACATGTATACACGTAGCTTGTAATAATTAAAGTAGTGTATACATTTGGTTTTGTGAATGATCAGGGTTGAAGTTGATTTTACATGTTAATTCATAATTTTGGGTTTATTGATGAGATTTGGTTACAATGATCTCACTATTCTATTTGAAGATTGGTTTATGGCTATTGGTGTTGATTTACAAATTGTGTTATGTTGAAGTTGTTGGATTAAGTATGAAAATCTATGAAACGTGGTATATTTTGGTTCTGAGGGTTGAAGCCTTCAATGTGGAAGTCGAAGCTTCCTACTAGTAGAAGTTGGTGATCATTTCAGGGGGTTGTAGGTCCCTTCTAGTAGTGGCTAGTAAACAAGATCAGCAAGTTGGAGCTCCTTTCCAGTAGAAGATGGAGAATGAGAGAAGGATGCAGCCTTTTGCAGGTGGATGCTTGCATACTGACATGAGCCTGCATCAGTACAAAATTGTAAGCAGTTTTCTATATATTAATATTGAAGATAGAGATGACAACAACGATGATTTTCTCCCAACTTGGGTTTCCACCTTAAATATTGGTGTTCATGTGTCATGACCTTGTGTGCTGATTTATTATGTTATTACGACACATGTTTACTACTTAAATTTATGATGCATAACTGATGAACTGGGCTAAGTAATGTTTCTGAATATTTATCCGAACATTAAGTTATTTGGGTATATGCATGTTTCATTTAAGATAGTCGTGTACATACTCTAGTTGGACTAATCAGAGTCGCATATAGAAATCAGTAAAATAAAAGTGAAATATTGTGATTCTTGTAAATACTGATTCACCCCCCCCCCTCATTATTTTCCCCAACAATCATCAAATATGTCTGGCTCATGGATGAACTATCTAATGCTTGATGGTATTGTAACCTTCTTGAAAATTTAATGATGATCATATCGCATGTTAGGAATGGTAGGAAAACCAAGTTCTTCAATGGAATTAATTTCCATAAGAGCATGATTATAATGATTCAAGATTTTACAAATACCATTTCCTATGGTCTGATAGGAAATTTCTCTCGCTAGGAGCTTGTCAGAAATAAATAAAGGTAAAACATGAGGATTGGCTAGAATTCCAAAGACTCAAATATAGGTAAACAATTCCTCCCCAAACCAGTTCCCTATTCGGAGTAAATTGATTTCAACTTGTGAGCATAATTGAGGGGAATATTTACGAAAGATAATGAAATGAATGGGGAAAATGACTCTATGGCAGATTTTATAGAGATGAGGTAGGTATTTTGTATCCCAAAGGAGATCATGCTAAACATAAATTCAAACTAGATCTTCTACAGTCCATAGTAAAACATAGGGCATCCATTATGTATGCACTCATATAGAAGGGGGGGAATACATTCTCAGAGACCTTATGCTTGATTCTAAAAGAAAAAATACTTGTGGCTGGGCTATCTAAAAGTATATTTCCCTGGTACATGATAAAAACCTCTAAATTCGCTTCAATGAGTGGTGTCCAGTGATCATTAAAATTATGAGTATTGGGTAAAACCAAAAAAATACAAATCATAGAATTTTCTTGACAAAGGGAGCAACAATGGAATCAATAGAGTACTTATCAGATTCTTCCCGCTTGTGTTTGTTTGAGTTTCACCTCCATTTTCTAATTGGTTCTAATGCATGGTCATGTTCCCTCATGAAGAATTCTAAAAATTTCTTATCAAACTTGGTCT